>CAIGQV010019068.1:1009802-1053770 GCA_903798115.1 Danio jaintianensis | reverse complement strand
ATGTGAGTTGAGTCCTGGTAGGAATGCACATGTCTTCACAGAAACTATTTTGGTGCATTTAAACAAAACAGATTTAATAAACAGATATATTTATTAAAATAATATTCTAGTCACCAAACATATTTAGAAATTAAAAAGATAATACAATTAAATTCAAGCAAAATATTGCAAAATAAAATTACAACCTACAAAATTACAACTAAATGTTTCAAATTTTTCTGCTTGATTTTTAATCTTTTTTTAAATTTGTATTTAATGTTTTTCTATAACATAAATTTGGGTGTACTAGTTTTTGGACCGTTATTGTGAGTTATTTTGTTAGATAAGCTCCAGATTTGGCTTCAGTACTGACTAATCTAGTGTATATGCACAAATATAATAATAGAACTGGTAAGTGACTTTCTAAGTCAATCTCTCTCTTTTTTGTATGTTGTAGTGCTGTATTTATACCATAGTAATTGTAGTGTGTTGAGTGTGAGATGGGACTCATCTTAAAGTCTTAAAACCGGAGATGGCCATCTTTTTCTAATGAGTCTCCTGTTTTCGTTACTGCAGACTAGTTCAGTAAACAGAAAGAAAGAAGAAATGTCCGCATGTGTTTAGCGTTTTTCCTTATCACAAACACAACAGTAATCTGGTAGTGATTGCGTTGCTTTGGCTTTTTTGGGGTTTATTATTGTGATCTCCCGATAACAACAGAGAAATACTGGGAAATCTCTGTAGACTGATGGCATTTCATGCCGTTCAGCCTTATAATCTTAAAATGTGAGCAAAATCACCTGTTTTGTCATCACTTTAGACATTATGCTAGATAATCATTCAAATACTAGCTCTAAAGTGGTGAAGTAGCAATGGTTCCTGCTGTTCTGACGTCAGCTGCAGATGAGTGACGAAAGAAAATAGTTCCTTGTACAAAAGGGTTTTGAGACTCTCTGTGTTTGATTTTCTTTTTTATACACACGATTATGCCGTCGAATTTTTGTATAAATGCAATATCACACTCGTAGCAGTGCCATATGGCTGTATATCGTCACTGGTGGGACACTGAGGCACAAATAAGTCATTTTTGCTTCTCGTTCTTCATCTATAATGTATTTTCAATTCTAATTAAAGGTATGAAATTAAACCTGTGATAAAATATGAAATCCAACGATAAAGAAAAAAGTTTGTGGTAAGATAATCAGCCATATTGTTGTAGCAAGATTTAATTTCTAATCCACTGTTTTGAAAGCACAGGCAGCTTCATACGTCATTATCAGAATATTCTTGTTTAAATAGTCAGAAATGCTGAGCTGGAATTTGGACCAATGAAATTATGTGCTGCTTTTTTTGTCAGAATGGGACATACAGAGATTTGTATGGGACCGCCCTGGAGAGAATTCAGTGTCTTGAGTATGATCAGGAGATTCTTCACAGTCTATATAACAGCATTCAAGCAATGAGGATTGGAATGGTGAGTTGTTCTCCATTACTCAATTTTTCAAAGTTACACTTTTTTGTAATTTGAAAATTCTGATATATATTATAATTTATCTATAGAACTCCTTTAAGTCAAGCACAGAGGATGCCATCCTCAAGATGAAACAGATTGGAGACACTGTTAATATCGATCAGGAAACTTTATCTAGACAGGTAAGTGACTATTTTGAATTGCACGAATTAGTTCTAATTATCAATGTGACAGAAGATCTTTACCAGTCACGTCTCATAATATGTCTGTGTTGTGCAGGTCAGTCAGATGAAGTCTCTTTATGGGAGGTACAGGGGAACACTTCAAAGAATGGAGGAGAAGATGAAAGACATGAGACAGCGCATGTATGCGGCACTAGAGGAAAAGGAAGCTGTGAGAAGAGATTTGATTAGTTTGCTATAGCTCAGAAACCCAGATATTTATCTATTTAAAAGCTGTTTGTCTGAACTATTTGCTTATCTTGTTTATTGTGTGTGTAGGCCTTCAGCGTAACCCAGCAGTTGAGGGACCATCACATTTCCCAGGTGGCAGAACTAGAGGACACAGTTGGGTCTCACCAAGAACTGATGTCAGCACTCAAACTGGCCTACCCATCACTGGTCTGCTCATATTTCTTTCTTCACTACCTCAATTTATTAAGGAATTAAAAAATTTCCATTAGCTTAACAGTGACCAAAGGCAGTCTGAAAGTAGGGCTGTGCAATATGACGATTAAAAAGTCTATCATATTATGCTCTATTGTATATGGTAATACTTTTTTGTAATTTCTGTGAGTGTAATATTACATGCCATTACAGGGTTGCAGACAGAAATATTAATAAGAGCATTGTGAGAAAGTTACTATCTTGAAAGTACAAGTTTTTTTTTTTTTACTTTTATCTGAAACATCTAATCATTAGTTTTTCAAAAGTGTTTTATGTTTTATTAATTTTTTTTTATGTTTCTCCGTTTTTAATCAAACATTTACCCTGAAGTTCTAAATAAAGTGAGATTTTTTTCACATATGAATGAGTAAATTTCTGCGTAAAACACTTTAAAATGTAAAAACAAAGAAATGGTCCTTTACATTTGGTCAATATGTAACAACTAAATTGATTGGATTTACAGAAATGGTACTATATCGGGATCATGATTTGAGGTGACTTATATTGTGATATAAGATTTTTGTCATATTGCCCAACCCTATCTGAAAGTATAGGCTTGCTTGAATGTCTTGTATTCTGAGTGTGTATTTTGTGAACTTTCCAAGGTTGGACTGAGCAAGACATACTCCGAATCCATCAGTGCAGCAAATGTCCATTCGAGAAGGATGCAAGAGGATAACAAAAATTTGTTTAAGGAGGTAACACATATTAAGCCCATCAGTGTGTACTGCATTTACAGACTGAAATGAAAGTAGTGTGTGAAGAGTCAGTGATTTAACAAATTTACCCCCTTTCATCTGTGGCAAGCTGAGAAAGGCTCAGGAACTGGTTCAGAGGATAAACCCAATGCTTCGCCATCTCCATCAGAGGACCATGACTGCCATGGAGCAGAGCAAGCAGCATCTGGAAATAAGAGACCGAGCCGTGGAAGAGAGAAACATGGTTAGAAATTTACCACTGACGTCAAATACATTTTATTTATTCATTCTTAGAACAATGCATGTTAAACAATAAAAAGGACCCTAGAGAACCTCTGAAGCTGTATGATAGTAGGTTCAGATTGGTCAGATGAATTCTCTGCATCGACCAATAGTAGGGCTGCACAATATATCGCTTCAGCATCGATATCGCAATGTGAACATTCACAATGCTCACATCGCGAGTATACATATGTTGAGTCTGGATTATAATTTATTTCGCAAGTGTTTTTTGAGGCCTGTGACTGTGTGAGGGTTTTAAGAGCATTTGCGCCTAAGAAATTGTACTGTCTTTTTTTTTTTTTTTTTAATGTTGAAAAATTTATAACGATAAATTCTGTTGAATTGTTTATAAAACAAAGACTATGCAGCATTATTTTACATTTGATTATTATTACTGTATACCTGATACAGTTTGACTCCTCGAAAAACTTGTTTGCGAAAATGCTTGTTTCTTATATTTTATGCATGCACTGTCCTACAGAATCATCCCAATCAATCTAAAATTTCTGATTCTTTACAAATAGTTTTTTTTTTAACTCATCTAGTGAAATTGTATTCATATCGCAGAATAAAAAAAATTGCAATGTCAGATTTTTCCAATATCGTGCAGCCCTAACCAATAGTATGCTCCTTGGCTTGAAAGTGACTGGAAGCCAGTGACTTGATGTTCAGTTGTGATTGACAAAGCCCAATTCAAATCAAGTCTTTTCTCTGCATATCCACAAACTTGACAAATCAGCCATTTAAAACCATGTCCTGACAGCATGCTTATATTAACTGTGTATTATAAAAAAATCAATCCTATTTGTTTTTCTTAAAGATTGACTGTCCACTGTCATTTCTTTCATTATCATTTAAATGATAAAATTGGATCTGTTTGTACAGACAGCCTGATCAATACCTTTTGTTGCTGGCTTCACTTCAGGGTCAAAGGACATTTAAAAAATGCTGTCATTGTGGAAAGAAAAATAAAATTTAGTTGTCACAGTAAACCTGATATTCTTATATAAGTTTCTTTGTCAGAAACTACAAACCAAAAATCTGAAACTAACTTAATAAAACATTAAAACAAAAATAATACTGACCAAATTAGAAAGATAAGTTGCATGATTAAAAAAAAAAAAAATTCAAAACATTTTTAAGTGGTTTAAACTGGGTTTCCATATATTTATCATTGGTGTTCGGACTACAACTAAATTGATGTATGAGAATTTTTTTTATTTGTCTGCTGCATATCCCATTTAAAATATCTAAAATATTCATAGCATACTTTTTTAATCTCCATCTAAAAACGTTATTCGTTTAGTTTAACTTCAGTCCCTCTTTTTAATTGCTGTTTTCATAAATCCCCAGATGGAAAATGAACTAGAGCACATGAAATCAAGCTTGCAAGATTCCAGTCAACAGATTTCAGACTTGAACATGCAGCAGACCATCATGACTTCAGGTGTGACACTGATTTACTTTTGACCCTGTGTAGTCAAAGGTGAGCTTCTGCTTGACTCTGCTGTGTGTTTGTTCAGAGATGTTAGTGCTGAGAGAGCAGCTGAATCAGGCAGAAGAGGAGCGCTTTCTGCTGCAGAGGAGAAGCACTGAGCTCTCAGCCACCGTCACGTCCACACTGGCCTCTTATGCCTTCCTGGAACAGACCCTTGCCTCTGAGACCAGCAAGTATGTTAGCAGAAATCAACCTTTGGGTAATATGGCCTTTGAATGAGGTATATATTGGGGGACTTTTAGCGCCCTATCATACACCCGGCGCAATAAGGCGCAAGGCGTGTTGGGCATGATTTGTTGCTATTTTCATACGAGCACAGGTTTCCTTTTATTTTCATGGTGCGATGCAACTGACTCTTAAAGGGAATGGGAGATGACACTCTAATTGGTTTAATGCACATTATGCTCAAAAAACACCCATAACTTATTAAGAGAATAAGCACAACCCTTTTAGACCATGCGCCAGGACGCAGACCTATTTTTCTGTCCTTAAAATAGCAAAAGTGGACTCGGACATGCCCTTAATGCTTTAGACTTGGCGCCTAGATCATTAAAATAGAGTTTTGAATGAGCCAGTCAAGCCACTTCCGGTGGCAATCTTAGGGACTTTATGATCTGATTGGAATCTGATTCTGGCTATTCCAAAACGATTCTTAACTTCTGATTTTTCTATTTATCCTGCTGTACATCTTTACAACTTTACATTTGAACCAGAATTAGAGTTTCTATGCATTTGTTGAAAAATTTGTTTAATTAAAAAGCCAGATTACAAAGAGCAATTATGAAAACAGACATATTACATAACAAGTGCAAATTTAAAAAAAAGAGAGCATCACAATTTTTTATGTTTATAACATCAAGAAAATGTTAAGGATAAACATTACAGTTGAAGTCAAAATTATTAGCTCTTGTTAAATTATCATTCTGTTTCAAATATTTCCCAAGTACTGTTTAACACATTTTAAACATAATAGTTTTAATAACTAATTTCTTTTGTCATTGCTATGAAGACAGTAAATATTATTTTACTAGTTATTTTGCAAGATACTAGTATTCAGCTTAAAGCATTAAGCAAGCTTTAAAACATAGTAATGCTTTATTAGTTTGCAGCCTAGATCACTTTCATCTACAACCCGCGTTTGTGGAACAAGAGTGTACTGTAATAACGGTGATATACCATCATGTCCGCCTCCTTCTCTTTCTAAAACCGCTGGCACAATGGACGAGTAGCACAATGCGCAACTGTGTATATGGCAACCTGAGGTTTGGCTTTCAGGAGAAATGCGGACGCGCACAACAGCTTGGTGCCGTGCCTGTACAGGGTGTCTGCATCTTAATGTCATAAATTTCAGAAACATTGTTTTTTTGGCCTTAAAGTCTTAAATTCACTGAAATATGGTTTTGTAGGTCTTAAATAATTTTAAACAGGTCTTAATTTTCCTTTATCCACTTAAAGCTGCCCAATTGAATCACCAACAATGCAGCTCAATAAAACTTTTAACAAAAGTTACATTCATTAACTCTATTTACCAATATTGTTTAATTATCATGCTTGCATCCTTACAATAACATTTGTTTAAAAGCTCTCTCCATGTATTTATAGTTACCTGGTGAGGACACTGACCTGGACCAACTGTTGTACAAAGATTTAGTTATATAACTAGAATTTGCTTGTTTTGACACATTATTTGAACAATTTATTTTGAATACAGAACCGATTCTGATTTTTTGAGAATTGATCCAGAATTGTTAAGAGAAAGAATCGCAGCGCACACAAATTTTCCACCCCTGCGGTGAACGGCCATGCCATTTTAAACTATTCACATTGAAGAGCTGGTTTGTTAAAAATCAACGATCTTCACTGCTTGATTGAAATACAATATAAAGTGGGTTTCACACCAGACACGAAGCAATGCATTCAATTCCATTATGAGAATATGGAAATTTATTTTACCACAGTATGGACTTTCTTTGCTGTGCTGCTGCACCTCACAGCGCTTCCGTTTAAATGACTATTCATCTCATTTTACGCTTGAGCAAATAAATAATTGCTTAAGTCTATTTAAAGGACTCTATTTTGATTAAATTACATTGTCGATGCTGTAAAAGGAACCTCATGAAATTGAAAATAGTCACTATAAAAACTACTGTACAACAATTGGGGAAGCTCCAGTTTAGACTTGTAACCATAAACACCTTTATTTATAGCAGATCAAGTTGACTTAAAGGATTATCTCGCCCATACAATTTGCCCTCATGTCACATTCGTTCTTCATTGGATCACAAATGAAGATATTTTGAAGATAAAATCCTAGAGCTCTCTGACTATCCATAGACAGAAATGGTCACAGGATATTCTGAAGTCCAGAAAAGGACATTAAGTGTAATGTTTGCAAAACTACTATCAAGCTATCAAATATGGCAGAGGGACCAATTTGTAGTCATGCAAACACTTGGTATCTCTTTTTTCCTTTGTTTTTTTAATTGTTATTTCCATAGTGGCTATTAAAGTCCTACAAAATAACATTCAAGCTAAAACTACTTTAATATCATGCAATGAACAGAGAATGTAAATTCAGCTTTATAGTCAAGGAATTTGATATTTGGCTTGTGGGAACCCTGTTGTCAAAACATTCCGTGTGACACTGTGTGTGGTTCAGCTGTAATTATATAATGAAGAACACTGGGATCACATAGATTCAGTGTGTAATATTAGCTGACATTGATATGGTCACCAAAAATATATGGTGCTCTTCTAACTTGTATTTTTCTACTCTAGGTTGCAGCAGTCAGTGTGTGATGCACAGCAAGCTACAGAGAGAGCGAACTGGTATATTTTGCTATATTATTTAAATGCTAGCACAAATATAATTGACTTATTTTTAAAAACGAACAAAAATAAATGTTAAAAATGTGAATGCTTTCGGCAGTCTTGAAGAAGCGCTGGAAACCTCTAGGAAACAGCTAGAGGAATTTGAGGACGCACTGTTGCAGAGAGAAACCTTGATTAAAGAGCTCCAAACCGAGGCTGAGATTCACCGCCGTCAGCTCGCTCAGATGGATCAGCTTCAGACTGAACTCTCCAGTGCCAAAGAAATGAGTGAAGTGAGGAGTTATTAATTTAAGTATTACCTTTGTTCATATGTCCATAATGCTTTTAATAATGCAGTTCTGCATACAATATCAGAAACTTGTGTTGTTCTGCCAGTTCTTGCAGGCAGAAAACGAACTGGCACGTGAACAGATGGAAGAAAGTGAGCGACTGCTGCGGTGCCACTTACAGGGCCTTAGAGAGAGAAACCTAGAGTGTGAAGACCTCAAACTTGCACTGGAGCAGCTGCGGTAATGTCATAGTCCTGTCTAACCGCTGTTTCTTTTTAAAGCGGTTATCTCAGAATTAATGGAAGCTTTCTTTTAATGCTATCTCTCCTCTAAGGCTTGAGAAAGAGTCTCGACAGGAAGAGCTGGACACCACACGGGACAAAGCTCGCAGGATGTTGCTGGAACAGGGAGAGCAGATGGCTCAGGCGTGTAATGATGTCATGCTCCTAAACCACAGAGTTTGTGATCTCACGAACATCTTAAAGGAATCGCTAGCCTCCAAGGTCTCTTTTCTCATCTTTTACCTACTTTAAATGACTCAATGTCAGACTTCTCCAGGTTAAATAGAGTTGTGGCTGCATCCATGTTAACAAGTGCCAAAGGATATAAGTTTAATTCCAGCATCAATTTGTGTAAAAGAATAGAGAATGTGTGTGTTAGACTAGTAATGTTTATTTATTAAAAGGTTATTTCAACCAAAAATGAAAATTACTCATGTTGTGCCCTGAAAACTTCGCTCATCAAGTAAAGATATTTTAGATCCTGTTTAACTCCAACCCTTATCAAACACAACTAAACCAACTAAGTAGGATCTGAAGAAGCACTTGGTAATTGAAGACAGTTGTGTTTGATCAAGGTTGCAGCTGAACTCTGCAGGTAGGTAGATCTCCAGCAGCAGGGTTGGGCACTCCTGATCTAGTTGTAATCTAAGAGCTCTCTCATCTTCCATAGACTGCAACAGTCCCGCGATGTTCAAACTACAGAAAAGGAATCAAAAATTGACAAAACATTTCGTGAGACTTCAGTTTTTCAACTGTAATGTCACAAAGCTCCAAGTACAAATGACATTGTTTGCCTATGTCTTCCGCGTTAGTGCGCATTTACTACAGGCATTACAACACTTGATTGCTGTGCTGTTGACTCTGTTGGCAATACATCATATGGACTCTTTTCACAAGCCTGTTAGGATGCGTTTAACGGCCATCAGAATCTTAAATCCTTGAACGTTTTTAATATGTAGATAAAAAAAAAAAAAAAAGTATGAACATTTTATGTATTTATGTATGTAGTATATCATCTTTGCTTCAAATTACAAAAAGCAAATTACCGCTTGTGCGAGGTGTTTCTAATGCAGTGTCTATGGGACAGGACAGTAAATTTGTCGTTATTCTCTCCTCTGGCTGCCGTCATCAGTCTCACACTATTTTTGTCCTTTTTCTGAAAGTCTTTTTAACATCATCGTGGAGTTTTTTATATTATTATTTGAGCAAATAAGATTGTAAAAAACTATGACGTTTTTCCAACTATGAAGACTTCCGCTACTGAGAAACCCAGAAATGTGAAAAGGGTCTATTACCTGTAATAAACGCACACCCTGACAAGGGAGAGAAGAGTTTTTTGGTGCACAAAAATGCTCTTGGTGCTTTGTATGATTACAATTGAACCACTGATGTCACATGGCTGACACTGTTTTTGGTTCCTTTTCTATACTTTAAACATCATGGGACCATTGCAGTCTATGGAGGGTGAGGGATCTAAAATATCTTCATTTGTGTTCCAAAGATGAACGAAAGTCTTGGAAACTCCTCTAGATAGCTGAGTAATTCTCTAGTCTAGATCACATAGTCGAGTTTTACCATTTTTGAATCCATTCAGCCAATTTCTGGGTCTGGCATGAGGATTTTTATCTCAGCTTAACATAAATCATTCAATTGGATTAGACTAGGGATGGGCAACTTCAGTCCTGGAGGGCCACTCGCCTGTAGATTTTAGCTCCAACCCTAATCAAACACACCTGCCTGTAGCCTTCTAGTGATCTTGAGGACACTGATTAGCTTGTTCAGGCGTGTTTGATTAGTGTTGGAGCAAAACTCAGCAGGACCGAAGTTGCCCATCAATGGATTAGACCATTAGCATCTCACTCAAATTTCAAAAACGAGTTTCGATAATTTTCCCATTTAAAGCTCTTCTGTAGTTACAAACTTCTGTTTTATGTTATTAATCCAAACAAAATATATATCCTAGTATTTGTCTAAAATATTAAAATATAATTAAATGTAAAGTAACTATGTGTCTTTTAGGAATCATCAAATTTGGATATAAAGTTCACCTAGTGGCCTTTGTTGGTATAGCAGCTCACAAAACCCTCAGTTTTAAATTTGTAACACACTTCTTTAGACCTCAAGCTTTTATTTCATAGAGTTTTATTCATTCATTCATTCATTCATTTTCTTTTCGGCTTAGTCCCTTTATTAATCTGGGGTCGCCACAGCGGAATGAACCGCCCACTTATCCAGCATATGTTTTACGCAGCGGATGCCCTTCCAGCTGCAACCCATCACTGGGAAACACACTCATTCACACACATATATTACGGACAATTTAGCCTACCCAATTCATCTATACCACATGTTTTTGGACTGTGGGGGAAACCGGAGCACCCGGAGGAAACCCACGCGAACATGGGGAGAACATGCAAACTCCACACAGAAACGCCAACTGACCCAGCCGAGGCTCGAACCAGTGATCTTCTTGCTGTGAGGCGAACGTGCTACCCACTGCGCCACCGTGACGCCTCAGAGTTTTAGGGTGAACCAAATATTTATTTGTCTTTTAATAAAATATTTTTTATATTGCAACATTTTTTTAATTACAATAGACACGTACACATATAGCTTTTTTGTTTTCTCAATTTTTAAACTGCAGACACCTGTACAAAATTGTCAAAGTCTCTTCTTTATTATGCAGCTTGATTACCAATTGCTTTCTGTGAATCCAATTGTATTTACCAAAAATGTTCATTAAAACATATTTCAGAATATTAGTGCTTTAGTCCTTTCCTCACTTCTGTCCTGGTTGGATGTATAAGTATTCTAAAAAAAATAACTTTAATTTTGTAATATAATTTACTGCTGTAAAAGTTTGAATGACTTTTTTAAAAATTACTGTAAGAATTATACAAAAATAACTGTTTTTGTCTGAATTAACCTTATGTTGCTGTCTTTCACTGGTCAGGAGTCAAAGTCCTCTGAAAATACTCTGCAATCTCATCGACATCCCTCCAGCTCTTTTGTGGATTCTATTATGGTGGCCATGATGAAGACACAAGAACCTGAAACGGAGACTTCAGAGGATTCAGGTGCGTTAGTATTCCATACTTGTGTCTTTTTGGCAACTGCTGCTAATACAGAATAATTTGATTATCGTATTAACGATTATGGCGATAGATGCTACTGTAAACAAATGCAAACTAATTTACAGATGAAGAATGCTAAAAATTCTTTCTATCTTGTCCAAGTAATCACAAATGTAATGGGTGTATGAATGCTGTGGTCACTCAAAAGGTCTTCAAAGTAATCTTAAGACATATAAAATGTGTATTTTTAGGAACATGGGATAGTCCCACACTAAAAATATTTCTATGTCAAATCTATTAAATGTATATTAAAAGGTTGAAGCACGTTTCCATCAAGAGGAAGTTGAATGAATATGTATTGTCATAATTGTTCAACTCTTTTATGTTTATTGATGTTTTGCAGAGGAGAGGGAAGTTCAACAAGACGGTATTGGCAGTGAAACCAGTGCTTTTACCCGAATACCGCAAACTACACACACTGAAATGAAAGGTATGTTCATTACCTGTTAATAATGGATTTAGATATCTGATACCACATGATGCTTTTTGTCCTCATCTGCTAGCACTTACAGTTGAACTAAGACTGTGTTGCTATTAGGGATGCCGCAATACTCGGTAAAATATTAAAGCATTCGGTACGACCTCCACGGTTCAGTATGCATATGGATATTGCGGTTTTGCATAAAAAGTTTTAAACTGTATTTTGCGTTTCCCCCATTCCTTTAATTACTCTCTGAACTGGCACTGTTCATGTCAGAATTCATGTCCATGCGCTGAAACAATGCTCCACGCGAGTAAATGTCTCATCAGGGAGCACTAAAGAAGGAGAGCTTTCATGTGAAAATAGGGCTGGGCGATAATTCGATAACGATAATTATCACGATATATATTTTTCCGATATAACGATAATGACAGTTAGATAATAGTTGTCGATAATATTTACACACTATGCGTAACGCTGCGCAGGCATTTTGCAGCCTGCATCTCCGGAAGCTGCACTTAGTATTAGTTTACAGCCATACAGTGTCAGTTGCACTTGGAGAGTGAGGAAAAAATAAGGTAAAAAAAAATAATAAATAAGGCCACAGTAACAGACAACTACCCAGCAGAGTCTCATGTCATCATTTCGAAAGCAATGCCTTACGAGAAAACCCCCCCAGAAAAGACACTATAACAGACCACACAATCTCACACTTGATGCTTGCTGTAAACTACAGGCTGCATATTTATCTTTTACTATTTATCTATTACTGATCTTTTGTTGTCAAGCTTATGTTTCCTTTTTAATGTTAAGATATTTTCTTTGAAATCTGTAATACCACTATGGTCCCTCATCGGCGTTAAATTAACCAGCCATTATATATTTTATTATTCTAAATATATATATTTTAAATGTATATTTTCCTGCAAGTTTGAAGCAAGCAAAGTAAATTGTGGCCAGTTTTACTTATTAAACACACCCTCGGATATCAGCACCGAGAAGAAATCAGATGCTCAAGACTTAATCTTTAAAATAATGACATATTAAAAATGCAGCAAATATATGACAGACATTTGTGATACAACAGCAGTGGATCATTAATTAAATGCTTATTTTCCACGGAGCGAAACATCATCCACCTGCACAACAGTTGTGTAAGACGGGCACAAACAAAAATATATACACTTTATATATTTTTCTTTGAAAAATTTTCTTTTTGAAACTAATTTCGTTTTGTATGATTTGTATCTTAATTTTAATGTGTATTTTGTTGGTCAGTTATCTACAACATAAACTAGAAGAACGAATAACACCTGAGGTGAAGCGCTTCAAAACAAGTCCGCTATGCTTCAGCGCCAAAACAATTCATTAAACTGTTTTCAAGGTTTCGATTTAATTCGTTTAATCAAGCAGTGTAAATGAGCAGGACAGTCTTTACAAACTATTCGCAGCACTGAAAATATTCTTGGATTACCTCGGAGGAATGAACTCGGTGGGAAGGATGAGAGAACTCAGAAACTTGTGTGAATGGAGATGCTGCCCGCATGTCTCGCCGTGATGTATGAGTTTTAAAACGAGAGTCTGCATAGACCTATTCATGCCAGTCTGTCAGATAAAATTGGTTAAAACACCTGCGGAAATAACCGAGATCAGCGCATAACAGGGTTTTATGCATCACGCAATATGGAATGTCAAGAGAGTGACTCCATAAGGTAAGGTAAACCGCACGCACTTGATTATGTAGTGCATAAAGTCGTACAGCGCAAAGCATAACTTAACCTTTAAATGTCCATGCTTAATCAGTCATCGATAAGGTCTATCGATTAAAGGGTTATTGACAATCAATAGATCATTAAGTAATGGTTAGCATCCCTAAGTAAAATATATTAAAGGATATTTCACCCTAAATTCACCATAATCACCATTAAAAAGAGAGTTCATCCAAAGCTGAACATTCTGTCACCATTAACTCACCTTTTTCTTGTTCTAAACCTGTTTTACTTTTTTTTTTTTTTTTCTGATGTTGAACAATAATATATAATATCTTGTAGGGTAATGTCTTTGGTTGTTGAAAACTTGAACAGTATATGCTGAATTAAGATTGTTCTTTTGTTTATTATTTTTTTATTTATATTGTCAAACAGATAAAACATTTCACAAAATGTGTTAAATCAGCTGCACAAAGGGATTGGCATGCTGAAAAGCCTTTAAAATTTAGATATATAAAGATTTTTATTTATAGTGATAATTATCGATATCGACTGATATAAAAAAAAATTATCGTGATAGTTTTTTTTTGCCATATCGCCTAGCCCTACATGAAAATGATGTAAGCCGTATGTCAGTGTGTGAGAGCCACTCGAGGGAGATCTGAGAAGTGCCTTATCTGAACATCTGAGTGAAAGTTACGAAGCACAAATGAAGTCTACTTCTCAAAGCACGATAAGACATAGTTATGACCAATAATTATGTCCACCTGTCAAACATTCAGTCAGTTATGACTTGGAATGTAAACATTCGGCAAATTGTGTTGTCTGTAACTTTCTCATTGTGCTGCGTCTTAAAGTAAAACACCTTATTCCTGCTGTTTTTAATATTGATCAAACAACAAAAGATAATAAACAATCACTCTGCTCATGACTAAATAGTTAGCTCAGTAATGGTAAACGTTTATTTAAATTATACAGTGAAGATTATATACAGTATGCAGTGTTATATTTGATTACATTTTAAATAAAATAAAACTTTTGATTAAAACAGTTTGTATCGAACCGTACCGAAACAGTGACCTAAAACCGAACTGAACTGTGAGATGTCTGTGTTGTTGCACCCCTAGTTGATATACAGTCGAAGTCAAAATTATTAGCCCTCTTGTTAAATTTGTATCCTTCTTAAATGATTTCCCAAGTGCTCTCCAGAGAGAAGATTGTTAATAACAAATTTATTTTGTGTTTGCCATGATGACAGTACATAATATTTTACTAGTTATTTTGCTACTAGCATGCAATTTTAAGGCTTAACTAGGTTAATTACATTAGGTAGGCAAGTTATTGGATAACAGTGGTTTGCTCTATAGACAATTGAAAAAAATTCTTAAAGGGACTAATTTCAGCCAAACTAAAAGAAATTAGACTGTTTCCCAGTATAGAAATTAATATAGGAAATACTCAAAAAATTTCATCGCTTGAGAAAGATTTGAAAAAGACAAAAAATTGCACTGGAGCACTAATAATTTTGCCCTCAACTGAATATGTAGTTACACAAACATTTAGCATTTTTTTGCACTTTAAAAAAAAAAAAAATTTAACCACCAAATTTATTAAGTACATGTCATGTTTTGAGAGATTATTTGAGCTTTGTGACTTTGATGAATCTAGATTTTTGGATGGAACTACAAAAAAAAAAAAAAAAAGTTGTGCAGACCAGGCAATCTTTTTCAGTCTTCAGGTTTTCTCCCAGAATAATAGTGGATGAATATGTAAGTGTTCTCATGTGTTCTCAGAGGAGAGACGTAGCCGTATGTTGGAGCTGTTGTCTGATTTGAGTGAGTCCATCTCAGATCTTCAGTTCAGCTTAGACCAACTGAGAGTCCAGAAGGACACGGAGCAGCAGACTCTGAAGCAGACCATGTGAGTATCAAACTCGTCTACTCATTGTTTAAGGCAAACAGGAAACAGGCAGGGTTTTGAATGAGTTTGAATGAGAAATATTGATTGTATTTTTAAAGGAGCTGTTGACATGAAATTGACCAATATTTTGGTAAAAACCCATACAAATAAACCGAAACAAAAGAAAATCTGAAGAAATTGTTGTATGTAATTATAATGGAATGATACATGGAGAATTAATGTATTTAATACATTGTGTAAAATGATTTTTTGATAATGCCCGCTTCAAGACGCCTCTTGTATGGAGAATTGGGTCGTGTGCATTGCTCAAGTGTTTTTTGTTTGTTTGTTTTCCATACTTCTTATTGTTCCATACTTACTTCAACATACTTCTTTTTTTTCCCCATACTTCTAAAAATCTTGAGTCTTTCTTTGGGTCTCTTCTATGAACTCTGATCTATAGTTCTTATTTTCTATTGAATTCAAGTCAGGTGATTGTCTGGATCATTGTCTTGCTGAAATGTCCACCCTGGTTTCGTCTTCATCATCATCTTGGTAATACAGGGACTAAAGCAGTTAATAGGCAGGGTTGCTTTCTATCTACTGAGAGATTTCAGCTGCTCTCTGGGCTTTTTATTTGCCTTTCACACTTCCCTTTCTTAAAGCTTAATACTTTTTTCCTGTGTCATTTCAGTTTATTTCGCTTAATTTCTGAAGTAATTACTTTTGTTTTCTTTGTTTGTTTGTATGGATTACTTTGGTTGTTACAGACATCTGACGAAATTGTCAAATTAAAAGCACCTTTAGAAATAAGTTTTCTGAGTAAAATGGTGATGTATTCATTACTTATTTCACCTGTTCTATATTGTAAAAATTGACTCTTTTTTTTTTTCTGTGCGACACATTATTAACCAAACATGCATGTTAATGCAGCAGAGAAAAGAGAATGCAGTCATTTTTAACTGAAAACCACCCTTATCAGTTTTATTGGTATAACATTTATACATTGACCCAGAGACTGTTTAGATGCATGTCACTGATGAGAAGATGACGGATGTTTATTGTATGATGACCGAAATGGCCTTAAACACCCAGCAGGCACAAGTCGTCAACATGACGTCAGATTTTTGGCATTTTGTTTGGAAATGAAAATCAGGTTGACGTCAGAACTCAACGTCAGGCCGACGTCAATGTCCAACGTTCAACCTAAAACCAACCAAATATCAACGTCTAATGATGTTACAGCTTGACGTTGTGTGGATGTTACTACTATGACATCTATCAGATGTTGGATTTTGGTTGCATACCATATAAATAAATGTCAGTATTTGATGTTAATATGACGCTGGTTTAAGATGTTTGCTCGACGTTGGATTTTGGTCACTTTCCAACACAACCTAAAATCGACCAAATATCAATATCATTTGACGTCATTATTGGACATCAAAATAACGTTGTCCTTAGACGCTGGCAAGACATTGAATTTTGGCCTGACATCACAACCTAAATCTAACCTAATATTAACATCTTATGATGTCATGTGTCTGCTGGGCAATAACTAGATGCACTACAGAATGTAACGTTTACACACACATCCACAAATTAGATGTAAATGCATCAGCGTTTTACAGCGTGACACTCACTACTCTTGAGTACTTTTGAAAGGTCTACTTTTTACTCCTACTTTGAGTAATATTTACAACAGATACTTTTACTCTACTTGCACTACATTTTTAGGCAAGTAATGGTACTTTTACTTGAGTATGATTTTTCAGTACTTTTTCCACCACTGGTATTTACATGCAAAAAAAGTCATCACTCCACACTCTTATTTTCATACACTGAATTTTTTGTGGCGCTCTGCTGTTTCAGATGTGGCCTGCAGGAGGCGCTGCAGGAAGCATCTCAGACACACACACTGGAGGTCTCGCAGATGCGGCAGAGTGTGGACAGACTGCAGGCTCAAGTGGAGAAAGATGCAGTGGTCCTGCAGCAAAAAGCTCAGGTACTGTTTAGAAGCATATTCATACGTAGTTTGTGAGGATTTAGAGCCCAAAAGATGAATTATATCATTACATGATTCATGTCTGTCTTGGGATTTTTAAGGATGAAAGAAACCTGAGGAAACTCTGCGGTGAGATGGAAGAGAACATGGAGGCGGCACACAAATACAGAGCAGAGAATAATGTATGTATTAATTGAGGGTACATTCACTGATTGCTGACCTGTCTCCACTTTCATAAATCATTGATGGATAAAATGGTGTGGAATTGTTAGTTTTGTGTAGTGTTTAGCCTGTGCTTTGCTTGTGTGAAACAGGAGTTGCGTCGAGAAGTTGCTGATTTGCGTCGGCTGGAGCAGCAGACACAGGTGGAGGTTCAGGCCTTGAGGGAGGAGCTTAACCAGTCAGGCGTCCAATCAGCAGCCAGTGCCAAAACATTAGACGAAAGAATCAAACTTCTCAGAGAGGTAATGTAGTTCATTCAGATTTGTTTTTCAGTGACTATCAAGAGCCATTCAATTCTTTATATATTTGTTTTATTTTACCCCCGACTCTCTGCAACCTAGTTTGTCCTGCATTCTAAAATTACTATTAAATTGAATGCCATTATGAGACTTCCGGTAAGATAGCAAGAAGTCACATGTTTCTGCTCTGAGTAATACTTTCATCAATTTTAGATTTATCTAATTGAATGTCTTATAATATAAAAAGTTACAGTGATTAAATTGTAAGTAGTTAATTGTATGTACTTCCTAGTTAGATTTGACATGGATTAATTTTGGAAATGTTAAAAAATATGTATACCTGCACACATTTTGCCCTTAGGTTGAGAAGCTCAAAGCAAATTTAATGGAAACTGAGGAAAATCGTGCTAAGGTCTTGGAGAGGGCAAAACGACATGTAAGTCGTATCTGCTTCATTGTTGTTGTTATTATTTTATAATCACAGAGATTCATTGATATTGTATCGCATAGCAGTACAGAATATGTATGCATCATCTTAGTTATACTGATCAAATACATTTTTAATTTCACATTTAAGTTTGATCAGACCGAATTTAACATGTACTTTAAGTACAATAACAAATGCACGTATACATGTGCATTTAATGTTCTTTTGAGGTCATTTGGATTTTGTAATTGTATTGTGGTTCTGTAGCAAAGGGTCCATGCCATGAACCAAAGTAAAATGGAGCGAGAACTACATTTGCTTGACGATATGATTGAAACTGTCAGACAGGTCAGAGGAAAAATATACATCTAAATCATATACTGTACATATTTGAAAAAACATTATTAACACCATTTACTGTACTTTTTTATTTTTTTGTATTTTTTTGTATTCGCAGACGTTGTCCTCTATACCCGATCTTGTCAAGAGCTGTCCTGAACTACAAAAGCTTGTAGGATTTCTTGGATGAGTTACTGAAAGTTAAGAAATGTCAGTTTAATTTTAAATTTTATGTAATACAGTATCAGTAAACTGGTCTTATTTTTGTTTAAGCTAAATAAAGAGCATTATTTCTAGAGAAGTGTTGGCCAATCAGCTGATTTTGTAAGATTCATTTTAATTTGTTTTGTTAGTGATGAGTTAGTGTTCAAAAATGTCATCATCTTAAGTTAAAGTCTGCACATGTGTATTAAAACTATTAGATTTGTTACCAAGAACAAACAAACAAATAAATGAATTCCTCTAATACAGATTTAACAGAAACTCCTGGCTGAATGCTTCTTGTTTGCTTTTTGTTTGTTTACTCATAGTTTGAATCATATATATATATATATATATAAGGCTGATTGATGAGCAGATAGTCCAGTAATTAATCATAGTTATTGTAATCATGCCAGTGCTTGTGAAAACCTGATGATGGTTGTGATGTTTTAATCCACCCCATTCATGCACAATGTTCAATGATGTGTTCTTCTGCTTCACTGATACTCAATACCTCCGTCTCTACTTTGGCCTGCCATTTCAAACCTACGCAGATGACTGCTAAAATTTCCCTTCTCACAGTATTAAGACTTTTACCCTTGCTTTTTGTTGGATGGGTACAAATTTGTTGACACTGGGACTAATTCAATGGACAAAAAAAGCCATGTTAAAAAATGGCACGTTAATCCTAACGCTAACACTGGCAACTTCATGAGCTTGTTAAAAACGTACACTATTCTGACATTTGAGTTATGAGACTTAAAAATACATATTGTACGTGTTATTTTGGGGTATAGATCTCTTGTTTTGGTCCCATTGGTTTGCAATTTCTGTGGAGTGTTTTCAAGAAGCAATTTTTTTTAACATGGTAGTTACTGGTTGTTCTGGAAAGAGACGTGACGGTGTGGTCGAGACACAATCTACTGTGTGGAAGTAGAATACTTGGTCTAATAAAACTTTTAAGAAATTGCGCAAAACAATCCCGCTGGAGTAATAGTTCAATAGTATTTTTTTTGTGTACTTATTCTGACCATCATATAAATATGTGCAGTCTAGCCACCATTTAAAAACATCAGCAGCAATACCTTCTAATGTATATCTCGCTGGATGCTGTAATTTTATTTTTGAACCGTTATTTGGTGCAAGAATTTAAATGAACATTTTTTTTCTTCATTCTTTAAAATGATATAATAGCATGTGGTGGTGTATTTTAGTTATACCAGGGCGAAAATGTTATTTGCCATGTCCACTTTTAGAAATAAAGGACAAATTCTGTATATTTACTTCAGCTTGAATGGTTTAATTTTCAGTATGCGATTTTCTTGCTTTAGAGCCTATTGTGGGTGTGTGTATATAGTGAATATTCAATGAAAATGGTAAATATGATTTATCTGAAAGATGCTGCAACAGGCTTTTGTGTTAAAAAAATTAATCATTGAATTAAATAAATATAACATAATTCAATGAAAAGTAAATGGAAGAAACCTACTTTTACCATAGACGGCAATTATAAGAAAGACATATACAAAGCACACAAACATGTTTCACTCAAATAATAATAAAAAAAACAAAGACCTCATTAAAAAGAGGTTTGATCTTTTGTAAACATTTTTCACTTTGAAAAATGCACTTTGTGCTGTTTTGTTTTTGACGATGTTGTAATAGGAAAGATCTGTACTTGTAAAGTGAGATCTTACTCTATTAAAGGGATCACAGTAAAACAACAATTTAAATATCACAGTTATTTTCCACAATGCATTTCATGTTTGTTAAAATTTTGTCCCCAAATGTTCCTGTGCCAGCGGTTCTTGCTATGGGAAAAAAAAGGTCATCCTTGACCTTTGTTAGGTGGCAGACACAAACCTGTCCATATTACTTGAGTAAGCCGGATGCCTGATATAGGCTCCTGAGCTTCCAACCGCACCAGAGTTATTGTACTGAACAAAAGAGCCCAGCTGTGCAGGTGAGGTTCTGCCATATGGGTCCCCGACAGCATCACCAGCAATGGGAGACAAACTGGAGATGGCCACCCTCCCCGCTGGTCCGTAATGCTGAGTGCTGCCTTGTGGATATGAAACCTGAGTTTGTCCATGTCCTGGGCTGGAGTAGGCAAAGGCCATGTTGTTTGAGGAGCTAGAATAGCATGACAGCACCGTCTCCCCGTTGCAGGACTGATGCTGGAAGCTTGGTCCTCCCAAATTGCAGGAGCCACTTTCAGGACTGAAACTGCGACAAGACGTCTGAGGAATCATCTCTGCGTTTTGACCCATCCTGCTTGGTGACCCGATGAGAGAATTGATTCTGAAGACCCTCGACTGACCTGCGGTGAAGTTCGGAGAGGAAGACTGGTAGTAGGCAGAAGGAAGCTGTTGCGCGTATGGCGGACTCACAGCCATGTTGGAGTAGACCGAGTTGGTGTAGGCTGAGCGCGCAATCTGGACCGGAGAGAAGACGGGAGATTCGTGCACATACGACGAATATGTAGTGAAGTCGCTGCGCTTGAACCGTTTCCGGCGTCGTAGGAAGCTTCCACTTTCAAACATGTCTTCGGCGTTAGGGTCAAGAGCCCAGTAGTTGCCTTTTCCGGGCCTACCGGGCTCTCGGGGGATCTTGATGAAGCAGTCGTTGAGTGTCAAATTATGGCGGATGGAGTTCTGCCATTTCTTGGAGTTGTCTCGATAGAAAGGAAACCTCTCGGTGATAAACTTGTAGATCCCTCCCAGAGTGAGTTTGCGGTCAGGCGAGTTGGCGATGGCCATGGAGATCAGAGCGATGTAGCTGTATGGTGGTTTACCTCGCTGAAGGGGCCTCTTCCTCCGACGGCCTCTTTGGGGCTCGGCTCTCTGACTGTCATTCACTGGAAGAGTGGTTTCAGAGGGAGAATCACTCTCCACTTTAACCACAGGCATGACTCTAGTTAGAATGGCTCCCAAAGGTAGCACAGCTTGGAAATCACGGTGGTCTGACTGTCACGGACTCGGTTCACCGGGTTCTTTGTCAGGAGCAGCAAATGTTCTTTGCTTGCTGAATGTATTTTGGTGAAAAAGTACCAGTCATAATGCAACCCTTAAAATCCCCAAGCAGAAAGATCAGTTCCTTTGAACTTCATCTGTATCGTCAAGTGTATCCAGTGTCCTTAATTCAGAGCAATTCATGCAAAACCAAGTTAACATAAAAAATGGTAGCACTCACGTAAACGGCCTTATTTGGTAGTGGTCTTCGTAATGTGGTAGAGACAAGTGAGCAGTCAATAACTGGATGTGCTGGCCAAGGAACACACTACCTGAAGAGTTATTAGCCACACCTCTTCAAGCAGGTTATCTGTCACGAGGCTGAAAGCACATGCCTCTGCAGATTTGTATATCTTTAAACACTCTCTCTCAAATGTTCATGTTTATTCACTTCAACTTTTGTGGAAGCAATTACACTAAAACACTGATGACTTTGAAATGAAATACTTTTGAATGCATGCTAACAGTTTTTAAAAAGACAAAATGTTTTTGAGACTACTCTAAACATTGCTGGGGTATTTCAATCCAAATTGGGTAATATACGGGATTGAATACACTGAGTTCAGTTTGATCCTATAAATGTAATAATTAAAAAATGAAACAGCTGGTTTGTCCATATTTGACCAAAAATTGGGTTAGTGTACCATATTTTTTTAGTGTACTGCGCTCCATATTTCCACCAAAACACTCTCCCCATTGATTAAAAACATTTTAAATAATTTAAAGCAATGGAATATTTTACTGCTTTTCTTATTTTTGTTTATCCTGCAGATTTGTGGCTCATATATTACTTTTACAGAATGCACAGCTTCCTCTCTTTCGAGGACCTACTTTTTTTTTTTTTTTTAAGCTCTTCAGGAACTGATGGAAAACAAGCAGATTTAGTTTTGTAGCAAACAAAACAGATTGGGATTCATTTTGGCTAAAGTGGAGCATTATTGAGCTCTAATAGCCCTGATTAGTGGCAACACAAACTTCTGGCCTCCGTGGGTTATTTTTTTTTCCTCAATGCCGTGTCAGGCGGTTTCATCTGTGTGAGAAAATGTAAATGTGTCTTTGTAAGCCACAGTGTGTACCTCCCTCTGTTTTAACAACATGCAAATCTGGGTCACATTTTGGTGTGTGGGTGTAGACAGGCCGATACCTCGGGCTGGTATCTGGTTTATATGTCGGGGATGTGTTTTTATTTAAGGGAATGTAAAGCAATTTCTTCTACACCAAATCTATTTTAGTTTTTGTAGAATGTATCTCCATTTAAATACTGATTCTCACAGTGAGAACTTTTTGATTAAAGCAAATCATGAAATTATGCTCTTACAGGGATAGTTCACCCAAAAAGAGAAAATGTAATCAGCCTCAAGTGGTTCTAAAGATTTGTTTTCTATCCATCTGTCTGATGAGGATATTCTGAAGAGTGTTGTAAAACTAACCATTGACATCAATAGCAGGATAAAAAAAAATACTATGGAAGGCAATGGCTACTAGTTTCACACAGTATGCCTTTGCTCACACTTTATTTTAATAAACTAATATTTTTATTTTAATAAAATAATTGTAGTAAAATTAATGCTACTAACTAAGTGTTTTAGTTCAATAAACTACTAATTAGCTGCTAATTAATAATGGTTAGTAAGGTAGTTGGGTTTAGGTATTAGATAGGGTTAATGATGTAAAATAAGATCTTACTTTATAAGTGCTAATAAACAGTTAATAACTTAATAATAGGCAGGAAATAAGCCAGTAGTAAAGGGTGTGAATTGTTACATAAACTAAAGTGTTGTCCTTTTTTTCAACAGAGGCAAACTCCTGTTTTAAACAAGTAATTTATGGGTGAACTTTCCTTTTTAAAAGTATATTTTGAAGAATGTTGGAAACTAGTAAACCATTTACTTCCATAGTAATAATAAAAAAAATGCTATGGATGTCAGTGGCTACCAGTTTACAGCATTCTTCAAAATATCTGTTTTTTTAATTAATCAACAAAAGAAGCACGTGAGTAGATTATTGGTTGAACCATCCATTTACACTATAGTATATTACACGCTTATCAGGTTGGCCTTATATATTGTCTCAGAAGCTGACTGAGGGGTCTTGCGCTGCGAGGTTTTGCTGAAATGGGCTGTTTCTCGGACAGACGCCAAGACAATGAGCCTCTCTGTAAAGGTTAAACATCGCTTGAGCTTACAAAGAGATTCCTCACCTGTCATCCGAGGGTAATCTCTTGTGTTCGCTGGATTTATAGAGGATATTTCCTAAGGGCTGCCCACCCTTGTGCAGTTGGCAGAAAAATGCTCTACAGGTGAGTCATAAAATGTTGCTCTGCCACATAGAGGATTTTACATTTAAGTGAAAGAATTGATCTTAATTCCCTGGGGGGGGGGGGGTGAGGGAGGGGGGAGGTTTCATGCTAGCATTGACGTCATTAGAGTTAATAAAAAGAAAGTAATACATTAATATGATTTATGTTTTGCCTTCCCCAGGGCACTAATAAAAAAAATAGCTAAAATAAAAAATTCTACACATTAATGTTGAACTGATCAACTGCAATAGATTAATTTAGTTTAATTATAAATTAAAAAAACATATTCAACATAACACTTTACACACTACAAAATGATCATGTAGAGTTGAGAAGTATATATTATTATTTTATTTATTTTGTGAAAACTGAATTAAAGTGCAGCCCTGTCTTTATACTTTTCCACTATAAAATGAGGTGGCTTTTATGTTCTTAACATTTTATAAGGTACTGAGAAGAGGTTATATGTATGTTATTTAATTTTTACATCAATTAGTTTTCTATACTGTGCTATCATCACAAGCATTGTAGCACTCATGTTGTGACAAATTATTGTCACTTATCTGAAACTTGAATAAACACTTAAAATATTTTCGAAGTATATAAAATTACTTTTGTAAATGTAATTTCATAATGTATGGCTCATCTTTTAATTTTATACTATATAATTCCATTAAACTGTACACAATTTGCCCAAAATGCATTGTTTTGGTTGAGATATTACTCCTGTTGCAGGTCTAAAAAGGTGTAAAAACTACGTTGACAGAATGGAAAACATTTGTAAAATGTTTTTGTAAAGATATTTTCTTGATATTTAGGTCACAATGTAAATATTCTTTCATCCATCATTACAACAGTAGCTGAATGAAGGCACTTATCCAAGTTGAAATATTCAAACTATAATTATATCAGACAAAAAAAAAATCATTATTTCTTGAACTGAATATTGCTGAAAGGTAATGACAAGTAATCATTGAGTTCAACTAACAAAACTCTAGAATTCATTGCTAAAACATGATATTAAATTCCTTTAAAAATGTGGTCTAATAACATGTATATTTGAATAAGAAAGTTTAAAAGAATACGGTTTTTATACATTGGGGGAAATAAGTATTCGACACGTCACAATTTTTCTCTGAAAACTTATTTTTAAAGGTGATGTTGACTTGAAATTTTTACCAGATGTTGGTAACAACCAAAGAAATCCATACATGCAAAGAAAACAATATTAGTTTACAAATAAAATTATGTATTAATAAAATGAAATGACACAGGAAAAAAGCATTGAACAGATGAAGAAAGGAGGTGTAGAAAGGCAGTGAAAGCCCAGACAGCAGCTGAAATCTCTCAGTAGTTCTTCAGCAACCATCCGTCCTGTCATTGTAAATGAATATCAGGTGCTTCAGTCCAACATCTACATTACCAGAATGATGAAGATGAAACCAGAGTGGACATTTCAGCAAGACCCAAAACACAGCCAAGGAAACTCTCAAATGCTTTCAGAGAAAGAAAATCAAGCTGTAGAGTGGCCCAGCCAATCACCTGACTCCAATCCAATAGAAAATACAAATTAAAGCTTAGATTTGATAGACGAGACCAACAGAACCATCAAGATTTTTACACCCTGTTGAACTCTGTGAAAAAAAATGACACCTGAGCAATTCATGTGGCTTCATTGTCTATATGACAGGCGTCTTTAAGCTGCCGTCACCAAAAAAACGTGTATATAAGTATTAAATACGTTTCAGTAATTCAGTACATTATCATTGTGCCATTCCTTTATTACACAGAACAATTGTTTTCAGATTTTTTTTCTTTAGTTGCATTTTTAGGTTTGTATTGTTTGTGTTGTTATTAGGTTTGTGTTGTTTGAACTGTTTCTTTTTTTACACGTTGGGTGTTTTTGTAATCTCAAGAGGACAATTATCATATCACAACAATGGAGAATACTGCTGTTTATTGTTTAATAATGCATAAAGAAAAGCAAGGCTTTTACAGTGTGAAAAACAGGAGGCTGTAGTGTAATCTTTATGCAGTAAACATAGTATTCCACTTTTTTATTCAATGAAGTTTGGTTACGGAACACTTTTTCTCAATGGACTGTAGAGGAAAATCTGTGTATCAGTGTATTCTGGCATAAGCAAACAAGTAGTGGCGGTTGTGTGAAATTTTATGAATGACAGGAATTTTAATTCTGTGGAAGTCACTAATGCTTTCCTAGGAGTTTTGTGGCCACAGACTCAGTGGCTTCAATTACAAAGCAAACAATGTATAAATACTGTTTCTGTATGCAATATGTGTATTGTTTTGTGGAGAACTCTCTCTCTTTTTTTCTAACATTATTAATAATAATGAAAAACATTAGACTTTTGTACATACAGAATAACATTTGAAATCTTTATTCTTTATTAAAAACGTACACAAACTTGTTTTAACAGGTACAGAACAAAAATCTTTCCCCTAAAAAAATATTTTTATATGATTTAAAAAATGACTTCTTCCTTATTATACTCATTCATTCATTTCCATTCAGGGGTCGCCACAGTGGAAAGAACCGCCAACTTATCCAGCATATGTTTTACACAGCGGATGCCCTTCCAGCTGCAACCCAGTACTGGGAAACACCCATACACTTTGGCCAACTTAGTTTACCCAATTCACCTATAGTGTTTGGACTGTGGGGGAAACAGGAGCACCCGGAGGAAACCCACGCCAACACGGGGAGAACATGCAAACTCAACACAGAAACGCCAACTGACACAGCCGGGACTCGAACCAGCGACCTTCTAGCTGTGAGGCGACAGTGCTAACCACTGAGCTACCGTGTCGCCCTTATTATACTCAATAATTCGTAAAGCATTTTTGTTTTTTTAATTTTAGGGACAAAATCCTTAAGAAAAAATTTGTTTTTTTTTTTATGTTAACCATTATTTAAAACAGTAAAGTACACAACATTTGTGTGAATGTGTTTTCTATTCATATAAAATAAAATCTAAAATCTAAACAGTTCTAAAAATGTAACTGGAATTTCTCTATTTCATAACCAATTTCTGTTTGATGAGCAAACGTTTGTTTTTGTTGTTTGCAAACAATAAATAAATAAGTCAATTTTATTCTCCACAAATGTATTAACCTATCCAATGTGAATAGAGTGCTTTTTCCCCAATAGTATACAAACTGGAATGGTCCAAGGGGCCATCCATTGACGAATTATGTAAATAAGAGTTTTGTCATTGTAAGCCATGCAAACGCCTCTGACACTCTTCACGCTTAAAGAAAAATGGCGACATGCAAAAGACAATTTCAGTATTTATTTAGAAAGTCACTTTAGATAGTTTGTTTCATGTGTAAAGAGCAAATGTTTTTTCCTTGAACTGTTTTCTTGTTCCTGTGTCATAATTAGATCACACATTGCAAACAATGCTAATCTGCAAGTGGTATGTTAAAGGGCTGTTTTTATCTGCTTTAATGCATACAATCTGTTTAGTTGATCTAAATCAATGAATATATGCTCAAAAAAAACAAAAAACATTTTTGCTGCTTGTTCAAACTACTTATGTAAAAAATGAGCTGAAACAACACAATTCTTGAGATTTTTGGGGGGGACAGCTTAATTGTTTTATGCTCAATCCACTTAAATGTGTTAACTTAATCGATTTGTGAACATGAATGGATTGTGTGGATTTTTAGGTTAGTATAGTGATATTCTTAACTTGAGTGAAACCAGTTAATTTAGGTGTTACAATTTCATCTCAGGTTATATAATCTGTTTTATTCATTATACAAAAAAGGGTATTGTCCAATAAATTGATCAAATTCACTGCTTGTTACTTTAGCCTGTTGTGTTCAGGAAAGTTGTTATTATTTTACAATCATTTCAACTGTAATTATACAAATGTGGTGTGTTTTTGTTAGTGTTAGCATAGCTGACAGCTCTCTGAACAAGCCTATGCTGCTGCTGGCAGTTTATTTGTGTTAGTTTGTATATCTCACTGTCTGGAGATTCTGCAGCATTATCTGAATTTGTCTCTTACTTGATCTTAAACTATTAAAGATCATTAGGATCTCATGCTTTCAAAAAGGCTGCAGCTTATGAACTTAATGAACTTAGTCCAAAAAAAAAATTCAGACCGTAAATAACATGGAATATTTTACATTCACTATTACCATTTTCGGAAATTAACTTCCACATTATATCAATATTCATAATTGTCAAGACACGTTATCAGTTGATTATAAAATAAAACACAAACAGACATCTTATTCAAATCCAGAGTAAAGCAAATATAAAAAAAAAATTATAAATAAATAATTATCCCTGTTTATAAGGTGGAATAAGTGATTAAGTGGATAAGTGACAGAAACTATTTTTGTTGTGCTGATTTAAAGTCTCTTCACACCCTAATAATAATCATTCAATTAAATGGTGCTAATGTATTTATTCATTCATTCATTCATTTTCTTTTCGGCTTAGTCCCTTTATTAATCAGGGGTCGCCACAGTGGAATGAACCACCAATTTATCCAGCATATGTTTTATGATGCCCTTTCAGCCACAACTCATCACTGGGAAACTCCCATACACACTCATACACTACGGACAATTTAGATTACCCAATTTACCTATACCACATATCTTTGGACTTGTGGGGGAAACCGGAGCACCCGGAGGAAACCCACGCCAACACGGGGAGAACATGCAAACTCCACACAGAAATGACCCAATCGAGGCTCGAACCAGCGACCTTCTTGCTGTGAGGCGACAGCACTACCCACTGCGCCACTGCGTCACCCCAAATGTATTTATATGTATTTTAATATTATGTGGAAGGTGTAGGATGTAGAAAAGTTTGTCAAATCAAAACGTTCGGTTCTCCTACATGCCTGTCAAAATATGTAATTGCATACCTTTAATGATTACATCATCAACACGTTCACAGATGCGGTTCAGCAAAAAACATCAACACTTACCTTCTTGTGACCCTAACTTTTTGTTTAGGATGTTGTAATTACTAACTTTGGGCTACTATAAAGTTTTCTCCGGTGAACGTTACTGCACTGTAAAAACTATCCATAAATTTGAAGTTTTCTATATTTTGTATTTCATGTTTTTATTTTTAATCATTCCCGTTTATTTATGCTTTTGAATTGCGTTATGGCCTTGAAAAGTAAAACAAAAAAAGTGACTTTTATTAACATTTCTAATAGTTTAAAGTCATGTATTGTCTAGGTTGGTGTTGTTTATTATGGTACAGAAACCTTGTAATAAACTGCCAGTACGTGTTATTTTACAGACTTATTTCTCTCTATATTACTTCTTATACATTACATTATTTCAAACTCCTAAAATGTCAATTAAAGTCACTTTGTTAAAGTGTAGAGTTGAATGTTCAAAAGTCGACAGAGCAGAGATCAAGGTCTCATAATGCAATTCACAACCGTAAATAGACAGAAAATACAAAATATGGAAACTGTTAATTAACAGATATTTTTTTACAGCGAGGTGTTGTCTGTAGCGCTGTTCATGCGGTCAGGAGGCATGGGTTTGATGGTGATTTGCAGCGAGGGTAAAATGTATGCTTTCAGGCTAACATGGTCATATTTGAACAAACTATTAGGAGTAGACTCTTTATTAAATGACAATCTTTTCAACTGAAGTGGTGAAAAGGTTTATTTTAGCTAGAAGCAGTGAGTGAACTATCTTTGTGCCACCAGAAAACCTAATTTGCTTGTGTTGTGGATAAATATAGGCTAAATGATAATTATATTATACTCAACTAATTTTGTGTGTTTAACATGTATGAAAAAGCAGCAGGAATTCATATAAACCTCCACAAAAACAGATCAGTTTTATGAAGTTTGTCGGTACCTTTCACTTCAGAAAAGTGATATGACATCATGCATAAATGTGCATTAAACATGTATGTTACGTGTCTGTTGCCTCATTACAAACATGCACAGCAAATTGCACAATATACACATTAAAATAATCAAATACATTGAAACAGATCATACGCCTGTTCGGGTGGCATTGAATAAATCTGTAATACGCATATACTGCATTTTGCATTTGGATAGGCTGTACATTACAACAGTACATGGTCATACATGGCTGCCAGCTTCACAAAACTGCTCAAAATCCCGCCCTGTTTTCAAAATAAGAGTCACACATACACAATAAGTAAAATACAAGCTTAGATAAACTTAAAAATAAAAGGAAAAAATATCATTGTTGTAATCTCAATAGGAGACACTGCCGGCAATCAGACGCTACCTGGGGCATGCAATGATCTTGTGTGGATCATCAGTCTGTCTTTTAATTGGCAACATTAATTACATGAGAACAAGGGAAAAAAATGTTTCTGAGGCTCACTGTATGGTAGGTCATTACCATGTACTGAACTCTTATTATTCAGCTATGCCTAGGTATATACAGGTTTTAATTATGTGGCATCTTTAAAGATTTTAATTCATGCTTACATAAACAATACAAAAGGGGGAAATGTGATGTTTTGCAAACTTGAGAAAGAATAATTTTAGCAAAAAATTGCTTTTGCAAACCAACACTGACAAAAAAAGAGTATTGTATAAAATTTGGATGCATGTGCAATCTGAATTTCTTTTAAACCTTCCAGTGCCACAGACTATATACCCAATCATAACTTATTGCTGCTGTTTTGCAATCATGAAGTTTTCAAAAAAGCATTTTTGTGTAATTATAAATGCCACATCTGATCAGTTATAAGGATCATGTGACCCTGAAGACCGGCGTAATGCACACTGAAAATTCAACTTTGCCATATAGTGTTTGAGAAACTGCACAGCCTGTTCTTTTTTTTCCTATATGTGGGAACTGAGAGAGAATTGCCTACCTACCTATTTATTTATTTGTTTTACATTGCTGTAGTCATGGCTGTATGTGTGTTTGTTTATTTGTGTGTACCTGAACATGTATATTGTTTGCATTTAGCCCGAGCTTTGCCATTGGCAATGCAAAGTCCCAGTGCCGGTTGACTGGTTCTCAGGCCTAGCCAGTTTACATAACTGAAGCAGAATGCTGGCTCTCCCGGTTAACGTTCACTCTTTATGAGCCGCCACAAGGCAGCCACCTGTCTGTATTGTCACGGCCAATCAGCATTGTTCTCTAGATGCACACTACAATTAAATAGTCAAAAATACAGACTAAAAAACCTGACTACAAAAATGCTTTCATAAAAGGTAACAACCTTAAATTAGAGTTGATATTCCACAGCACATCTATTTCTATTGGGACTGTATGACTTAAAGTTCACAAAAAATATCTACTTTTTGAAACAATTTAAGTTTTTAATTTTTTTTTATTCTGTGCTTTTAGTACCTACTGATTTGATGTCTGCTCTAAATTAAATTAAGGAAAAACAAATTAAACAGCCTAAGGGGCTTTTCACATGGACCATTCCACTTTACTACTGTTGCTTTTCTACAACCCCCAAAAAATGCAAATTAAAAAGAAAGTAGTGATTTCCAAATTTACTCTGACTTGTATTTTATTGCAGACGATATGAACACAAACTATTTCATGTTTTGTCTGGTCAACTTCAATTCATTTGTAAATATACATCCTTTCCTGTCACTCAGACCTGCAACACAGTCCAAAAAAAGTTGGGATAGGAGCAGTTTAGGGCTAGTAATTAGGTAAATTGTAATGATGTGATTTGAAACAGGTGATGTCAACAGGTCATTGTAATTATGATTTGGTTCAAAAGCAGCATTCAAGAACAAAATTACACCTGAAACACTTCATCACTTGGTGTCTTCAGTTCCTGAACGTGTTTTAAGTGTTGTAAAAGGAATGGCAACAATACAAAGTGGTAAGTGCTTTACTGTTCCAACTTCTTCTTCTTTTTTTCTTTTTTTTAAATGTGTTTGCAAGAACCAAAACTGGAATATGTGTTTCTTCAAAAATCTTGAGGAACACATGATTTAATGTTTGTTGTATTTTCTGCAATGAAATACAAGTTAAAGTAAATTTCTTTTTTTTTTATTTTTTTTTATTAGCATTTGTCATATTGTCATATTGGCTTTTTCTGATTTGGGGTTGTATGTAAACACAGAATAGACCTATCAAATTTTTCATGGTGTCTCACGCATGACATTCTATTAAGAAACAAAAAGCAAACAACAAAAATAACAGTAGGGAGGCTATATGTAAAGATTTTCATTATATGGAAGTCATATATGGAAGTCTGGAATCTGAGGGTAAAAGTTTTAAAAACATTGAGAATTATATTTAAAGTCTTCCAAATTACGTTTTTAGCACTCACGCACCCACTCACTTTTCTTCAGATTATTCTATGCTTTGCCATTGGCAATGCAAAGCCGCACTGGGATGACTGAAGTATTCTGATTATCAGTTGTTGCCACAGCAAAATAAACCACCAATTTCTCTGGCACATATTTTAAGCAGCGGATGTCCTTCCTGCTGCAACCCAGTACAGACAGTACAACCCTCTGTGCTGGGAAACACCCACACAAACATGTGTGCAGCAGGATATATCTCAGCTTGTTTGAAACCTAGAGATAAGTGTGTTGAAGCGGGGTTGTAGCTTAACCCTGCGGTTTTGACACCCCTGCTCTAAAGACATTACGATAAGCACCAAGCAAATAACTAGCCTGTTCTGCACTGCTGTCAGGCAGCTCTGTTAAATAAATATGCCTGGTTTTGAACTATACTTCTGTCTCCCATCCTAGAGTGTGTATCACACACACAATGTATTGCTGGCTACATAGCCGTGCAACTTAGAGCTGGTTTTGTGGTCCAGGGTGACATATAGTCTACAATCTTAAATATAGTAAAGAATCAAACAATGTCATTTTAAAGGATCTCATATGTATATGTCTCTTATGTTTTCATTGTTATAATCGGATGCTTTCTTAACTGCTGTTTTCTCACTGCGGTCATTTTTCATTTTGTTAATGAAAAAAATGATCATTTGAATTGAGCTGCAAGTGCAGGCCACATACACACATCACTGAGTGTTGCTCACAGCAGTGTCATTATCATCATATCATACTGTAAGTATGAAAATCAGTTTCATTGTGAGAATAATAATAATGCATTGCACACTTAGTCTCAATGATTTCTGAAGTCCATTTAAATGATTAGTTGACACAAAAATGAAAATATTGTTAATAATTACTCTCCTGAGTTTCAATCCCCTGAGTCATTTAAAATTTGAACACAAATTTTAGATGAAATTTCAGAGCTCCCTCATCCTCCATTGAGAGGTTTCAACGGTTTCAAGACAATGAAAGTCCAGAAAAGGAACCAAAACATTCCATGTGACTTCAGTGGTTCAATTGTAATCCTACAAAGCTCCATAAAAACTAATTTGTTCTCTTATGTCTCAGTCAGGGTGTGTATTTACTACGGGCAATACAAGGCTTGCATGTTGCGCTGCTGACTCTAATGGCAATACTTCATATTGTCCTTAGTAAACACTCACCCTGACATGGAAGAGAAGATATAGGAGAACAAAGTCTTCTTTATAGTTTTTCTGGCACACAAAAGTGTTCGTGGAGCTTTGTATGATTACAGTTAAAGAAGCACATGGAATGTTTTTGTTTTCTGCACTTTGAGCCTCTTGGGACCATTGTTGTCTATGGAGGGTGAAAGAACTCTCGGATTTTATCTTAAATATCTTAATTTGTGTTCCAAAGATGAACAAAGGATTTCACAGGTTTAAACATGAGGGTGAGTCACAGAATTTACATTTTTGGGTGAACTAATCCTTGGATGTGATAACGTGATCTTTATGGCCTCTAAAGCATCAAAAGACAATGTGTTCAACAATGCACATCAGTTGGACTTTGAATGGCTCCATGTGTCTGAAAGTATAGAAATATTGGCCACCAAAGTACTTTTTCAACATTTCTGCAGACGCATTTAGACTTCTTTGGCTCAAATGCTCATTCTCTTTCCCCCTGCCTGCTTCTGAATGGCTTGCTCAATCCAGTTGTATTGTGAATGTGAAGGTTCAATGTTCTCCATGGAATGTTCTCTCTCATTAGTGAAACTGGTTGTCTAAGAGGACAGATGTGACCACACCTCACTGGGACTTGATGATGAAGTGAAGTTTCACAGTGCTCGAACTTGAGATTTATCGCATTTGTTTATTTGCCAATCATGGATATTGTTTCAAATGACAGAGTGGTGATTGAAACTTTAACTGCTGGAAGCCATAGAACAAATTTGTAGAATATAATCCAGATACAGTATGTGTGAGTGTGTCTTTTTGTTTATGATTTCATGCATGATGTCTACTGTTCTGAACACCCAAAGCTTTACTGTACGTCTCTCATGAATGTCATTCAGCGTCTAATCTTTCAGCTCCTGCAGATTTAGTAAAGTGTTGGCAGGATTTGACTGTTTAACATGTTGAACCTTTTAATATAACAAACATGGTTTTGAAATCTTCTTGAGCTTAAGAAATGAAATATTAAGGAAGAAAACATGTCAGCTGAGGAATCCTGATCTCACTGCTGAAGAGGGCTGGAAAGACAATTTATTTGGATAGCTCCCTTTAGACGTTCTGACTATAAGCAACTCTGCATGTCAAATAAATCTCATTACAGTTTTAGTATTTTATTCATTTGTTTTTTCAAACTGCACTACCTCGTGATTGTTTTAAAGACAGCTTTTAATCTCGGGTAAAGGATCATTTCACACTTTTAATTGAGAACTGGGATTAGCATTGCGTTTCACCTGGGGCTATGAAACTCTGCTTTGGAGCAGAGCTTAACACCACTTTTGCACTGTTAAACCCACACTGAGGTGCCAAACATGTGCAGGGTGAAATAATGTGCTTACAACTGACAGCTTATGTGCCTCATATTCATATGCTTTCACATTGAACATTGTCATGAGAAATGCAGTAAGTATATAAATGCAGTAAGATCTATCTAACATCAATTGGATAAGTTGATGTACTTGCAAAGTAGCTAATACAGCAGAATCGTAGAATTTGGGTTAACTAAAACTCTATCTATCTATCTATCTATCTATCTATCATCAGTTCTTTTAAAGTGAACGAGAGTAAGCTGGATGGTTGGCATTTTGGGATGCCTGACAAAGACAAAGAGAGAGAAAAAAAATTGCATGGTATGCATTTCTTTTCCAGTGCCACCTGCATGTCTGTTACTGCAGGATTTGTATCTCCTCAATCACTGACACTACTGGATTACCTGTTCCTAAAGCAAAGAGCCAACACAAGCCATATCTTGCGCACAAGTATTCAAGCTCTCACACACTTGATTTTCTTTGCTTTGTGGGATGGATTTACCCTATTATTACTGCCAGTAGTCTGATTATGATTTCACGATACACTAATTTCCTGTACTTTAGACCCTGATTAACCACTTTCAAATATTTAATGTTAATTTAACTGTCATTTATATCAAAACCTTGTTCTCCGGGAACTGTTACTAGAAAATAGTTACAGCGGCAAACAATAAAACTGCCAAGTTTTTTCTTTTCTGTCTATCAGACTAAACTACAATTCACTATATTGGTTAATCAAATTTTGATTCAGAGGTTGGGTGAAAAGGTGAGTTATTGTCCTAAAGAGACAGACTCACCCTGGATAGGGAAGCACTTTGACAATCAGACTAATCTCTATCAATAAACAACTCCCATCGCCTTGGGTTACACTACAACAGGTGCATTCTGGGTTTAGACTTGCATGTATGATCAGTCTATGGGACTTTCTTGGAACACAGTCTTATATTGCAAACACCTCATCATACAAATAATGAGTTATTTGCCACTTATTTGGAGCTGTGTAAAAAAAGAAGAGTTCTCTTAACTCTCTTTTCCTTTCAATTTCTTTTAGATTAAATCACCATACGAACAGATAAGTATTCTGTAGCATTTCCAAGCCGTGACATGTCATTCCCATTCCTTCCATTAGGTTCACAGAAAGGTAACTAACCTCATATCGCTTTGTGATGTTATACAGGTGTTATGTTTGACTGTGGAAAAAAAATAACCCAGTCCACATTTTTATCTGTAAGTACATCAATAAATCGGACAGTCGGTATTGTGTTTTGTTCTTGTCATGCTTATTTGTGGCTGACCCATGCCATGTCAAAGTATATGTGTGTGTGGCTTCATTTGCATATACTAGTATATTTGCACAACAAATGGTGCCTTCACTGAGCTGTTTTGCATGGTGTGTGCCTGCTGCTTTAGCTGACACTGAGGGTGAACGGCTGCTTTGTTTTTTCTGAAGCTGCACCCAAATATGTGTCCACCTGTCACTCATCTCCCCACTGTATTCCTGTCAATCACATTCAGTGTTGTTATGGTGTCACAGGTGAAATCAAGTTGAAGTAGCCCAATGTCTGGAAAACATTTCATATATATCCTTCTAGAATTGTAAATACATTTTCCAGATTTTTTTCCATTTAATTTCCTTAAACTGGCATAAATCAAACATAATTTACAGTAAACTGAATGCATTATTAGTGTAAATAATGCAAACTGTCTAAATGTGATAGGGAACATTTGATTCTGTTAATAATTGTTGATTAAATTATTGTTAAAACCACTAACCGAGTTGACAATCACACAGTTGACATTATCCACCATTTTGTGTTTTAGCTCAAAGATGCTAACCTCAAACCAGATACCACATGGCATGTCTAAAACAGAATTGTATCCATTTTCATCATATGATTGTTTTTAACAAATGAATGAGAAATGTACTGGATTGTCACAATAACAGAGTTCACAAATAAATAATACACTATTGGTGTGTCATAAACATTTTATTCAAATTGAGAAAAATAATGGTATTCCTCAATGAAATCACTTCAAACTCGTCTCATGGTATTTTTTTTTTTTAAAGGTGCAGTGTGTATGATTTTAGTTGTTGAATTGGGTATTGCAGTCCAAATTCCAAATATTGGAGAGGGTTTTTAATCAACCGCCCCCTCCTGCGACAACTGGACTCAAACACAAGTTGCCAGATTGTTGACACCAACAGGAGCGAGCATGCCTGATGATTGAGCCTTACAATATAAGCTCCTCAACTAATGTTTACGTTTGTAACATTTATATTATCTGCTAGTTAAAAACCAACTCATGGTGATTTTTATAACTCTGAATCTGCATCTCGTTTTGAAGGTTGGTACTGTCCTCAGGAAATTGTCTCATTTTCGGGCCACGTCCACATACAAAGAGATGCAACAGGCATTTCTATTGTGTTTACCGCCAAGGCAACCTGGGGTGCTGAAATATAATTGGATAAAATGGAAGCCTGTGGAGTTATTCAGACCAAAAAAAGACAGATGCTATATATATATATATATATCCCAATTCTCCTTCTTATACTACGTCCTATATGTACTTTTTTGTGACGAATGCAATGCAAAATATAAATATAATGCAATATTTACTTATTGTTTATTGAATAGTTGTGCATGATCAGTATCACATTAGCATATGTAGTGCTAGGGACCAAAAGAAAAAAGAAATACTGATGTGAAATTGCAGTGTTCTAAATAATTGTTACTATTTACATTAATAAAATATATACGATTATATTCCTACATTATTGTTGTGGAATACTGGGACCAGATTCTGTGCACTGTTTACCTTCAGACCTTATCTAAATTCCTGCACAAATCCTGATTGACTGGAGACATGACACAGGTTTGGACATTTGCTCATTAAACAGGCTCCAGGCCCACTTTGAGAGCAGTGGAGCAGACAGGTACACTTTAGCAGACACAATATTCAGTGAGGTCTCTCTGTCTTCCACCCACACACATTCCTACTGGCCTTCACCCTTAGCTTGCTGTTTTTTTTTCTCTCCCAATTTAACTCTTGCTTTTACACTATTTGTGGTTTTCAGATAAACGTCTTTAGTTTATTCATTCAGAAAGAGAATAGAGTACTTATTCTTTGTGTCTCATCGTTGTAAAGGGCAGTTTTACTACATCACAAATGCATCTCTAATTCTCGTTCTGATTCTTAAAAAAAAACCTGAAATATAAAATACCTATATTAAAAGATTTATTTAGAAATATGGCTTTCAATCAAGCTATTGTTGGCGATGCGCATTCGTGCAGTGACGCTCTAACAGTCGTGTTAGCACACCTGAGCTTGTTGCAGTCTGACCTGTCTTACCGCCTCATTTGTCATCTCCAATCACGAGCTCTTTTGAGGGGAGCTGAAAGACAAGGAATTATCAGCCCTTGCTTGGTGATGAGAGCTCAGCCTGCTGCTCAAAAGAGAAAGTATGTGAGAACACCAGCAAGTTGAACATGTAAGAACACAGGCAAACACACTCTGCCAATCCTCTGCATCGTCCAGAGACTGGATATTTCTGACATTTAGAAAAAGTTTTAATTGCAGTAATTAGAGATGCAATCTGATGACCGGTTTAACTATTTGGATGTTTGTTTTTTTTAAATGTTCAGAAGAGATTTCCCCGTGGGCACCTTGATGCCAAAATGACATCAAAAAACATCCAAAAAAATGCAGTCAATTGACATTAAATCAGTTAGCATTTTGGACGTGATTGTAGATGTGTTTTTGATGCAATAAAAACAACATTATGCAAAGAATATTAATAATGCTTTACAGTAAGGTAACATTTGTTGAGATTGCAAATATTAGCTACATAAGATAGCATGAACTAACAATAAAAAAGTAAGAATGTATTATTATTAAATAATACTATTAATCACTCATTAACTCACTCAAGTGTCCAGTGTTTGTCGCTTTGCTATAGTTATATTAGCACATGTAAGCTTACAAGCACTAAAAGACATGAGTTAATATAAAGGTAATATAGTTAATGTTTTAATTAAAAAGCAATGAACAGGTTTGTGCTGTAAAATACTGTAAACACAGTTTGCTAACCTAAAAATTGTGTTAGCAAACTATTCGCATCATTAGGTTTACTAGTGTTAGCTAATCTTATTATCATTTGTTACCAAGGAGAAAAACAAAACAAATGGCAACATAAAAATGTTAACATTCATTCATTCATTTTCCTTCGGCTTAGTCCCTTTTCTCATCAGGGGTTGCCACGGCGGAATGAACCGCCAACTTATCCAGCATATGTTTTACACAGCGGATGCCTTTCCAGCTGCAACCCAGTACTGGGAAACATCATACACACTCGCATTCAAGAATGTTAACATCTAAAAGAATATATGAATGAAGTCAAAAGTATGTGATATTGCTGTATCAGCCTGAATTACGTGGATTAGATCAGGTAATACCATCACTATAAATGTATAAATAAATAAATAGATGTTTTTTTTTTCCAGTATAACGTTAAAGAGACCTTACTGAAAGGTGTTACCAAAATAGTTTATGGTATTATTATGGTAATATATTAATAGTAGTATTATAATAGTATTTGGTTCAAAGTGAAACAGCAAAATGACAAATATCAAACGGGAAAACTGATATTCCTTCCTCATGATAAGCCTAATGCATGCTATAGGTCAGTAGTACTGCATATATCGATACAGTTAAACACAGGAACATGCAGGCAGAATATTTCTTTTCTGCAAACCATTCAGGATGATACAAAACCCTTATGTTTGGCGTTGATCATCCTGTCAGGGTTTATTATTGATTGTACATTATCCCTTAGACAAACAAACACACACAGATCCAATAAGGGCCAAATACGCAACATGAAATTCAAGCAAATGTATAAATATGTACTTTCGGTCACAGTATGTGCAACGCGCACTGTTAGTTTTCGGTGTGTTTGCCGACACGCAGTGAGTCTGGGAACAGGGTAAATGTTGACACTGTGGCGCGTGAGAGCGAGTGGGGTGGAGCAGAGCTAGGGTGGATGTGATATGCCTCGCTGACTGTAAGTACAGTTGTAGGATGAAGTGACAGATCGCTGGCGTGCCAGTGTCTGGGCGGAACACAAACACGCGGGTTGAGGAGGAGAGAAGCAGCGGCTCAGAGCTTTTGCTCACTGATATTAATATCGGAAAATCCACTCAATATGAGCCATAAACGGAAACAAACAAACCGAATGCTTTTTTGTTTATATACGTTCGTTTGTTTCTTTATGCATGTAGGGGAGACCCGGCACATTTTTTTTTTATTTTAATTTACATTTCTCTATATATCTTTGAGGGTTTTTTTTTTTTAAGCAAAATGCGATTCAAACTAGGTACAATATTCTGCTACTAAAACGACATACAGTTGAAGAATTATTATCCCTCCTGAATTGTTATCCCCTTGAATGTTTTTTCTCCAATTTATGTTTAATGGCAAGAAAATCTTTTCAACACATTACTAATCATAATAGTTTTAATAAGTCATTTCTAATAACTGATTTGTTCTATCTTTGCCATGATAACAGTATGTAATATTTTACTAGATATTTTAAAGTGCAATTGAAAGGCTTAACTAAGTTAATTCGGTTAATTAGGCAAGTTAGGGTTGGCAAATCATTGTATAACCATTTGGTCTGTAGATAATAAAAAAAAAAATCTTTAAGAGGGCTAAAAATATTGACCTTAAAATGGTTTTAAAAACAAAATAAAACTGCTTTTATTTTAGCCTAAATAAAACAAATACAACTTTCGGCAGAAGAATAAAAAAATATGATAGGAAATACTGTAAAACAATCCTTGCTCTGTTAAACATCATTTAAGAAATATTTGTAATAATAATAATAATAATAATAATGATAATAATAATAATAATAATAATTTTGGCTTCAACTGTAGATGTTACATTTGCAGCACAAACAGAAAATTCACAGTTTAGTTTCAAACAGGAGTGAAATGTTACAATTCAGACATGCTGAAGATAAAAGAGAGATGCAACATTGGGATTTCCACAGGTGTAATATATATATCATTATAAAAGCTGAATAAAATGTGCTCTAATTTCAACAACTGAGGACTATTTGTGTGTGCAGCTTTCATGAGCCCAGGACAGATCAAATCCTAACTTCTTTGTCACTGAGGTCTTTCTCTTCCAAGATAGATCAGGGATGCCCAAACTTGGTCCTAGAGGAACGTTATTACGCAGAGTTTAGCTCCAACTTGCTGTTATATATGCGTGAAATTTTTTAGTATGAGCTGCTTGATTAGCTGGTTGAGGGGTTGGAGCTAAACCCTGCAGAACACGGGATCTCAAGGGCCGAGTTTGTGCACCCCTGATCTATAGGCTTACTGAAACTATTTGCCTGGGGTTGGTGATAAAATATTTCACTGTTGTTACAACTAACCAAAAGTCTTGTTGTTGCAACTGATTGAGAGTTTTGTAGCTCATGTATTTTTGGTCACACGATTGACACAACTGTCCATGTAGTTTTTCTACACATATTGGTGCTATGGCTGCTAAACAAATACAAGTCAGAACCAATTAGATTGTAATAATTATTTTATATATTATATAAATTCAGTGAGGATATATATATATATATATATATGGAACATAACCTGTATTTATGATTTATTGTTATGTGTTCTATAAAATCTACTGATGATGTTTCTTCCATACCATGTTCATATTTGTTAAAAATATTTGACAACACAATACTGTTTTTTAATTTTAAAAAGATTTTTATTTTTATGGAATAATCCTGATTTTTAAGCACAACAAACGAAAACATTCTGAACAATTGTCATTTACTAAGAAAAAAATCAGCTCTAGATTACAATATTTTTATTTAAATATTGAAAAAGATGTTATCACAACAACAACAACAACAACAACAACAACAACAACAAATATGTACATTGCAACAAATAAATAAAAAAAGTTATTCAATAATGAATAAATCCAGTAAATCCAGCATCAGTAAATCCTGTTTTTTTTCTATCTTTTGCTGTAGCGTGTCAGTAAATATCAGTTTACATTTCCAAACATTATTTTGCTCTTAAATGCAACAATCCAGTGAGATTTTTGTTTGCAGAAGGAGTCTGACAGCAGTCTGTCTGGAAAGGCATGACGAAACAGAAGAACTTGAAAAAGAACTGAGGAACGTCTCCAAGACACTTCAGGAAACCCACCTGCAAAACTACAATACTAGGTAAAAGTTTAGGCACTTGTGTAAAAATGTTATAAAGTCAGGATGCTTTCAAAAATAATGCCATAAACAGAATTTATTTATCAATTCATTTCTATTAAGTACATTTAAATCAATGTTTGGTGTGACCATCCTTTGCATTTAAAAGTTTTTCCAGACGGACTCTGTGTGGAGCACAATCTGCTGCCAAACTCCTTCTGCAAAAATCTCACTGGAGTATTACAATTAATATAAAAAAAGTTTGGAAATGTAAAGTAAAAGATATTTCCTGCTGACACACTACACCAAAAGAACAATTACTTCATCATTTATTTATTTATTATTATATATTTTTTGTCTCAGCATGCTGAAATTCTGACAAGGAAAGCTTGACGAGGAGCATACAGAGGTACAAAATTTAACATTAAACAAACATTTCACTTTATGCAGGAAAGACGTGAAATCACATTTGTTTTGCACTTATTACAATGTTTAAAACTGCCAACGTTTAATATATTTCACATTACCTTGATGGTTTAATTAAATTTGCATGTTTATTTCAAACAAATATTTTGCTTATGTTCCATCTGAACATAACTTTTGGTTACTATTAGTTCACCTAATATTGTAACGCAATTAGTTGCATGGATTTTATTTTTTGAAAACTTCGTTACCCCCAGAATGAAACAGCATTTCTTAATAAATACAATTACTTTGCGAAGATTGAGATTGTGATCTTTGACCTCTAGCTTTCAAACAATCCTTACTGATGAAATTCTCCTATACAAAATCTCACATGTATGCTTAGACGTGTTCAGGGTCCAATTTTATATTAGTTGTCTTTAATGATATGATATGATATTGATATGTACATATAGTTAAAGGCTAAAGTGATGTTTAACAGAGCATGGTTATTTTTTACAGTATTTCCATATATATTTTCTTCTGGAGAAAGCCTTATTTCTTTTAGTATGGCTGGAATAAAAGCAAAAAGAAAAAAAAGAGAGAAAATTATTCATTTAAAATTGGACCAATATATATATATTTTTTCTTTGATTGGCTACAGAACAAATCACTGTTGTCCAATGACTTGCTTAATTAACCTACTGTAATTTCCCTTAACCTAATTACCTAGTTGAGCTTTTAAATTGCTCTTTTGGCTGAATAATAGTATCTTGTAAAATAACTAGAAAAAATACTGTTATCATGGCAAAGAACTTAGCAATTAGAAATTCGTTATTAAAACTAAACGGCACTTGGGAAATAGTTTAAAAATAATTCAAATGTCATAATAATTTTGTCTTCAACTGTATATCTATAAAAACATACTAAGGTTTGGTGCAAATGTTATGGTTCAGTTGTAACTATTACTATAGATGTAACTACTGAAGGTATTTATAATTTCATTCAGGTATTTTTTTATATACAAGTTCAGCATAAATCGTGTATGCACAGTACACATATAAACAGAGAACACTGTATCAAAGGAATATTTATCAAGTTAGTAACCCAAACCTGCAATATAAATCGGGTCCAAATGTAATACTTAATAGTTAACATTATACCAAAGCATAAATTGTGCCTGACATGCGGACAGATATTTCAGTTCACACAAAAATACTCAGTTTGTGTTGTGACAGCATCACCTACTGGTTATCAAACAAAATACACACACTCGACATGCATCATTCAACGGTTGTATTTATTGTAGTTGCACATTTTTTTTTTTTCGTTCTCAGTACAAGCTTATTCATTCAGATGAGCCACTGAAAAAGTCATGCTAGAGAGGAGTTGATATGTAGAGCTTCACGAATAAACACTCCCCCAGCACGTTTCACTCCAGTGTCTAATTTCTATCTAATGGTAAATCTTTAACACTGATCCAAAAATAACACATGGTACTATAGTTATATGACTATACACAAATAGGAAATAAAACACAAGAATGACTGTACAGACCTCATTGAGGAGAACGACACAATTCAGAAAAGATTGGAATGTCCTGTCAATACAATCTATGCTTATATATATATATATATATATA
>CAIGQV010019068.1:989749-1009402 GCA_903798115.1 Danio jaintianensis | reverse complement strand
TATATATATATATAGTTATGTTATATATATTCAATAATAATAATAATAATCAGTAACACTTGACACATTTTTAAGAACATATGTAGTTCTGCCTGTGAATTTTTTTAGACCATATTACATCGTTATATTTATATATAATTAACAATCGGAAATTCATTCAAACTTGACAAGGGGTGATGTAACTCTTGCAATGCTGAAATACTTTCCCTTATTTGTTGATCTGACTGTAAACACTATTAGTTCAGTGGCATATAGGGGAGTGTGGAAAATGGTTGTCATTTCTTAAACATTTTTATTTGTTTGCGCATAAATTACACACTTCATTACTAAAGCAAGAAAAGAAAAACATATGAAATAAATAGAAGCACAGTTTCATGGGTTCAGAAATCACCACACTCAGGCATTATCATAGTCATATATATGTACACACGCACACATTATTTCATAAAACGGTTCTTGGGTTGTGTTTAGGTGACCAGCTTAACATCTATGGAATGTGATATGGAAAGCTGAAAAAGGCCCATGGTATTTATGGGCCGTACAGAATCTTACGTGACTGAAGATACACTGTAACACAACAAACAAATGAGTCACAGAACTTTCCTCATCTCTGTTTTTTTTTCTTCTCTTCTCTTTGTTGCTAAATATGCATCTATTTAAATAGTCAAATCTAACACCACTTAAAGGCTAAAATCAGTTGTAGGACATTAAGCAAACAGTGTAACATTTCACTCTATGACCATTAAAGGTGTGTATGGATATTGGTTTTGTAGTTATTGCAATTTCAAGGAAATGAAAAAAGGAAACAACTATGTCTGTCTGCCATAATCCTTCACTTATACATTACGCTGAATAATTATAAAAGTAAATATATAATAATAATAATAATAAAGTAAATTAGAGATATTTTATTTCACATTTTATTTCTTAAAAGGGTGTGATAAAGAGACCAATTCATGGTTTGTTGTTGCAAATAGAAACAGGCAAAAAAAGAATAAAACACGCATAACGTCTGAACATACAGGAGGCATAGCAGCAGGCAATGCAGAGGTCTGATCAACCTCAAAAAAGATAAAATACATTAAATAAATTAGTAAAACAACACAATTGTGGCATTCCAAGTCAGGAATATTATTTTGTGAAAGGGCACTCATAACTGCTTATTTTCTATGCGCAAATAACCATAACAGAGCATTTTGTGCTGTTTGTTTTGGTGATTTTGCTCTCGTCGAAGAACTGGTTTGATTGGTCAGGTCATGGTTAGGTACATGCAGGAGCCTTAATGAGGCAAAGCTACCAGGATATCCACGTAGTTGACAGGGAAGAAGCCAGATTGCCCATTCACCATTCCCTCATACCAGTTGTCGTCAATCTTGCTGGTTAAGGTGATGATGTCACCTTCCTTGAAGCCAAGCTCACCCTCATTTTCTGGGTCAAAATCATAAAGTGCCCGACAGCAAGGCTGGTCCATTGGAGCTGAAACAAAACAAGACGGATTCTTTAGCACACAGACAAAAAAAAACAAACCCTCAGGTTTATACATTTAATTTATTAATTTACCTGGTGACCGAGAAGGACCACTGTGGCCAATACTCCCATTGTGATTCTCACTGAAATCCAAAGAGGTGCGAGGTTTGGCCACATACTCTCTTTTTGGCTTACAAGATGCCTCTCTTATTCTGTGAAAAGCAGAGAGAGAGAGAAAACCCCAAAAGAATTTAGACTGTACTAGACCTCATAATTTAGTAAAATGTATCCATTTATTTAATAATAATAATAATAATAATAATAATAATTCTGAAATTGGCAGTACATTTTTTAAATAATTAAAACATTTGCATGAAAAAAAAAAAAACATTATTCAACAAGACGGCAACACCAAAGCTCCAAAAATACCATTTTATTAAATTAAAAAGGCCTGATGAAGAGCTGGTGTGCTCAATGTTAGACGCGTTGTGTTAGCCTTTTCAAATTTACTGAAATTGGTATTTTTTAGCGCTTTGGTGTTGCCGCCTTGTTGAATATATTTTTGCTAAACACCCATTAATAGTGATATGCGTGCTTTTGTGCATTTTTAAATTCAGTAATTAAAAATAACATTCTGTAAACGCTTTTACATTGGTTATAAAAAGGCATATCAACCTGTAAAGCACTGATAGACAAAGCATGTGACTCGCTCCAAGTGATTTACTTTCCACTGAATACTTGATTAAACCAAAATTGAAGGATAAGTTAACTCTAGAATTGTAATTTACTCACCCTCATGTCGTTCATTTATTTTTTGATCTCTTTATGAATGTTTTGAATCGTCAGAGTTTTTGGTGAACAGACTTTCAATGCAAGGACATTTCTCATATTTTACTGGAAATATCTTCATTTGAGTGTAAAAGGTGACATTTCCATTTTATTGTAGGTGCAATGTACCCGTTAACATTTATCCTGTAAATGGCACCAAAATACATGAAAAATGCAAAAAGATTAAACCCTCTGAACAAGCCTAAATGCAAAGTATGATTTGGGGTATTTTTCAGTTGAATCATTCTCAGTTGCTATACTATTGGAAGAACTTTCAACTTCACACAACATTCTCAAAATGTGATGGTGATGTGAAGCAACACAGTCGCAAGAGTAAAGTGCAGGCGGGTTACAAAAACTCCTCCTGCCAGGCTTCCTTCAAAATGGATTTCTGTGGACTGTATAGTTATGATACTGAATACGATAATGTTATGGTACTAAAGATACTGAAATAAATAAATAAATAAACTCACGTGTATAGATACTTTCTTGTTTCGCCACAATGTGACATTCTTTATGTAGATTTATTTGCAGACTATTCTCAGCAAAAATGGTTGACGTGTGACTATTATTTTAACATTGGGTAATGAAATTAAGCCGAATACATTTCCAAATTGGTTTCGATATTAATTAAAACAAGATGCACGATGCAGGTCAAGGTGAATGTTAGAACATTAGCAGCTGTTTGCTGAATCATAGGTATATCATATATGAGATAAGCAGCTTGAACTAAATGAAGCTAGGTGATGCATTATTCCCCCTGGGTTCTCAGACAAGGTTTAGGGCTAGTCTTAGACTACACTGTATGTTTTTGCTTTCTAAACTGGAAATAACTTGTGTTGACATCGCTTAAAATACATCAATGGCATTTTTTTTATTCCAGGATGCACACCAGTAATGTGTTTAAATGCACTAATTTAACTAATGCCTAGTGCTGGTTTAAACTAAGCCTTGTCTGTAAAACTGGGCCATTGTTGTTTGTAGAGCTATTTTACCGTTAAATTGCACATTGGTATTGAGCCAAAAGGAATGAAAATGACAGATTACAGCTGATCAACTGCAGCTACATACAGTAACAACACAGCTGTCTATTTGAGCTGGTCTGGTTGGCCATCATTATTATTATTATTATTATTATTATTTCCAAAACACAATCCGCATCGTATAAAATGCAACCGCTTATCCTCACATATGAGGGTGAGTACATTCTCTTTTATAAAATGATTACTAAAGATTTGAGCTTTCAATTCTATAGTTTGTTCCAGAATCCAGACCTGTCCTCGATCTTGCTGGACAGCTGCTGAAGGATCTCTGCCGCCTGTCTGTGGTAGTTGACTTGAGCTTGGACCAGAGCAGAAAGCTGACTCACTTGTTCAATCTGGTGACACACAGAACATCAATAACTATTATACATGAACACAAATAATGCCTCGATGATCGCACATGAAGGTCAAGACTAGCAAACAATGGCTACATTTACATGCACCCTTACAATGCAATTAAGACTGCGAGCGAGTACAACAATACTGTGGTTACGATGAAGCTCATGTTTGGAGTAATCATAAGTCAAAGTAAAATATGTGGAGCACTGCATTTGTCATCTGACTATACGCTCATGCATGGGTCGAAAACATGCTGAATAAGTAGAAGAAGCCACACTTCTTGGCATCATGCACGCAGATGTTCAGAAACATGCCATTCCAGCATTTCCGATCACCAATAAAGCACATGATGCCCATGTTATGTAATGTCATATGCATAATCTCAGACTCCTGAGCTCCCCAGAAGTGTGGCTTCTAGGAAAAGAGGGAGACCGTGTACCCTAGGACTGGCCAACAGGTCCATGTACGCCGGGAGGACTTGGAGCCTATTTTAAAGCAAAAACATCATAACTCTTAACAAACGATCCGAATAATGGCAGGAATCATGTAAACGGGACTTGAAAAGGTTTTCCCGTGTCATGTGTACATCTTAATCATTACTTTGATTATTGGCAGTAATCAGACTACCAACCATGTAAACATAGCCATTGGATGAGATGCAGTGATCAATGAAAAAGGGTGAAAGCTGTGAAATAAAAGGAAAGATTCACTGGACCCAGCATACGACACAAAAGGCACAGATAAAGTACAATCAAAGTCTACAGAAGCATGAAATGGATGGTGAACAAGGGCAAGCACAGGACAGGTCACACATCTTACATCGTTCTCCAGAAGATTAAACATGCTTTGTTCGGCAATATCCTTGGAGTCGTCAAACTTCTCCAGGGCCTGTTTGATCTCATCGTCTGTGACTTTTCCTTGCCTTTTCTTCTTATAGTCAAAGTCCAACCGCCGGCCCTCCAGCTTCTTCAGGTGATGCTGTCATGAAACATAGAAAATGAAAACTGTGCTCTTCAGTTACTGACCTCTAGTGACACATAGAGAGACCGATGCTGACTCCAATGCGCTGCCTCCATAACCAAATGTTAGTTCACCAAAGAATTTGTCAATTGTGTTAATTACTCACCCTCATATTGTTTCAAGCCCCCGAGACCCTTATTCAACTTCTGAATACAAATTAAGATAGTTTAGGTGAAATGTGAGAGCTCCCTCATCCTCTATAGACAGTAAGGTTCCAGACTAGTCCAAAAAAGTACCACAAACATCCTCAAAAATGTCCTTGTTGTCTTTAGAATTGGAATATTTTCAAGCTACAAGAATACTTTTGTGCGCAAATAAAGAAAAAATGACTTTATGCAACAGTTTCTTCATGCGTTCACATACTGTGCTTGGTCGCGCCTCGGATGCACCTGTGCTTGTTTCAAACAGAGAAAGTTGCACACAGACACTGGGGGATTGGGGTAACATACGTGTACAATAAACTGACATTGATGATAAGGTACTGTTGAATAAATTCATTCTTTTTTTTAATGTTTATTCTTGTAGATGGATAATATTCAGATTGAACCACTGACGCATATGATCTGTTTTGAGGATGTTTTTTGTTACCTTTCTGGACTTTGAACAATTTAGGGACCTTGCTGTTTACGGAGGATGAGGGACCTCTAGGATTTCACCGAAAATCTCTTCATTTGTATTCCATAAGATGAATGAAGGTCTCAGGGGTTTGCAATGACATGAGGGTGAGTAATTAATAACATGATTTTCATTTTTGTGTGAACACACTCTTTAATGGCTGGGACTGGGCAATTTTAAAATTAGGCTACATCATCTTGCCACTAATCTAAGATTCACAAGCAGATTTTAAATGTTTAAGTATGGATTATGATTGTCCTACAATTCTGAATAGACAAAGAAAATTCTTTTAATTAAATTTAGTTAATTTTATAAAAGTTATTTATTAGAGACTCTGAAATGTTAATTGATGCAAACAATTTGAAAGAATCTGAATGATTTATTTATTTTTAAATCTGAATGATCCAATTTTTAATTCATAAAGTCCTTGATTCATCACTGAATAAATGAGTCCTTGAAGGAATATCATGAAATAATTATTAAGGGTTGTTTATGGGGAATAAATAATCATTCAGGGACGTTCGTGTATGCTGTTCTTTTACATTTGCAGGCAGTAACTTTGACAAAATGATCCTTGTTCGCGCGGATCCATGGGATGAAAAACACTAAAAATGATATTATCCATGCCAGGCCAGTAGTTGGTGATGTTAATAAGTAAAGAACATGCATGCACACATATGGAGCTGCACACAAATACTAGCACAAGAGTATAGACTAAATGCGATATGTATGTTCATGACATCCTAGTTTTTTTGAAAAGTACACTTTTTAGCTGAGACAAGGTACAGTTTTCAAAAATGTTCACTTTGAGACTCCTTTTCAAAAGTGTTGTAACAACTTCTAATGACGTGATTAACAAAATCTTTATTTGAAGCATCAAGTAAAAGGTGATTTACTTAATTGTGAGCTACTGTAGAAATCAGAGCTCATAAACAGTTCAAATGATAAACTTTCCAGGACTTCGGTGATAGCTTGACTTTATGCAACACAGAAATGATATTATTATTGTGTGGTTGAAAAACTGAAGTTATAAAATCCAATACAGCCCTAATTAAAACACTGTTCATTTTTGACCTCCTTCTCTGACCTTAGAACTAAATGGGCCTTTTTGTTGATGTGCGTAATGGGATTCAGCACTTTGCTGAATTCTATACTTGGGGTGTTCCAGTCAGTATATAGTTTTCTCCTAAACCCAGTCCAACAACTTTACAAAAACAATCCACAGCTAAACGTGATAAGTGAAACTGAACGTGCTTTTTCCCAATTACAATGAAATTCCACATGCAAAAAAAAAAGCAACTATGATTTTACCCCCAGAGGTCACAAAACAAGACATTTTTTTAAACGGTAAGAGTTAACACTTACAGGATGACTGTATTTTAATGACAAAAATATTGCTTTTGGAGCGTTTTCATGTCTCACCTGGATTTCTTTTAAGTCTTTATCATGAATATTCTGCAAGGGATCAATAAAGTTTTGCTTGACCTCCATGTCTAGAGCATCTTTTACTTCACCAAGCTCTCGCATGGCTTCTCCAACATCAATCAGAGCCACCCCTGTGAAACACAAGAGTACAACACATGCTTTACTTTCAGGGGCAAAACTGTTAAACACAGATTTCTCAATTTAGACATCAGGATGTTCATAAAAGTAGGCTTTGTCCTTTGCAATAAGCTGGGAACGTTTAAGGCAAAAGGCTGAAATTGAAATCACCTGGTTACAGTACTGATATATTTATTAAAACGTAAAAAAAAAAAAAAAAAACTTCAAAAACAATATAAAAAAAGTGCTATAATGAACAGTGATTACAGTATTTGCATATTGTGAGGCTTTGCATCATGATTATAAAATAGTAGTGCTGTCATATGACTAATCACGATTAAATCACATCCAAATTGTAAACTTGTATTTACATAATATGTGTGTGTTGCAAAACAAACAAACAAATAAACACAAATGTGTGAATTTATTTCAGAAACTGTATAAATACATAGATGATACATATGCATGTACTGTGAATACTTAAGTGAATGCAGACTTTTGTTTTGGATACGATTAATCATTTAAAAGCAATACTCAAAAGGAATGACCATATATTTTAAAAGCATGTATAATTTGGTTTGATTTCCAGCTAAACTGATTGCAAGCAATACGCACAGATAAACGATTTACTTTTCTGTGTGTAAAATGTGTACGTGTGTAATGACAGTACAGATAAAGCCACAGTGAACTTGCAAAGCTAAATCGTTCCTCATAGTTACCCAACAGATGCGTCATTGACCGATCATTTCTTTGAAATGTGTCTGTTTCACACCAAATGATCTTCACATGTGAAAACATCTTTATTGATCATTTTGGTAGTGCTAAGTGTTGAACTATGTTTGCGGTTTGAAATGTAGATTTGTTGTTGTGGTAAATCTGTGATATAATCTAAATACTAACAGTTATGTTATTACTATCAACGAATTAAGATAGCTGTGGATTTTTGCTCTTTACATGGAAGTAGATAGAAGATGGATTGTTTATAGTTGAATATAGCTTGCAAACCAAGGAACCATGAAGTCAAAAGAGCTTGTTGATAACATTGTGGAGGCAAATTACCTCACTATAGCCAGTTTTTTACATTTTTCTACAAAGTATGCATTACCAAAGCTGGATTCCTCCCCAAGTTCCCTGCCAGCCCTTTGCATGGCCTCTCCCAGGGTGGTTTCAGTCTGTGTGTAGCCAGGACCTTTATCTCCTCCACGAATTTTAGACATGGAGCTCATCATGCTCATCTTGGCACGAGTTGCTACATAAACAAACAAGCACAAAAAAGACAACCATACATTAAATGACATGTTTATTTACTAAATTACTGATATACCACTAAAAACCACCTTGATTACCTGGGTTTGGTTGAAGGTACTCCGTTGTCTTTGTCATGATTTCTAATACTGCCCTTGTGGTGGTGTCAACTTTCTATAACACAGTAAAGAAGGTGTAAGAACAAAAAAACATTTCCCATATAGCAAAAGCAGTAATTTACAATACAGAATGGTCATCATTTAAACACCCTTGTGTTGTTCCAAGTCCTAAGAAATTGGTTCATCTCCAGCACACATATACGCACGCACACACATACATGCATACATATAATAACTTGACTTCTCGTTGATCATTTGGAAAAGTGGCAGAAGGTAGATTTTTCCGATAAATCCTCTGTTAAACTGCATCCCAATCATCACAAACACTGCAGAAGACCTACTGGAACCCGCATGGAGCCAAGATTCTCACAGAAATCTGTCAAGTTTGGTGAAGGAATAATCATGGTTTGGAGTTACATTCAGTATGGGGGCGTGCAAGGATCTGCAGAGTGGATGGCAACATCAACAGCCTGAGGTATCAAGACATTTGTGCTGCCCATTACATTACAAAACACAGGAGAGGGCAAATTCTTCAGCAGGATAGCGCTCCTTCTCATACTTCAGCCTCCACATCAAAGTTCCTGAAAGCAAAGAAGGTCAAGGTGCTCCAGGATTGGCCAGCCCAGTCACCGGACATTAATATTTTTGAGCATGTCTGGGGTAAGATGAAGGAGGAGGCATTGAAGATGAATCTAAAGAATCTTGATGAACTTTGGGGGTCCTGCAAGAACACTTTCTTTGCAGTTCCAGATGACTTTATTAATCAGTGATTTGAGTCATTGCAGAGATGAATGGATGCAGTCCTCCAAGCTCATGGGAGTCATACACAATATTCATTCTTTTTCCACTGCAGCATGACTTTATATTCTATACTGGACATTATGAAGTGACAAGACTTTTGTTTAAGCAAAGTCAGACCTTACTGTCCTAATTAAATAATAAAAAAAGGCATGATCATATTTTATTTTGGTAAAATAAGCGTAATCTAGAGGCCTTTGCCTTTCATATAAGCCACTTCTGATACCAAATGATCAACTAGAAGCCAAGTTATTATTTGTTGTTCCTAAAACTTAGATAGGCAACAAGACTTTTGTCAGGTAGTGTACATACATAAGTCAACATTTAAAGTGGATCAAAACCTTTCATCAAAGTTGTCCTAAAACTCTTGTTGATTCATTCACAAATGTTGACTCATTTTTGATTCACTTCAAATGTTGACTACTGTACATACATACATACATACATACATGAACATGCGAGAGCGCAAACACACACACTCCATAGGCGTAAGGTATTTTACACTGTAAAAACCACTTATTAAACATGCACGCACACACACAGTTTACAGGGAAACTGCATAGGTACACTGTAAAAACTGCTTTATAAGCACACACACATGCACACACACACTTACTTATTAATCAAAAATATTTCTGTCTATTTTCTGTCTAAATAAACAAATTAATGTACCAAAACGCTGATGATTCAAAATGTTTGTAATGAGATGAAATAATAAAACCATAGTAATTGAGTCTTCTGAAGAAACTGGATCTTTTTATAATACTATTCGATTTAAATTGATTAGGAATTTATTCACATGTAAACTCGGTTTATATGCCGATCAATATTTACAGCATCCATGCATTTAATATGTCTCTCTTTTCTAAAAAAAACAGCTCAAGTCATGGAGCTGATAAATAATGAAGACAGAGTTCTGGGTGAACAGACTTTCAGTCGAGGGACAGAAATCTCTCAGATTAGTTGAAAAATACTTTGTGTGTGTGTTCAGAAAATAAATGAAAGACTGGAAAATCATGAGGTTGAGTAAATATTTTATTTCGAGTGAGCTAACTATAGGTCACGTTAAGTGCTCTAAAAAGAATTTAAGAGTTTATATATCATTTGTAGTGCCCTGGTGGTACCATGACTGCACCATTGACAATCCCTCTTTCATTGACATCCATCCATCCCAACTATCTTTTTATTGCATTTTATTGAATTTTTAAATACACATTTATAAGCACACTCAATATATTGTTGTTAACTTATATAACATTAGGGAGTGATAAAGGGTCCTTTTATTTTAGAATTAAACTTGACAAATGTCATGTTTGCACGGGTATATTTTTGGCAAAATATTAGATTTCTCTAATGAAAAACAATCATTAGCATATTAAGTAAAGATCAAATTCCATGGAGAACTGTAATTGTATAAGATTTTTGATTAGTAAACACTAATCAAAACACTTAATATGGACAACTTCAAAGGCAATTTTCTAAATTTTTTATTTTACTTTCAGATTCCAGATTTCCAAATAATTGTATCTCCGCCAAATATAGTCCTATCCAAACAAACCACATACCACCAATCGAAAGCTTACTTCTAAAATTTCAGATGATGTATAAATCTCAATTTCATTATTTTGATTGTTTTGTGGTCCAGTGTCACATATTTGAAACTTCTAATAAACAATCATATCAAACAATCTCAGTGCTAAGCTTCTTCAGAACTATCACCGGAGGAAACTTACCTTTTCCATTTCCGTAAAGTCTTCATCTAATTTAGTTCCCTCTGCCCCTCCAACCTTCTCACTGACTCTCTGCAAAATGAAACAACACATTTACTTTCATTTGATTTATTATTTGTATTGTCTTTTGACAATTCTGAAATATGTCCTAAGATTAACTGCTTCTTAGTTTCAGTCCACAATACACTGGTTATTAACCCTGCCTCGGCTAAAACACAATTCAGGATTTGAGGCCTTAACTTTATTAGAAAGACCAACAAATTTCCAGTGTTGGAGCACTCCAGGTACAAGGTTGGATTAATTGAACAAACATGTCATAACATTTCCACACACCACAATTCAATGACAAAAGAATAACATGAAATGTTATTTATTTTAGACCATGCAGCTGATTCCTAAGTACATTAAATGCAAAGCAATTTAATATACAATGAATATATAGCGCTTTCATAGTGTTGATGTACACCCAAAGCACTTTAGAATCATATGAGGGGGTCTCTCCTAAACACCATCAGTGTGCACAAGATACGGCACCAGTGCTTCACCACACACTAGCTACAGGTGGAGAGAAGAAAAAGATATAGAGCCAATTCAGTGTGTGGGGATTGTTAAAAGGTCATGAAAGGCAAGAGCTAAATGGTTGAATTTTGACAGTGGGGTATACGGTAGTGGCATGGGTTTTTACAGACCACAGAAAGTCAGGATCTCAGTTTAACATCTCACCCGATAAAATGGTGATTCTTACAATACAATGTCCCCATCACTACACTGAGCATTAGCACCCACTTAGACCACAGGGTGAGCACACCCTGCAGGTCTTACTAACACCACTTCCAACAAACGCCGAAACACTAAAGAGCAACTCCACTGATGCACAGCTCCACTAGTCCCAAGCCAAGCAAGTGGTGAGGAACAAACTTCACCAATTGACTGAAGTAAAATAACCTCGAGAGAGAATTTATTTAATATTAATTTAAACATTTAAATGAAATATGTATTATTCTCCAAGCTGACACAGTGCACTCTCTTCACAGGACTACCTTCATAGGCAGGTTTTTAATTTGTTTACACGTCCTTGTAACCCAAAAGACATTGCTCACCAGCCTCGAATTTGGATATTAAAGGGTTAATTCGTGCAAAATGAAAATTCTGTTATTAATTACTCACCCTCATCCTCAGAGTGCGTGTTTACTATGGGCAGTATGAGCTAATGCCATTAGGGTCAGCAGCATAACACATGCACACGCGCGTCATATTGCCCATAATATTTATTTATTTAATTATTTTTATTTAATGCCACATCAGCAACTTATGGCTATTTCATGGCAAAATGGATATACATAAAAATATGACATGATAACAACAAACTCATATTACAATAAAAGGTTACTTAGTCAACTATATAAATAGAAATAAATAAATACTATTTACACAAAAAACATTCAAAGTTAAATATGATTTTTCAGTTCAATTTTTGATAAATAACTTAAGATTCTTCCTGGTGGTACCTTTTTAAAAATATCCATCAAAGTACTCTCCTTATAAAAATTTGGCCTAATGGTATTCAAACTTCCACATTCCAACAAAATATGTTTCATGGTAAGAGCAGCTTGGCAGTAATTACATTTAGGTGGTGCTTCGTTATTCAGTAAATACAAATGAGTCAACCTAGAATGTCCTATTCGACATCTAGTATAGACAGTTTGTTCATGCCTGGTCTCAAAATTATAATTTGCTAAGTGTCTTTCATTTATTTTCGGGTTAATTTCATGTAATTTATTATTTATGCAGTTGTCCCATTCCCTTTGCCATGTTTCGTTTATATACAAATTAATTGTAGGTTTCAGGTCATCAGGAGGAATTAAACATTCTGTCACTTTCAAGGAGATAGCCTGTTTTGCTGCTTCATCTGCCAGTTCGTTTCCATGTAGTCCCATATGACCTGGAATCCAACAGAAGATAATGTTGAACTGTTTATTTTCTAGCGTTGTCATTTTCTTTTCAATCATGGAAATTATGGGGTGATATATTGCCCATAATAAAAAAATGCACACCCTAATCTAAAGTTGAAGACTAAGAAAAATAAAGTTATTTTTACATTTTGTTTTTGGCAAACAAACATGTTCATGTACCTTTGTATGATTACAGGTGAATCACTGAAGTCACATAGAATGTTTTGACATTGTTTTTGGTTCCTTTTCTGGACTTTGAATGTCTCTGGACTGTTTCTGTCTATGGAGGATGAGAGAGCTCTCAGATTTCATCTAAAATATATAAATTTGTGTCTGAAGATGAACAGTCTCAGGGGATTGTAATGTCATTAGGGTAAACATTAGGGGACACTTGTGTGTTTTTTGTAACTTGCACTTGGGCACAACTCCTGTTGCTTTTAAATGTGCTATAGCAATACATTTTGACTTGACTTAGGGTAATAATTACTAACAAAGTTAAGACTTGTGTGGGTCTCAAGTCCAAGTCTGGATCTCTGCATAAAAAATAAAAAAAACTTAACAGGTGTGATTTACTGGTTCTACTAAAAGTAGCTACTGTAAATGTTTAATCTATCATTACAGGTGATTACTGTAGAATACTAAAATAGCACTTTAACAGAAAGCTAATTCTACACATTACTAATCTGCTAATCCAACTGAATGCTAAATATAAACAATATTTAATTAAATCTAAGTATATAATTTAACTATTTAAGTTCTGCTGTTTGTGGTCATTTAAAAATGATACAATCACTATTGCAGTATACTTCAAACCATTTCTTTTCTGAAGCCTTAAACTTCTTCCCTTGTCTGCCAAAGATTTGACTTTGCTACAGGCTTTACTCGCAGCTACATAATTAAACTGAACACCTTCTCTCTCAAGATTCAGCCATCACTGTGCTAAGAAGATTTGAGGGCAAAGATACTAATAAATCCCATGGGATTGGAACAAAATGGCCACCAAGGAAGACGGTTTGAATAACTCAAAACAAATGAGTAGTCACAGGGAAGATGAATGACTAATGAAGAACAAATTAAGGCAAACCAAACACAATGAAATCAGGCATTTATGAAGAACATAAGCATGTAAAACAACCATGGTGCTTGCGGGAGATTTTAAATGAAATGTGCAAAATAACGCTGATTATGTAAGATGAAGAAAATAAAATGTCAATATAGATTAACAATTAATTAGAATAACATTAACTGGTCTACACAATAGCTCCATTAAAAGCGATCGAATAGTGTAATTACAAATAAAATATATTGAATATTATGCAACCATTGTGCTATCAAAAATATGTTAAAAGCTATGTTCTACAATTCAGTTATTCACTTTAACTAGGGCCAATTACCCCTTCAAAAAGTGGCAAACAAATTAAATAAAATCGATTCAACAATGATGTTTACTACAAAATAAAAGCTTATCTTTCACTTGGGTGAACTTTCCTTTCATTGATGACTTTCCTGTTAAGATCTGGGCGCCCATAAACGAATGAATGATTTCATTTTCAACAGAAAGCATAGCAAGGGTGTTTAATCTCTGTTGACCCAAGCCATTTCATTAAAAAGAAATGAACATAAATCAAAATACTGATGGATGACCATGAATGTTGATCCAGCCTCATTTTTTAAATGATTACTGGCCTATATTTCCTCCTCCATCATTAATCCTAGGCTGGTATCATAGCAAGGAAAAGAAAATGAATGTTGATTACAGTACTTAAATGCAGGCTTGTCATTATTGAAAGTTTCCCCCCTGGAAAATGTTTTTCATCACATATTTATTAAATACACAGGAAAAAAAACTATATGTTGTGTAACCTTGATGGGAATGCCCTTCTAGAAGTATTCGCTTTGAAATATTATAAATAAAAACTGATCACTTGTTCATTTATTTTGGATTTTATGAATTTTGTTTGCACATTACAAATTCAGAGGGTCAACTATCCTGCACTAGTTTAATAATAATTTAAATCATTCATCAAAACAAAGACTTAGGTGCCAATATATTACATGATAACTGAATCAACCTGATAAACCCTTTTTCATAATGCTCTGATGCGTTGGTGGTTAAAAAAAAAAAAAAGAAAAACGAATTACAAAGGAAACAAAAACGTTTGCCTGACAGACAAACACTTTATTTTGTAAATAATATCCTACTGTAACTTAAGCTTAATGGATGACTATGTGGAGCGCAAATACATGCGTTTGTTTTTTTTGAACACGTAATATCAGATTCAGACTCCACAATAAACGTCCCAAGTTTGCCACTTGATACAATTGCATTATATCTTTTTGTGTGAACAGCAGTGTCCAATGCTAGGTTTTCAGTCTTTTTGGCCTCTTATTCTGACCACACGTTTCTTTAGAGTTGTTTCAAGAAATCAGCTGACATAACACACATTGTTAGGGACAGCAAGCAATGTCTGTTCAGAAGGCAATTGTTTGTCTTAATGGTTTCGTGACCCAGAAGGAATTTAGGTGGCCAAAATGACATACAGTATTTCCATCACCAGGAACAAATTCCAATATCCATTGCTCTAGTCTACAAGAACACATTTCCCATTGCTCTCCTCAAATACAGCAACAATCTCCAGGGAAGTAACTAGACTCTCTGAGGTCTTCTAATGACCATAAACGTTATTATACACGTCAAAGAGAATATTTACATTACAATTTTATCATCACTGTGTTTAAATATCTGGTCTTTCTTTGTAATAAATACAATAAATCCCGTGGGCACAGCAGAAGCACAATAGAGGCTTCCATTTTCCACAACACAGACCTCCACAGAGGCAAGGGCAAAATTGGAAAATCCTTGGAAATCACACCGAAAGCCCTTGCACAATTCAGTCAGATAGAAGGCCATGCCAGTATATGCCTTGTCATTATTGTTGCAGAATTTGTTCTTTTTCCTCAAACAAAAAAAATGTTTGATCCCCGACGTTTCCTACTGAGATTACAACAACTATTTTGTTTCCCTTATTGTCTCATTTTAATAAAACTTATTGTATTTCATAATGTATGTGAGACTCCTATTTAAAAACTGAATCGGTATTAGCGTTGGGGTAATAAAGTCTGTTTAACTGTATCTTTTGTTCGTTTAACGTGTATATTATGATGCATGTTGTACTGTATGCAATTGTAAAGTGGTCATAGACACGCGTGTATGTTTGTAATGAGACAAAAAATACAGTCCCTGTTGAGCATTTAAAGCACATTTATATCACTCAACTCTTACTGTAATTTTTCTGGAGTGAAAGAATGCCAATAAGCTTGATAAAACTAATCTGGTTTTGTAGAGGTTGGCATTAAATTCCCGCCAGTGTTTTCATACAATTTAAACACACAAAATGTGCTATGTGAGTATTAGAGACATGAGACACGGGAGCCAGACCCAGATATAGAGAGCTCTGGTGGAATAATGCATTAATATCCACAACCCTTCCAAAAAGGTAAAAACAGTCTAGGTGCAATTCATAGGATTTGCACTTACCTAAGCCACATACTTTTTATGTAGATATCAAAGAACAATTTAAATTGTGTATAAATGCATTTTATGGCACCTTTAATTATGTAATGAAAGCTACCAAAGAGCGTTGTAGAAAGTTAGATATTAGATAACTCTCATTCATTCATTCATTCATTCATTTTCTTTTCGGCTAAGTCTCTTTATTAATCTGGGGTTGCCACAGTGGAATGAACCGTCAACTTATGCAGCATATGTTTTATGCATCGTATACCCTTCCAACTGCATCCCATCACTGGGAAACACCCATACACGCACATTCACACACATACACTACGGACAATTTTAGCTTACCCAATTCACCTATACAGCATGTCTGAAACCCACGCGAACATGGGGAGAACATGCAAACTCCACACAGAAATGCCAACTGACCCAGCCAAGGCTCGAACCAGCGTCCTTCTTGCTGTGAGACGACAGCACTACCCACTGCAAAACCGCGTCACCATTTTTCTCTCTCAAACTAATGCAGAGTAGGGAAATGACATGATCCTAAACCTTTTGACCCCTTTTGTGGGCCTGACAAGTGTCAGTACAGCATAGTTAGTAGAATATTTAAAAAACAGTTTGTATTTGCAATGCAATGTATTTGCAATACATTGTTTTTTTTTAATAGTATCTAGAGATTCTCTGTTCACCAAGCTACTTCAGTACAGTAAATGTACAATGCACACATTTCACTGATGATGCTAATTGGCCCTTACTTGTTAGCTATACTCTTAATCTGTCTGTATATTTTAATCAGGTTTCCCAGGCCCCGCAGATATGATGACTCTTATTCAATTCTGTCCTTTGTGCTGCAGTGCCACAGATTGACATTGAAATTAATCTCACATACAAGTTCTTCATTATTTCAACTCATGCCATCTCCAGCAAACACAGCAAACACAGAATAGTGGCTCTGAATGGGGAACAAGAGAGACCAAAAGGTGTATAAGCGTACACATCCACATACAAGCTTCATAAGGTTTCATATAAACCTTTTTACCTGCAATGGAAAAGAAATGCTGCGCTACTGACTAGGTGGATGGCAGTCACATGAAGCCCAATGTGACAGCAGCACATGAAGTACAGAAACTCCACCCCCACCCTCCAGTCGGGCGGTCTTAAAATATTCCCCTGAGTCTGTGCCTCCTGGATTACAACCACCAAAGATTAACAGTTTATAAATAGAACAGATAGATGGACAAATGACGGAGGTTATGGGAGGATGTCCTCCCTTGATTTGTGATTGTCTGCATGAGAGAAAGGGGTGTGCATCCCTTGGGCTGGACAGACAGCAGTATCTGACTCCTATTATTATTGAGCGTGTGTGTGTGTGTGTGTATATAATTAAGGGCAGCTGAGAAAGCTCATGCATAAAGATGGCTAGAGGAGGCAAGAGTCTGTCTACTCTAAAAACGGGTTAGAATGGATATTCTTTTATGAAATATGTAACTATATATAAAAACTTAAAGGGAAATGTAAACATATATATGGACAACATGTTCTACCACAACTATTCTAACGAACATCTTTAGAACCTTTATGTTCAATTCAACTCAAGTCTATTTGTACACCACTTTTCACAGTAATTATCATTTATCAAAGCAGCTTTACAAAAAGGTGCATGCTATTAAATTATAATCAAAAACAGAAAGAACAGCATATAACCTGCAGCTATAAAATAAAAAGTGTACTAAAAAAGTTTAACTAAAACCAGCCTGTAAACAAGCATCTCAGGACATGTGGAAGCCCTTGCTGGAGTGAATGTTTTATATAATGCCAAAGGTGACAAAAAGCATTGAATACAGAATAACAAAGCAATGATATAGCTTTATAAAGATTAATATACATCCTATATACATTATTATATACAGCAAGAGAAGCACCGTATTTCATTGCATAAACCCTAATATTCATAAAATACCAAGAACATATTCTGATGTCAATCAAGTGTCATTTTGATGCTGTGGGAAGTCAGTAACGTTATTGTGATGGTGATGTAATTTTTAAGCCTCACTGCTCTTATGTAACAGCAGGATGAGCCCCTGACCTGGCATATACAGCATTCTCAGACTACAAATAAGTGATGACTGGGATGCAGAACAGAACAGAGCAAAAGTAAAAGTCAGAAGAAAGTCAAAGTTATAAGTTTATACAGTGCATCCTTTGTATTTAATGAAAACTTACAGCTTAACATAGATTAAAAAAAAGAGAATAAAAAGCCACAATGATCTTTCAGATTATGGAACATTCCAGCATATCAAGCAAGCAACACTGTGGTGGTAGAATATGTTATGTAGTTGTTGATGTAGTTATATGTTATAACTGAATCAGTTCAGTTTAATACAAATGTCACTGTTGAAGATCAATTCTCTGAAGTGCAGCTCCAAAAAGCAAGAGCGAGGCAAAAGTGGCAATGAACCAAAACTCCAAAAATTGACAGAAGTGGGGAACAAACCTTGGGGGAAACCAGGCTCAGCCACGGCGACCAGTTCATCTCTGTCTAATTGTAAGGTTTGCGCATAAATATTTCAGCAGCTAGCATTATTGCCTAACATGCAGTTTCATTTAAGACCCACCATTTATGATAGGAGGCAATTCAAATAAATATGGAAATTTTGGTTTGTGGTTGTCAGTTAACTGGTATCTGCAGAATTATTTAAATGGTCATGGATTTTTTTTTTAACAATTATTTTAAGTGGTCCCTTGAGGTTCATTAATTCATTTTTTTTTCGGCTTAGTCCCTTTATTAATCAGGGGTCAGCACAGCGGAATGAATCGCCAACTTATCCAGCATATGTTTTACGCAGCGGATGCCCTTCAAGCTGCAACCCAACACTGGGAAACACCCATACACTCTTGCATTTACACACATACACTATGGCCAATTTAGCTTATTCAATTCACCTATACCCTTTGGACTGTGGGGGAAACCGGAGCACCCGGAGGAAACCCACGCCAACACGGGGAGAACATGCAAACTCCACACAGAAATGCCAACTGACCCAGCCGGCGTTCGAACCAGCGACCTTCTTGCTGTGAGGCAATTGTGCTACCCACTGCGCCACCGTGACGCCCCCTTGAGGTTCACATATAATATTAATAAAGAACTTTGCACTAAAACACATGTGCGCACACACACACACAGATCCTCCTAAAGTCTGTACAGACGAAAATAGGCGGTTTAAACTGGACTCGTCAAAGCAAAAGTTCTTACTCTTACATTTGTCATGTTTGTCAGCAGACTCACATGGCGAATGTGTGAAATTGATCTGTACACAGTATCTAGTATCTGTGCGATTATAAATTTCTGTTTGCTTTTGATGTCACACAATACTCGCTTCAACTGAATGACAGTGGGCACTGGGCAGAGCTTGTGAACGTGTGCCAGTGTGATGC
>CAIGQV010019068.1:960635-975628 GCA_903798115.1 Danio jaintianensis | reverse complement strand
ACATCACTACTTGCTATACACTTTTTATACACATAAACACTTATTTACCACACATTTTACATGCCATTTTGCACATAACAGCTGCTATTGTATATAGTAATATTCCTGTACATACACTTGTCAATGTGTATATTTGCATTCACTACAACTTTCATTTTTTAAATGTTAAACAACTGTTTTTTGTTCTGTCTCTGTAATTCTGTTGCACTGTAGAAGCTCTGTCACGAAAACAAATTCCTCGTATGTGTGAACATACCTGGCAATAGAGCTCTTTCTGATTCTGATTCTGATTCTGATAAGTCTTTGGTGTCTCCAGAATGTCAGTAAAGTTTCAGCTCAAAATACACATCAGATCATTTATTATACTCTGCTGAAAAATTTCAATATTGACGTCAGAGGAAATTTTCCCTTCTGATGACATGTACAAAGTGTCATGTCAGTTTGAATGTCAATCAAAGTGTTTCTGCAGACAGTTTTTTTTATCAAGTGTGAATATAAAAAAATATATAATTAATTAATTTTTACCATAAAAGGCTGGTTCTATTCACACACTGTTGCCAAAACTGTGCTTATAAAAGGGACTTTTGCATAACAGGTTCCCTTTAAATGAAAACGAGCTGATTCTCCTTGATAAATGTTTCTACTGTTTCTCCTGTCACATCAGATAAACAGCACAGTGACAAAGACAGACACGAATGAAGCAGAGATACAGTTTCCAAATCAAAAATACCACAGTAAGACTGAACCAGGATGTTTCCCAATGGCTATTTGATGTATTTGTTGTGGAGTTTATCCAAGCCTTTTTGCAACGAGTTACACACAATTCTCAGTACACACACACACACACACACACACACACACACACACACACACACACACACACACACACACACACACACACACACACACACACACACATTTAACTTTGCACTGTTTTACCTTTGAAGCATCTTTGTTTATAGTTGTACTGACACTATGCAACGGTGGTGATTTCAGTGTTTATGAATTACATAGAGATTTTACATTTCTTTATTACAAACATGAACTGGATTTAAAAACGTTTTACAATTGTAAAACTCATTCTTGAGGTGCAGCTGATCATAGATAGTTGGAACAGATCTTTTAATCCTAGTTTCTTTGCAAATCCTGTTCTGTGGACATGTTCATACGCATTACTACTGAGACATTATCAACCAATCTCAACCAATTCAGTGGACTGGGAAAACCACACTGCTACCTCATGTTGGAGGATTCGGAAAACACACAACCAGGAGGGAATCACACTAAGGAGAAGAGACGCAGACACTGGAGATAACAAGGAACAGACAGGTAAGTATAACTAAGTCAATTTAGGATTCACTGACCGTGAGGATTGTCCTTCTCTCATGCGACGAGGCCGGACACGTAGTGAGGGATGGTGAGGGGTTTGATGGGCTGCAGTGATGAGTGGGGAATGACGTGCAGGTGCGTGACTGATTAGAATGCAGGTGATTGTGATCGGGGTGCTTTGGGTGATTGTGAGTGGGGAGAACCTGGCCTGGCTGTGACATTACCCTCCCCACCCCCTCCAGGGCGCCCTCTCCATTGACGGCGTGGGGGTCTTCCACAGCTTCTGGGAGCCGGACATTTGGGATGGAAACTGTGAAACTCATGGAGCACAGCTGGATCTAGAATATTGTCTTTTGGAACCCAGGACCTTTCCTCAGGTCCATAGCCTTCCCAGTCTACTAGATATTCCAATCTACCCCCACGCCGTCTCCTTTACAGAATAGATGGAACCTTCTTCGACTAGGAGTGGAGGAGGGGGTTCCTCTACAGGACCAGGATCTGTGGGGAGAGGAGGGTAGAAAGGTGTAAGTAGTGATACGTAAAAAGTATTTTGTATTCTGGGGGAAGTTGAAGATGATACGTGACGGGGTTGACCCTCTCGATGATGGGGAAAGGACCAACGAACCTGGGACTCTTTACAGGGCTGTCGAAGACGCATAACCTGAGTGGACAACCATGCCCTTTGGCCGACCTCGAAGTTGGGAGTGTTGGAATGATGTTGATCTGCGTAATTCTTCTGTCTCCGTACAGCCCTCTGGAGATGGTGATGGGCTGGGTGATGAGTCCCAGACCTCCTCACTCTCTCTGAACCAGTAGTCAATGGCTGGGATGTCCGATGGTTCCCCCGACCAAGGAAACAGGGATGGCTGGAAACCGAATATGAAGGGAGTGAGTCTAGTGGCTGGATGGTGCAGGGAGTTTTGCGCATACTCTGCCCAGCCCAGGAACTGGCTCCAAGAGTTCTGGTGACTGTGGCAGACGGTTCATAAGAATTGCCCCAGCTCCTGGATCTAACGCTCAGTCTGTCTATTCGTTTGGGGATAATATCCTGAGGACAGACTGACGGTCACACCTAGGAGTCTGAAAAATGCTCTCCAGACTCTGGAAATAAACTGGGGACCTCGATCTGAAACAATATCTTCTGGAAGTCCATAATTATGGAAAACATAATTAAACATGAGCTCTGCGGTTACCATAGCAGATGGTAACCCAGGTAAGGGGATCAGTTTACAAAACATGGAAAATCTATCTACATTAATCAAAATATAGGTATTACCTACGGGAATCTGGGAGGTCAGTCATATAACCGACTCCTAGATGTGGCCAGGGGCGATTCGGGACTGGCAGGAGTACAAGCTTCCCTTTAGGCAGACGACAAGGAGTTTTGGCCATTGCGCACTCCTTGCACCCCTGCACAAACCTCCTCACGTCCTATGCCATTCCCGGCTACCAGAAACGGTCCTTCCACAGCGAGAAGGTTTTGTTGGCCCCAGGGTGGTCAGTGCCCAATGTGGAGTGCGATGATTTTTTGAGTGGGATGCGTTGAGACTGAGGGATAAACTGGAGATCTGGAGGATAGCCAGGCGGGATGGCATGAAGATTCTCTTCTGTGGTTGGAGGGGTCTCCCACTCAATGGAAACTTGGAGGGATGATCGGCTCGGGTTCATTCGAGGTTTCTTCTGCGCTATGAAATTGTCCGCTGAACCGGGAGTGCGACCACTGAAAGAGAGATGTTAGGTGCAGTAAGCGTCTCAACAGTGGTGAGAGGTAGCATGTTCTCTTGCATTGCATGGATTGCACTCACTGTGGGACATGCTAGACGCATGGGGCATGATGCTTGGAAATGCCCCGCTCTTCCAGAGACTCTGATTCAGCCGACGAAGCCGCTCTGCTTCGGTTAGCTTCCCTTGATCCAAGATCATTGGTTCTTGACTGGGGTCTGGTGGGGTCGAGAAAACAGGCTGATGGAGAAGTGGGTTACTGGGGAAATTATGAATCTCTCTGCTACAGGTTTCCATTCGCGAAAGAATACTGACTGGATAACTGGATGGAGTTTTCCAGGCCATAAGTATCATCATTGGCAGCCAACTGCATTCTCAAACGTGGTTCAAGCCCCTGACGGTATGTTGTCATTAGCGCACATTCATCACAGAGACTGGCTGCTGTGAGGGTATGAAATTTTAATGAATATTCTTGAACTGACATCGAACTTTGTTTTAGGTGATATAACTGTTCGCCAGCAGAAGCCTCTTCAGCAGAATGGCAGAAAACTGCCTTGAAATGTTCAGTAAACAACTTTATAGACTGTGTAACTGCTCTTTTTGCGTCCACAAGGTTTCAGCCCAGCACAGCGCCTTTCCTGAAAGCAGAGATATCATAAAAACAATCTTTGAAGCGTCAGTCGGATACTGTAATAGTTGCATTTCAAACACCAGTGAACATTGTCATGGGCCATGGGATTGACATTGACCTGCGGTGGAGAAGTTGTGCGGAATGCAGAAGTGCTGGGTGTCGATGGTGGAGGTGCTCGCAGCACCTGTTTGAGTGAGTCCACAAGCGTCTGAAACGGGTCCGTACTGCTCATTTTTTCGATTATGGCTCACGCCGTCTGTCACAGAAGGGGGACAAGACCGGAGCTGTGAGTATGAATGACAGTTTATTTGTATATTGAACAGGAATGATATGAACAGGTAATATCTATTTCAGGATATATAACTAAGTCGATTTAGGATTCACTGACCATGAGGATTGTCATTCTCTCATGCGACAAGGCCGGAGTGATGAGCGGGGAATGACATGCAGGTGCGTGACTGATTAGAATGCAGGTGACTGTGATCAGTGCTTCAGGTGATTGTGAGAGGGGAGAACCTGGCTTGGCTGTGACAATGTTTGCCTAGTGATGCAACCATACCCTGCATGAAAACTGAGCTTGAGCCACCCCTGAGCTTGAGGATGGGAAAGGTCAACAGTGTTAAAATACAATAAATGTAGATGTCTCAATTTTACAACACATAGACTTGTATACTGAGCATATTGTGCATAATACATATTTATGAAAATAATTTATATTTACATTTTTCTTGGGAGACAACCCATAAAGTACAAAATATGTTTCCTTTGAAAATTCCATTTGAATAGGCTTTAATTTAATCCAGATGATATAAAAAAAAATATTAATGATTTAATAAATAAATACATTTCCTAAATAATTTCATTGATCATTTTACACCCTTGTCTATTTTAGGGTTAAAAGGACATAAACCTAAATGTAAATATTTGTCACAACCACTTATTAAACTCATCCCTCGACTGAACCTGGTAGTTTTACTAGCCCTAGTGATTGTGTGGGTGATGCTTTGTTGCTGTATTAGCATTTTCACAACAGCTAACTTCATAAACTTTCTCAGCCACAACAACTGTTGACTAATGGAAGGGCAAATTTAGAAGCCATGAAGCTAAACATGAACAATGTCGAAAACTAGTCTGTTTATAGGTAAAATGAGATGGCAACCACCAAATGAAATAACACAAAGAAAGTCAAGAAGAGAGCCATTAAAGAAGTGGGTCTATTGACAGCAGCAAAACTATGTCAACAAACGAACATATTAGTAAAGTATAACCATTTTTTTAGTTATAGTTACACTGTATATTTCAGTACTGCATTTTAATATCAGTATACAGGAATAAGCACAAACAGTATCCAAGTAACTTGGATGTTTTTGTTAAATGTGTTTAAAGTGGAAAGATAAAGAAAAGAAGCAAAACATTGATTAAAGATGTTTACTGATACAACCCCAAATCAGAAAAGGTTGTGACAGTATGGATTTCAGTATGAATTGTATTTCATTGCAGACAATACAACAAATATTATTTAATGTGTTCCTCATGATTTTTATTGTTTATTTTTTTCAAAATAAACATGTATTCCAATTTTGGTTCTTACAACAAAAAAGTTGGAACAGTAAAGTATTTACCACTTTGTAATGTTGCCATTCCTTTCACAATGTTTAAAAGACGTTTAGGGACTGAAGACACCAAGTGATGAAGTGTTTCAGGTGTAATTTTGTCCCATTCTTCTTGCAAACAAGCCTTAAGGTGGTCAACATTATGGGGTCTTCATTGTAGCATTTTGCACTTATAAATGCGCCACACATTCTCTATTGGAGATAGGTCTGGACTGCAAGCAGGCCAGTCAAGTACCTGTATCCTCTTTCTCTGCAGCCAGGACTTTGTAAGGTGTCCAGAATGTGGTTTTGCCTTGTCTTGTTGAAATATGCATGGGCGTCACTGGAAAAGGCAGCATATTGTGCTCCAAAATCTTTATGTACTTTTCAGCATTAATGGTGCCATCATAGAAGAGTTACCTTTGCCAAGGGCACTGACACAACCCCAGCTCATGGCGTCCATTTCTCCCAAAAAATACCTGAAATAATGATTCATCTGACCACAGTACATGTTTCCACTGTGTGATGGTCCATACCAGATGCCTCCGAGCCCAGAGAAGTTGATGACGCTTCTGGACAGAGTTAACATAGGACTTTCTTTTAACACAGTACGGTTATAACTGGCATTTGTGGATGTAACTATGTATTGTGGTACTTGACAAAGGTTTGCCAAAGTACTTCTGAGCCCATGTGGTGATATCGCTTATAGATGAATCATGGTAGTTCATCCTTTAATTATGTTATGCACTGTTGAAGGTGAAATATCCAAATGTCTTCCTATCTTTCTTTAAAGAAACATTCTTTTTAAACATTTCAATAAATTTCTCACATATTTGTTGGCAAAGTGACGATCCTTGGCAATCTTTGCTTCTAAAATTCAATTAAATTCAATTCATCTTTATTTCTATAGCGCTTTTACAATGTAGATTGTGTCAAAGCAGCTTCACATAGAAGATTATAGTGAATTGGAATGGTGTCCGTTCAGTTTTTTAGAGTTTAAGTTCAGTTCAGTTCAGTTCAGTGTGGTTTAAATTTTCACTGCTGAGAGTCCAAACACTGAAGAGCAAATCCATCGATGCGCAGCTCTACAGGTCCCGAACCATGCAAGCCAGTGGCGACAGCGGCGAGGAACGAACTTCACCAATTTGCGAAAGTGAAGGAAAAAAAACCTTGAGAGAAACCAGGCTCAGTTGGGCACGACCATTTCTCCTATGGCCAAACGTCTTGTGCAGAGCTGCAGTCTAGGCGCCGGAGGCTGGTGAACGCTGGACGTCAGTGAAGACTCGTCTTTCACTGGGGTCTCACAGGAATCAGTCTCATGCTCTCCACTCCTCCATGACCACCACAGCAGCTCCTCAGGATACGGCCCGGTCTGGGATTATGGAAACCTTGGGGTCATCTCTTCACAGGTCTTGGATTGCATTAGTGGCACTGCATAGTCTCTGGGGGCCTCGGGATGAGTATCCCCAGGTGGAAATAGAGAATAAAGAGAATAATTAGCGTAGCTGCTGTTCATAGTGTATATAAACGAGATGCAAAACCTGCGTGGCGCACATTCATACATCATACCATTATGCAATGCATTGAGTGTGTGCTTTACTAAAAAGATAGGTCTTTAATCTAGTTTTGAACAGAGAGAGTGTGTCTGAGCCTCGGACATTATCAGGAAGGCTATTCCAGAGTTTAGGAGCTATAAATGGGAAGGCTCGACCACCTTTACTCGACTTTGCTATTCTAGGTACTACCAGCAGCCCTGAGTTCTGAGATCTTAAAGAGCTGGTTGGATTAGTAAAAGACTAGACCTTTCTTGGATGCTGCTTTTGTACCAAATCATAATTACAATCACCTGTTGACATCACCTGTTTTCAAATCTGTTTCAAACTTATTTTTTGACCAATTTACCTGATTACTAGCCCTAAATTTCTCCTGTCCCAACTTTGCGTTTTCCATACTGTCCCAACTTTTTCTGATTTGGGGTTCAATATTAAAAATATATTTTCTGAGGGTTGAATAAGACATTGTGGTTAAATTATTGGTTTTTTTTAGGACCAATACAAAAGAGAGGGAGATGGTCCAGTCTGTGAAGTATATTCTGTGTACCTTACAGGACTTTTAGAAAACCACAGTGTTACATTACATCAGAATTGCTTTAGCTGGTTAATGTCCTGAAAATCTGAAAAAAAAACAGAATCTGATGAGGTGTGCAGACCTAAAATAAAGACAGGTGAAATTTGAAATTGTTTGTTTCTGAATGGCATGTTTACATATATTTAAATTTAAATAATTATACATAAATGCCAGGGATTGAATGTATGTCAGTAAGTGCACTGCAAACATGTCCTGTTTGAAAGCACAATAGCCACTTCCTGCCTACGCAACACATACATACTGCATACGCATTGCAGATGGAGAATGTGTGAAGCAGGCATGAGGGAGTAGGCTTTCAGTCTGTGCAGCTTTCTGAGTTAGAATGTAAAAAAGCTGGCAATTTATCAGAGTTTGATGAAAGGACAAACTGTGTTGGTACAGCACCTCAGAACTTCAGTCTCAGAACATTGCTGAACATTATTGTTCATAGCATGCTATAGTGAGTATGTTTCAAAAATGGTACACAAATGGCCAAAAATGAACCATCACCTAGCCATGTGCCATTCACAGCTGGTGCCTAAGGTGGACAGAGACTATTGAGCATTGTTAAAAATGTCTGCATACAGATAGCACCTGTACATCTGCAGTTGCATATTCTGAAGAGCGATTGGTCTGGAAAACATCTGTTGTGTACAATGCTGCTTTACACATATCATTCATTTATTTTCCTTCAGCTTAGTCCCTTATTTATCAGGGGTTGCCACAGCAGAATGAACCACCCACTATTCCAGAATGTGTTTTTAAGCAACGACTGCAACCCAGTACTGGGAAACACTCACATTCACACACACTCATAAACTATGGCGAATTTAGTTGATTCCAGTGGTTCCCAACCTTTCATAACTCGAGGTGGAGTCTTCCCACTCCACCACCAGTGTGCAGCATCCACTTGGATGATGTGATGGCAGCCACAGGACAACGGCGCCAATGTGCTCACCACATACCAGCTATAGGGGGAATGGAGAGACCGTGTTAGAGCCAATTCAGTGGATGGGGATGATTGGGAGACCATGATGGGAAAGGGCTGATGGAGGGAATTTGGCCAGAACACCGGAGTTACACCCCTACTCTTTACGAGTAGTGCCATGGGATTTTTAATGACCACAGAGAGCACAACAGCAACCTAGTTTTCCCATGTGGTCTCCCATCCATGTACTGACCAGGCTCAGCCCTGCTTAGCTTAACGTCTGTGTAGAAATGCACATGACCTTGCTGACTATATACATTTTGCGGTAGTGCCGCGGATAATTTTGAGCGATCTTTTAACCAGGTTTAGCATCTTAACGCCCATACCAGCTTATTTTATCAATATAACTATTATCGTACTGTACTTATCAAATCTTGGATCGGGTTCTGCTAGTGCAGGTCCCTAGTTCAGATGAGCAGTCAAAACCAACAGAGAACTAGAGCACTTGACCCGTTGTCCATGTATACAGCTGAAAGATTACAAATTTCTTAAAATATATAAATTACATTGTAAAATGCATTCTGAGGGAGCCTTTATGTTAAATACAGGAACATGTCTCCAAAGTAATGCAAATTGTCAGTTGTGTCTATTGTCTAACAAATGGCTAGTTAACACTTTCAAGCTGGTCAAGTGGCAGCACGGGTTCTGACTCCAGTACTTAATTTGTATGCTTTGTTTTCATGCTAAAATGTAACATGAATGGGTACTTATATGCTGAGGAGATCGGGGCTGGAGATGCAATTTACCCTGCTGACAACAACACTTCATTTGCATGCTTTGTTTAGGTTTGTCCCCACCTATATGTATCACTGTCTGTAAAAATGTATATATTGAGTGCGTAGCTGCACTAGTGGAGAGATCTTTCGATGAACGCCACAGCTTTGCCGAATTCTGCTTTGAAGATACCCAAAAGCCTCCCTGGTTTTGTCTCGTCTTAGAAATTCACAACAGTTTTGGTGCCGTGACCCGGATAGTCTGAAATCATCAAATTCTCAACAATTTGCCACAGAAGACTGAAATCCACCTGAAATTCAACTTGAAACTTCAAGCTCAAGGAAACTTCACTTCAGATGGAATCTTTTCAGCTCAACAGCAATTTGAAGTCACTCAGCGGACGTCACAAATTCTCAACTATTTACTGACTGCAACCCTGATGGACATTGAATCTACCTGAATACAAAGACCAGACTTCAATCCAGACTGAAACTTTTCAGCTCAACCTCGATTTGGTGAGTTTCACTCTATCAAAAGAACCATACAGACCAGTCTATATACATTTGGTTATCCTCTGCTCCGTCAGAGAAGAGTTAACAAACAGCTGCAGGATTTGTTTAACAGAAAAAGCTATCCTCTATTTCAATAGAGAAGTAAAAGTTTATCCTCTGTTCGGGCAGAGAAGTTAAGCCTTATGTGCTATTTTTTTTTTTCTTTTATTTGTTTACCCTCTGTTCAACCAGAGAAGTTTAGCGATACAAGCTAATTAATTTTATCCCTTGTTCAGGCAGGGAGTTTTAGCAACATGTGCTAATATTGTTACCCTCTGTTTTGGCAGAGAAGAAATTACTACACTTTCATCGGAAAAGTTTTAGTTTTTTTTACTTTGTAATAACAAACTCACAAAATGCTCAGAAAGAATACTAGACTGATCCCCACGACAAAAAAAAAGGTGGTTTAGTGACTCCTTTTTTGTCAGATCCGGATTTCAAATCGCTGCTAGGACAGCACATGGACTCAATAACAGAGTCAGTCAGACTAAATTTGACAAAGAAATTTAGCATTGACCCAGATAATGTTTGGACATTAGAAGAATGCAAGAAAGTGCTTGGAGCATGCATTCGCAAAAATAATGTGAAAGGCATTATCTGCTGCTACAGAGAATTCAGTTTATCTCGAGCTAAACAACAAGCTCAGGCTAAATCAGAATTAGAGAGACAGATCCAAGAACTCCATGCTAAGATAACCTCATTGGCAAAACAACTGAACCTCAAGAAATCAAAAACTGATATTGAAGAAGTTAGTCAGCCTGATAATAATTATCCTGACTTACAAACTGTTTTTGAAACAGACATTTCCATCCAGTCAGTTAGTGATATGCCTATAGGTTCAGTGGAGGTTTGTGGTGCTAGGACAAGATCTAAGAGAACTGAGAGTTTACGCAACAACACTTTTGTTGTTCAAATTCAAAGAGTTTCCAGAACACTAGGCCCTAAAGAAATAGACAGACTGTCTCAAAGCTTACCTGCAGCACGCACAAATTTTTCAGAGTTTAGGAGAGCACTAATCAGCAAAATGCATCTTGATGACATGTCGTTAACAGAAGTCACCCAGCTCAAATTCACACTGAATCTGAATTCAACAGTTTTGAGTGTGTTGTGACTTCTGAATTGCGACATGCCATTAAGATTATTTGAGAGAGGGTGTCTTGAAAGCTCTAAAGAACATTGTTGGCCCAAAGATTGACTGGTCAAAAGTGACTTCTTGTGTGCAAAGGAGAAATGAAACTGTGAGTGAATTCACTGAGAGATTTTGTCAATCAGCCATAACTTACAGTGGATTAGCTGATAATTCTGACAGTGTGCTAAATGTTTAGTGACCCCTAGTCCGCATCTGGTCAGATGGCCTTGCACTTGAATACAGCATTGCCATTTCTTAATATCACCTGGTCTACCACCACTCTCAGAAATAATCTGGACAGTTTAGTTTTGTGGGAAAGAGACTCTGATATCAAAGATCGAGTCAGAATTGAAGCAGCCACCATTAATGTCAACACAGAAAAGACATCAAAACATAAATGTCTTAGGAAAAATATCTGTTGTCATTACTGTGGTAAAAAAGGACATTGGATGAGGGAGTGTAGAAAGAATAAAAAGAACTTTAAAGAGATAAACAGGGTAAATCAACTTCTGAACAGTTTGCTAATTGCCCTCAACCTACCCCTCCCATCATCACTAAACCCATTGAGCTGTCCACAAAGGTGCTAACCATTTTTGGGCTGTGAGTGCTTAATGTCCCAGTTAATTTACAATTAAGATGAACGACTCTATGTAAAATTACACAAAGGAAACTTTTTCCTTTTTATTGGGGAACTCTGCTTAAGTCCACTCACAGCCTTGAATGTTTTAACACATATTCCAATCAATACCCATTCAATGTTATGATGTCCGATAGGACTGATGTTCATTGAATGATAGTTGTGTCTCACATTTTTAAGTTTGCCCACCACACTCAGGAACAGAACAGGACACACAAACCAGTGAGGAGCCCTGGGCAGAACTGAATGCAATAGGTTTCAGGGGCCCCCCTGTGGTGAAGACTCCCTATTTTCCCCATCTATTAGTCCATCCTCACCTCACTGTTTTATAGGTGTCATAACTCTAAGATTAGGAGACAGAAAATACACAACACTATACGATCACCAACTTAACACAACCACTATACGATCACCTGAATAACTAGACACATGAACTATATGATCATACAAGTCTATGCATGAATACTGCTGGTCTGCTGTTTTTTTGTTTTCTTGTGTGCAGGTAAACACATAAACACTGCATCTTCTCAAGAAACACTGTTCCAGAGCATCACTACAGCAATCCATGAATGACAGAAAGTCATCAGATCAACTCTGCGCAGGAGAACAATCACCAAGAAACAGACCTCACAAAAGACTGCACGCTATTCATAAGCCACAGACTTTCAGAAGATCTACAGTTTGACTACATGATTTTTTTTGTGTCATCATGTAGGATTTATGACATTACCACTGATTGTCATTAACGTGTGAACAGTTTTGAAATCTACACTTACATCGACGTAGACATTGAAAATGACACAGAATAAGTTAAATGTGCCTGTAACTTTTTCAAGTTACATGACTGGAAGATGGGGCCTATGTTATCAAACAGAAGCCATTGAATGGATTTAGGAAGGTTTCAAATTTATATTTTGTGAGTGTTTTCAAATAACTCTCAAAGGGGGAACTGTGGAAATATACATTTATATAATCTAGTTTCAAATGAACAATAATCTACATATAACTGAAAAGTTATATTCTTTGGTTTTTAATTATATCACTTCATTCGAATCTGTAACAGCCCAGCCATGAGGGACATTAAACCTTAGTCTTCCTGACTACTGGCTGAGCCAAAGTGATGCAAATGCTACGGGCAGGGTTTTAAACGACTCTGCCTTTGTCTTCGGGTGATACTTTCAGGTCAAAGAAACCCCATTGTTGATAAACTTGTGTGGTCAGTGACTTGGCAAGTTTATTCACCTACCTACCTACTTCATTTGCATGCTTTGTTTAGCCATCTCCCTTCCTCCTAAGAACACATTATAGACAGGACATCTTTGTCTCAAATCAGACTTGTGATAAAACTTGCAGACTGCAGACCTGTAAGAGACACCTTTAGGCTCTTACAGACTCGTGGACTTCTTGAAGACGCTGTATGACTGCAGACTAACCAACACGTCTCAATAAAGAATTTTCTGCTTGTTTCAAGTCTCCTGGACTGGAATCTCTCATTCATTCATTTATTTTTTTACAACACAGCAAAAAAAGAAAAGAAAAGTTAAATTAACAGGTTGGCATTAAACTAACCATATAGTGAACACATAGTAACAATTTATTATTTATATCTCACCACTTAAACATCATAATAGTCATAATATATTGAATTATGACTAGACATTTTTACATATATTAAAATTGTTATTTCTAATAATAACAGCTGGTGGACCCCTGCAATACCATCACGGCCCTCTGGGGGGCTGCGGCCCACAGGTTAAAAACCACTGGTTTATTCAATTCACCTATAACGCATGTCTTTGGACTGTGGGGGACACCGGAGCACCTAGAGGAAACCCACGCAAACATGAGGAGAACATGCAAACTCCACACAGAAATGCCAACTGGCCCTGCCGGGACTCGACATAGAAGTGCATCCGGAAAGTATTCATAGAGCTTCACTTTTTCCACATTTTTTTATGTTACAGCCTTATTCCAAAATGGATTAAATTCATTTATTTCCTCAAAATTCTACACACAATACCCCATAATGACAATGTGAAAAAAGATTTTTTGGAATTGTTGCAAATTTATTACAAATAAAAAACCTGAAAAATCACATGTACATAAGTTTTCACAACCTTTGTCTTACACACACATTTATAAACTCAGTTATTTTGTATCTGGTTCAATTAGGGCAAATGGGTTGGACTTCTTCACCACGTCTCAGATGAACATTCCTGGGCCCTTGGATCATGTGACCATCGACCCTTATCGGAGCAGAGAGACAAGCAGTGGATTGAAAAAGGCTCAATGGCACATCAGACTCTGGCACAGATCATTCTTGATGCTCGGTGGCTGAAGAATGTGCACAAATATCTACATTTCAGGTTTGACAGTACAGTTCTATGTACAGGGAGATTGTGTGTTGCCATTATGTCATCCAATTGTATAAGAACGACATACTGTGAGATACTGTATACTGAAATACTGTGTTACTTTGTTTTTAATAGGTCTACATCTGATCTTGAGTCTTTTCACAACCACATACTCATGTATGCAAGCAAGCTCTTCTCTTTCTCACCACCTGTATATGCGGCTCGAACCATGCTTGCTGGCCTCGACTATAACCACCATATTAACAGACCAGCCAAGAGAAGAGCTGATGGCTCAATTCAGTACGTTGAAGAAACTATTCAAATTGATAAACACTTCTCACCTGCATATATGGCATAATGTGCTTGTGCCAGTCATGCTTGTAATCCATATAGTTTTGCTCTTTGTGCAAGGTTTATGGTTTGGTTAGCTTACACTGACACTTTTGGTTTCATGTACCTGCAGAACATGTTATCTTTTTTGATACAAATATCTTGTTCTATTTGCAAACTACATTTAGATATTCTATGTCCAATAAATTCTAACTTGTTTCTGTAGATATGGAAAGATTTACAACAAAAAGTTCAAAAGGTGGAGGCTGCATCCAATAAAAATTGAGAAAGACTATGGTTACATAGCAGACCTGCAGAGTGCTATCCTAACAAAAAAGCTGTCAAGAACTGAGGGAATGCCATCCAGAAGACCCTCCAGGCCAGGCGACCCACATCGACTTGGTGTTTTGTCTGGTGGTCACGCCCCAGCCACTCAGGAGCTGTTGCTGATACAACTGAGCAGAGGGACAGGTCAGCTAGCTGGGTTTTTACATTTTTTTGGTCAAGACATGAAAGTTGATTCAGCGATTTGTCGTCATAGTATTCATTTTTTGTGAAATCTTTAGGTGTACATGTGTGAGTTAACACGAGTCCAAAGGCACAAGTTTGAACATGATTTGACTAATTACAATTAAATTATAAAAAGCTGCAGTGTATTGTACAGTCTTTGGTAGCTCAGATAGGTCAGGTCTTGTCTTATGATGTGCCTCTTTTCTTTGCGAGTTCGAATCCCATGTACAAGTTTTGTTTATTTAGCCTAATTTTTGAAATTCTGTTTAGAAAAAAAAAACCGGGGGAAAGACTGCGATTTATAACGTAACTTTAGGCTATTTAACTGAACGTCGTTTTGTCCTTTAGAGCTATTCTGAGAAAATATCAGCTCGTGTGT
>CAIGQV010019068.1:932313-953581 GCA_903798115.1 Danio jaintianensis | reverse complement strand
TAAAAACAACAGCAGAGCTCAACACGGAGGCGGCCATCTTCGTCGGCACCATCTTGTTCCTTATATAGTTAGACCAAGAAAAGAATCTCCTTTAAGGAGGGGTGTGTGGAACAACAATATTTTGCATTTAGTGGCATGTTAGATCTGAAGAGTTACTTCCTATAGGGAACAGATGGTAATTTGAATAGAAGCCCCCTAGATAGGGGCACACCTTTAGTAGTGGGTCAAAAGATACCTGAAGTTATAAATCTATTATTTTAATTGTCTATTTGTAAGGGAATGAGACCATTGTACCAGCCGCACTGAGACATTTCAAATGATATCAGACATGATAGATAAAGTTACTTGGATTGATATAGAATGTTTATATTTTGAAATGACCATTCTGTGTGAGTTGGATGAAGAGGAGGGTGAATGAACAGAAGAGAGTGTGGGAGAGGCTTCAAATGTAAATGAAGCAAAGGAGAGGAGTGAGCTTTCCTGCATTCCCACCCGGTGGGGTGTGGAGCCAATTGTCTCTGTGTTACCAGCCATTGCTTGTATTGTCAATATATAAAAACATCAAACATTGCACACAGAACCCTCAGACAAAACCCAATTTTGATTGTGCCAGTGTGGTCGGTGACTTCCCGAGTGCTGTCCATTGTGTCAAAAGTCTATGCAGTTTGAGTGGTTACTTTTGGGTGCTGCAAGGGCAAATGATTTGGGGAACCTACACTTGTGTGCCCAGAGAGTCTGGGAGGATGGCACATCCTTGTCAGCACATAAGCCCTACTTACTTAAGTTAAGCACAAAGGTGCACTAAAGATCCCCAGTTCTTCAGCTGTTTTAATAGGCCCTGCTTTACTTAACCAACAAGCAGCACGCACATGTTGCATGTGGACTTCTCATGCTTCGGTATGTTCCTGATGACATCACAGCACCACAGCTCATGATACCCACAGAGCCAAAGGAGGGTCAGATCAGATTATGCCTTCAGTGCAACATAAGGCAGAAACCACAGTGCCAGAGCCATTATAACAGGCAGCATCTTAGGCCAGCATGTAGCAAGATGTGAGTTTAAACATCAGAGGGTGCTTGGACTGCTAACACTAAGTCCATCTTATCCTGCACGTCAAGTGGTGCCAACCTGCTACACATTGACCCCGAGCTGAACAGATGGCCTGCCCACCACTACAGTTAGCAATATTCACAGACTCTAATATTGTGTATTTAAGTCTGTTGCGTGTGTGTTAATCATATTTGTTGTAAGTTCTTTGTTGAATTATTGTTTTAACAACCACGGTTTCACAGATATAGAGTTGATATATTTTTTAAACAGTATATATGCGTTGCTAATTTGGTTTAAAGAATGATACATTAGATTTTGGTACTTCTATTGCATGTTGGGATTATAAAAATCTTTATTTACAAAAAAATGTTTTGAAATGAGAAATTATGGTTCCCCTTCAGGTCGGGAACTCCAATGTGGTGTCTAGAAAGACATTTTGGGAGATAGCTAAATGAACAATCACTCTGAAGCGTAAGAAAACGGGCCAATGAATGCCTATGATTAGGCAGAGCGCAGCTCCTGCAGGTGCTGCCAATTAATCAGGTGAGTATATAGCCATCATCTGCAGGAGAGTGAGCCAGACCTTTCGCTTCAGAAGCCTCTTGCGACTGAAAAGACAACATCTGCTGAGCTGAATCCAAAGAGATCAAGCTTTATGCATCCAGTGCGGGTGACAATGCAGACAGCGGCGGTCGAGCTGGGTGATTCTCCTGTTCCTGCATTTTGCTGGGTACTTCAAAAAGAGCAGATTTTCCCCTTTTGAGATTTTTCCCTTTTGAGCGTTGTGGTGGTTCATCCCCTGGGATACCTGCGCTTTCGCTCAATGACACCCGAGATCAAATGCCCATTGCAGCATCGTAGGACGAGCTGTCATGTTCAGATGACAGACCAGCCCAAAATCACCCTCCAGGGTGCGAAGCACAGTCATGGTTCTGAAGTCAGACATGATGGCTGTGCTTTACCCGGCTGCTTCGGCGGTGGATCCGGAGGTGTCATCACTCCGGTCCAGCTGCGAGACCGACTAGAGAAGTACAACGTAGGGACTGATATAAGAGGATACAGTGAGCTCACGCAGGTATAGGGGGTGTTTTCCTTTACCCAATCCTTGTGCACTTCCGTCCTCACTTCCCTTAATGGCAGGGTGGCCAGCAGGTATGAGGCAATTCCCCAGATTTAGTCACTAGATGAACCTTGCCTTTTATGGGCCTGGGTGCCCTTATAATAAGTGTCCACATGCTGTCACTCTCACAGATGCTTCCAGTATGGGTTGGGGGGCTGCGTGTAATGAGCATGCAGCTGCAGGTTTGTGGACAGGACCTCAGTTGCATTGGCATATTAATTGCCTGGAGCTATTGGCAGTGTTTTTCACTCTCCACGCAAGAGAGGAAACATGTGCTGGTTAGGATGGACAGCATGGCTGCAGTAGCATATATTAACCATATGGGTGGTATGTACTCTCGCCGCATGTTTCAGCTCGCTCTCCATCTGCTCATCTGGAGTCACGTGGCTGAAAATCGCTGCACGCCGTTCATGTCCCAAGCTCTACCGTGCAAGCTGACGCACTCTCGTGGCAGCTCACGCTCCCTGGAGAATGGAGATTCCATTCAGAGAAGCCCAGGTCATCCTGTTTGCTTCTTGCGAGATTGCCCATTGCCAGTTGCAACTGGACCACATTCTCTGGAACCTCCATGGGTGGTTTCTAGACAGAGAGCGGAAGACTTAGGTGACCTTCCGATGTCGGTGGTTAACACCATCACTCATGCTAAAGCACCCTCAATGAGGCATGAAGGCATGCTAGAGCACCCTCATATATTGCCCTAAAGTGGAGTCTATTCACTGTGCAGTGCGCTTCTCACCGAGAACAACCCCGGACATGCTAGATCAGTGTTATGTTATCTTTCCTTCAGAATATGCTGGATCGGAGGCTGTCACGCTCCACACTGAAGGTTTTACGTTGCTGCCATCTCCTTTAACTATGATGTGGCGCATGGCAGCGCACTGGGAAAGCATAACCTCAACATCTAGTTCCTCAGAGGTGTGAGGCGTGAGGTGGTTAAATCCATCCCAGCCCCCCTCTCATGCCCTCTTAGGATCTCTCTGTAGCCTTAGCAGTCTGCAGCTTTGAGACACTTGATTTAGTATCTTTAAGATTTTTGCCCATGAAGACAGCTCTGCTGGTCTAGTTGGCATTGATCAAGAGGGTCAGGATCCGGAGGCATTTTTGGTCAGTGACTTGTGCCGGAAATTTGGGCCAGCCCAGCTATGTGCCCAAGGTACCTACCATGCCCTTTTGAGACCAGGTAATGAAACTGCAAGCGCTGCCTGTGGTGGAGGCAGACCCAGCCCTTTCATTGCTGTGTCTTGTTTGTACACTTCGATTTGATGTGACCGCACTTAGAGCATATTACGCAGCTCTTTTTCTGTTATGGTCGGCAGAAGGGAAGTGCCATATCAAAGCAAGGGAGAAGCCCGAAAAAAAGACAAAGGAGCAAATGACTCTTTCAGCAACCTAAAACATGAACTAACTACCATGTTTAATTATGCTGGTGCTATACATGTGCTGGTGAAGTATAAAGATAGATGAGAGGTTTGTACTGACTGTATATGTTTTGTATTGTTTTTAAGGCCTAAATGTCAGTTGTGGGTAATTTTTCTCTAATTGGTAACATTTCAGAGACTGTAAGGCTCTGTATGTGTTCATATATGTTTTATTATAATTTGTTTTTAATTTTATATAATTGCAGTAGGCTATTTTGCATTGATCATTGATCTGCAGTTATAATGAAATCCTGTTCATAGAAAGGTTAGTAATTAAAATGTATCCATAGGCTAAGTATTTATGTATATAAAACATCTGTTTAGTAAGAAGTGCTTCTCATACGATATGCGAACGAGAATGACATAGACTACAACTTTCTATCTAACACCATGCCTACCAAAAAGGTACCATTTGGCAGTGGAGACACAAGCCTGATAAAGGTGACCCGTACCGAACCATACCGTACTGTACTGAACTGTACCACTCAGTGGAAATGAGGCATATTACAAAGTGAAACTCAGTCAAAGCAGTAGGACATGTAAATGGGCAGAAATACCCAACTTTCTGCAAAGTCAATAGCTTCAGACCTCCAAACTTAGTGTGGCTCAAGATTAGCTCGAGGACAGTGGGTAGACAGCTTCATGGAATGGGTTGTGGAAACCTTGTGGAAAGCCTTCCCAGAAGAGCTGAAGCTGTTGTAGCTGCAAAGGGTGGACAAACTCATATTAAAACATATGGGTTAAGATTGGAATTCCATTACAATTCATGTGCATGTAAAGGCAGATGCTTCTGCATCTGGTTGGAATGAGACAGCTTTCATCAGTGTCTACCATAGTTTTATGCAATGAATATCCCACATTTCCCAATGACTAGCAGCTTGCAATACCCCTGAAATCAATCACCACCACCGCTGTCTGTCCTTAAATAGCGGAGCCCATGCAAAGTAAAACAACCCTTCTCTCACACATGGAGTGTGTATATTGTGTTGCATCTGGATTATACCTTTACTGCTCCACCTCTGGTTATTTCATCAAGAATTGTCCAGTCAAGTTCCTGCATCCCATGGCGAGTACCATTCCACCTCATTCTGAAATCATCAATTACACTCAAATTACAGCTGTGCTTTTCAATCCAGAACACTCCATCTCTGTGTCAGCCCTTTCATTTCTCAAGCATCTCAATTTCTCAAGAATCTAGACAAAGAAGGTGGAGAACCCACAAACTTTTAAATGATTTTAATAATGAAAAAATAAACAAACAGACGGGAGCTCATCACGGAGCCTACCGCCAAACAGAAAGCAAAAGTAAAACATAAAGTGTCCAGGCCTGGTCCTCTCTTATCTTCCACTGCCGTCTCTCCTTCTTTATTACCCAGAGCTCCTCCTTGGCTGTTGCCGAAGCTGTTCTCTGTATGTTAATGCAGTTTCCACCCCATTGTCTGAAATGGTTCTCTGTGCCCCACACCATCCCAATTCTACCATTTCCTCAAGATGTGATCATCTCAAGTAATGCAGAGACAACAAATTGTTGACTGGTCTTCTCCTTTCTGAATTTTCTCCTATCTGGGGTCGAAACTATATAATTTTGGTCCGACACAAGCTTAACAATGCTGTAAGGTCCAGTGAATCTTGCTAAAAAGGATGATCCCGTAACAGGAAGCAAAACCAAAACTTTATTGAGATCAAATTTGCGGCGCTCAGACTGTGATCAAACCAGGTTTTCATTTTTCCCTGCACTTTACTCAGATTTTCAAGAGCTAATTTACCTGCCAGATATAACCTTCAGCGAAAACCAATGATGTATTCTAAGAGATTTGTGGTTCTTTGTCAACAAGATCACCAAAGGACCTCTCACCTTATGTCTGAACACTAGATCATTAGGGCTAAAACCCATACCTCTCTTGCACGGACCAACATAATCCACAGTTAAATACTGAAAAGGATTGCTCACAGCAGAGATAGGATACAGCGGTGCTGGCGCTAATACATTGTTTGGTTTACCTACCACTTAGCACATATGGCAAGTCTTAATAAATCTTGCCACATCTCTTTTCAGTCGAGGCCAGAAACAATAGCTCATTACACTGTGGTACAAGTCAAGTCAAGACAAGTCAAGTCAAGCTTTATTGTCATTCCGCTACATGTGTGGACATACAGAGGAACGAAATGTCGTGTCTCGCAGGACAACGGTGCTACATAAATTAATCATAAATACAAACACAATACTGGACATAAGAGCTATTTTAAAAAAACCTATGCATAACTAACATATACTATAAGATACTTAACTATACACATAAGACAGGCTATACAAGTACTTTTACATGAGACTGAACAATGTTGTGCAGGATATTGTGCAAGAGAGCGGGGTAAATTGACTGGAGTTGAGGGCTCTAACAGCCTGTGGGAAGAAGCTGTTGAGTAGTCTAGCCGAGCAGGCTCTAATACTTCAAAACCTTCTTCCTGATGGCAGCAGCTGGAAGAGACTGTGGAAGGGATGAGTAGAGTCTTTCACAATACTGCTAGCTTTGCTGGAGCACCGTGAGAGAAAAATGTCCTGAATGGAGGATAGAGGGGCACCAATGATCTTTTTGGCTGTGTTAACTGTGCACTGGAGGGTCTTGCGGTCGGCAGCACTGCAGCTACCGTACCAGACAGTGATGCAGCTGGTCAACACGCTCCCAATGGTTCCCCTGTAAAATGTGGTGAGGATGGGTGGAGAGAGACTTGCCCTTTTCTTTTTTGCCGGCAGAGAAAGTGTAGGCGTTGTTGTGCCTTCTTGGGGAGGGACGTGGTATTGGTAGTCCAGGTGAGATCATCTGTGATGTGCACCCCCAAGAATTTAGTGCTGCTGACTCTCTCGACAGTCTAGCTGTCGATGGTCAGTGGTCAACGGAGTTTCTCCTGAAGTCCAACACAACCTCCTTGTCTTCTCTACATTGAGGGCGAGGTTGTTGGTGCCACACCATTCAGCCAGCTGTGCCACTTGCCCTCTGTTGTGCGTTTCATCGTTGTTGCTGATGAGACCAACCACTGTTGTGTCAACTGTGAACTTGATGATATGGTTGGAGCTGAACTTAGTAGTGCAGTCGTGGGTCAGCAGTGTGAAGAGCAGTGGGCTGAGCACACAGCCTTGTGGTGCACCTGTGCTCAGTGTGGTAGTGCTCGAGGTGTTGTGGCTGACACAAACTGACTGGGGTCTTCCAGTTAAAAAGTCCAGGATCCAATTGCAGAGGGAGGTGTTAAGGCCTAGTAAGTTGAGTTTAATAATAAGCTGTTGTGGGATTATTGTGTTAAATGCTGAGCTGAAGTTGATGAACAGCATTCTAACATAAGAGTTTTTATATTCTAAGTGGGTAAGAGCCAGGTGGAGGGTGGAGGAAACTGCGTCGTCCGCAGGGTGGTTTGGACGGTATGCAAACTGGAGCTGGTTGAGTGTATTTGGGAGGCTGGTCTTGATGTTGTGCATGACTAACCTCTCAAAGCACTTCATCATGATTGGAGTCAGTGCTATAGGACTGTAGTCATTTAAACAGGACACAGATGATTTCTTTGACACTGGTATGATTGTAGTGGACCTCAGACATGTGGGGACGACTGCCTGTCTCAGCGAGGTGTTGAAGATGTCTGTTAAGCATCTGTCAGCTATGCAGCACAGTCTTTTAGAACACGTCCAGGACCTGCAGCCTAGCGTGGGTTGATCCTAGATAGGCTCTTCCTCACATCGGCTGGAGACAGACAGAGCACCTGGTCGTTGGGGGTTGAGGATAGTTTTTGTGCAGGTGTGTCGTTCTGCATTTCAAACCGTGAATAACAGTGGTTCAGTGCATCTGGAAGGAATGCGTCATCATTACAGGTCTGTGGTGGGGGCTTGTAGTCAGTGATGGAATGAATGGCTTGCCACAGGCTCCGTGTGTCCCGGCTGTCTTTAACGTGATTATTGATTTTTTGGGCATATAACAGCTTTGCATTCCTGATGCCATGGGACAGATTGGCTCTAGCTGTTTTGAGGGCTGCTTTGTCTCCTGATCTGAAGGCTTCATCTCTGGTCTGAAGCAGCTTACGAACCTGGTTTGCATGTGTGGTGATGGTTTTGGTGACTGTAACATCAATGCACTTTTTGATATAGGCATTGACAGTTTCAGTGTATTCATCCAGGTCTGTGTGGTTGTTGTAGGTGGCTCTCTCTTTAAACATGTTCCAGTCTGTGCACTGAAAGCAGTCTTGTAGTGTTACTGTAGCATTTTCTGGCCAGATTGTGATGGGTTTCTGAACCGGTTTGGTAAGTTTTAGAAGTGGCTGGTATGCTGGAATTAGCATAACAGAGATGTGGTCCGAGTATCCGAGGTGGGGGTGGGGCTCGGCTTTATACGCGTTCTTGTTTGTTGTGTAAACATGCATGATTGAAGTCACTGGCTATTATGAAAAATGCTTCCGGGTTATTTGTTTGCTGTTTGCTGATGGTGTTGTACAGCTCGCAAAGTGCATCCTTTGTGTTTGCGCTCGGCGGGATGTAAACCATGACAATAACAATGGCCATGGACTTCGTGTTAAATAAAACGGGCAGCACTTCACAAGCATAAACTTCACCAGTGATGAACAGTGTTTTGTCACTACCACAGTACTTTTGCACCATTTTTTGTTTATGTAAACACACAATTACCAGACAATGTTGTATCTCTGTCTGCGAGGTAGCATGTTAGCCTGTGTAGTTCAATTTCCAAAAGGCTTTGGCGATCGTAGATGTGTACCTTGTTGATTTCCTTGTGAATCTGTGGTGACCTGACAGTATTTGAGGACAAACTGATGACATCAGAAGACATAAAAGCACCGTTTTGTGAGCCACAAAAAGTCGCTGCATCAGGACGCGCTGCCATCTTGGTATGTTTTCTTAACCCCTTGATGTCCAGCTACATCACCATGAGGTGTTTTGAGCACTAATTCATGAAACACTTTGCAACAACCACACACAATAGCCAGCCAGATTATTTCCTAAAATTAAATCAACACCCTCCACAGGTAATGATGGTCATAAAGCAATTTCAATCTCTTCCTGAACTAACTCAGAATCAAACTGAATCCTATGCAAATAAACAGTGAATATTTCCAATCCAATCCCTTGGATCAGAACACTATTCCCTGTACAAGAAAAATGCAAATTTGAATACAAAATAAAACTCTCAGAGGACCCAGTGTCATGTAAGGTTTTAACTGGCACTTTAACAAAACTTTTACTCAAAGAAACAAACCCCGAAGTAATAAAAGGACCATAATCTGGAAGAAATCTTAAACAATCGTGATTTTGGTCAGGGATTCAAAGACAAAGACAACGCTGTTTCCCCTGAAACACATGTGGACGCAAGCCTGACAGCTTTCAAATTTGCCCTTCAAAACCCGACATTCATTTTTCCAGTGACCCTTTTCTAAACAATACCTACACATGGAATTTGGATCGATCTTTCTGGTGTACTCACCCCTTGACGACGCAGACCTACCTGTATTTTCGTAAGTATGATCTTTCGGATAATTACCAGAATTTTTGTGAATTAACACAAATTCATCTTCCAAGATTGCAGCTTCGGCAGCTTTCGTTCATTTATATATGTTCAAGAACAATATTTTTAAACTGCTCCAAAACTATCAAGTCACAAAGGCCCTCAAAAGACTCTAAAGAAATACACCAGCGATAGAAATGACATGTGAGCTCACGTGCAACTTCCACATGAGTTTGTCCCTCTCCCTTTTTCCATCCCCTAAAATGCCGACGATACGCTTTAGGAACAAGCTCATCGATTTTTAAAAAAGCATCTTTGACAATTTTAGTAATCCTTTCTGCCTGCACATGAAAGTGATACAAACATGTCTTGAGCTTTACCCACAAGAACACTTTGCAATAAGAGCGTGCGTTCTGCATCGTTCCAACCCTGATCTTTTGCGACATTTTCAAAAATGAGAAAAGAAAACATTTTTTCGAACTTAGGCAACAACCTGGCCATGTTTGCAATATTTAAATCTTTAGTTGACAGATTTTCCCTAAGACAGCAGTTTTAATCTCTGAGCCTCCTGAGCTAATTTAACCTTCTGAATTTATTTTTCATACTTAAATTTCTCAAATTCACGTTCTTGTTCTCGTTACAAGAAAAAGTTAAATTTTTTCTAACTCAAGGTGCATATCCAATTCGCGTTCTTTACTCTGCATATTTAAGATTTCTAATTGTTGCTCAAAGGATAACCTGCTCTGTGCTAAACTTGCTGTAACAAGTGGCATTAATGTACATTCTAAAGAAACTTCTGAATGCGTATCCTCAATTAATATCATCCTTTCCACTAATTTCTCTTTTACTATGTCACAAAGCATTTTTAATTGTATACCTTTAGGCACGGTTACCTCAAAATTAAAGTGTTTGTCTAACTTAAACAACTGCTCTTTTGAAAGCGAAATCAAATTTTTCTACTGTGGGGGCAGCGAAAAATTGCTCTTACTGATCCATTTTAACCAAAATTTCTCACCAAATAAGTTTAACAAATCCAAATAAAAAAGAAACTTACCCAAACGTACATGGACCGGCATAAGACAGAAATAACGCATCTAACTAATAAAACTATTAAATAACTCAACCCTAGTCTTCAGTACGCCCACATGCAGCTCAACAGATACTCCGTCTAACCGCGTCTGACGTACTAAAAACAACAAACTAAAATAACAAACTAAAACAATAAATAGTGTTAGGCGCTCTACAACCTAACACGAGAGTTCACATGGCTTTGACAATCAAACCCCTCCTCAAATCAACACTTAATTGGCATTGTAATGAAATCATTCACTCACCTCCAGTCTCCTGCAGGAAAATCCTTTCCTCTTCAGCTCAATCCCTGAAAAGCCTCAATGCCCGAAGGGCCTCTCTCTCAGTATAATCCCGAACGAGCCCCCGTTTGTTACAACCTCTTGGCTCAAGAGTGAAGTAACAAAACCAAATAAAGATTCAAACCTGAAAATCAAAAAAATGTAAATATATTTAATCAAAATTAATTGAAATGATACATAAATGTAAAGAAAAGAAACAAAAACTCCAAAGCTGAAGAGGAAAGGATGAATACCTGCAGTCCAGTTCTCCGGGTCTTTATCCAACACGCAAATCACAATCACTGCAAAACACTACACCTGTTAAAAACACTCTAGAAAAACACCAGATCATGGAACACCTCCATCTAGTGGATACTGGATAACATTAGACAGGATCACTGGGGCCGTAACAATCATAATTCAGCCCTTTTGGGAAATGAACCATTTAGACACCATTTAGACACCATTTAGAGTTGAAGTTGGGTCGAAGCAGACTAATTTTCTTACAGTCCCCTCTCTGATGCTCCTTTGGCCAGAAAAAAGCATCACATCCACTCTCTCACAAATGACACCTCCCTTCATTGGCAGGTGCCCAGTGGTGGTAAATCCCTGGCTTAGATCACTCTTTGCCGGCCACTGAAGAATCTTACCCATCTTGGGGTCCACATTAAAATCAAACATTAAACATTTGCATTAACTACACCATATGTGCACTCACTACACAACAGATTGTGTCCATTTTCTCAATGTGGAATATCTGACGACATCCACACATATGCATTCATTGGACAGAAATATACAATCTATCAATTTGTATTGCATGTATTTGTTTCTTCATGTGTCAGTCTGTGTCCTTATGGAAATGGCTCAGTGTCCTCAATAGCAGTCTGTGTCCTCAATGTGGGTCTATATTTTGCCCATTTGTTTTCGTTTATTTCCCAGTCTCTAAAAATGGTTTGATCTTCTCTTTCTCTCCTCCATTGGTTCAGTCTTTTCAACCTGGACAACAAGTCTTTCTTGAAAAAGCAGTCACTGACTGTGTCTCTAGGTTTCTAGATCTCCTTTAGTATCGCTGAGATAATTTCTAGATCTTCATCAGGGTCATGAAAGTTCTAATCGATGCTGGGCCTGGGGTTCTGGATCTCTGTTTGGTTTCTGTGATCAAGGCTTCTTGGTTTCTGGCTCTCATCAGGGCTTGAAAGTTCTGATCAATGCTGGGCCTGGGGTTCTGGATCTCTGTTTTTCTGGAACATGGATCTCTCTGTTCTTTTGAAGAACCCTTGTTCTTGTCATAGTCTCCTTGTCTCTGCCACTGGTCATACTGCCCTGCATGTATCATAAATTACATTTTAACAATCACTATCACTAAAATAATTTCTCAGAAATTATAGAGATTCACCCCGCTTTGATAGTAAAAATATTTTTCTAAGTATTATACTAACATGAAACAATTACTTCAATTCACATCAGCATCTGCTTGACACTGAGATGTTTCTGAAAAGGTGTGAATGGGTTCTTCTTTTATTCCTTTCAACTGTTTCAGCTATTTTCTCATGCATGTCTTTCTTTTGAGTAAAACATCACACTGTCTTGCCTTGAACCTATTAATCCACATCTGAAACAAACAACATCCTGATCTTTCCTTCTTTTGTCTAAACAATGTCTTGCAATGTGACCATTCCTTCCACATGCATGACAAACAATGCTTTGATATTTCTCAATGTCCTGGCAGTTACTAGCAATGTGACCAGCTTTGCCACATGCATAGCAAAGAACTACACCCTGAGCATTCACACTTGTAAACTTCCTTGCTCTGTGATGGAAACCATTGGATGACTTTGAATATTCTCTCCGTGCAAAGGCAGCAACAGGATGTTTTACATCTTTCATTTGCCCCTGTGAATTAGCATTATTGTTGTAAAACTGTGTCATTTTTATCAATAATGTCATTATGATCAGAGAGAGGTGTTGCAAGCATTGTCACAGCAGAATGGGTAAGTGGGTCACACTTATTAATCAAAGCAGAGAAACTGACGTCATCATGAGTAATATCAGGATTGCCACTGAACGTTTTAAACATCTTCAACAATCGTTCAGAAAATATTCCTGGGTTTTCCCATTTCCTCATGTGTGTCTCAGATATTTTGTCCCAGTTAACAGACATCACACCTAAGACTTCAAGCAATGCCTGTTTCCTCTCTGACTGCAGTTTTGTCTTTTACTTTTTGAGTTAAAGCTCCAGACAAACATTCAGGCAAAGCACATTCTTAACAACACACATGCATCACCATCTGTATATTTGTATACATCTGTATATTCCTCTAACTACTTTAGGAAATGTAAAGGATCTTGTTCAGTTGGATCAAATTTCCCAATATTTGCAATCACAGCTTCTTGTTCATTTGGGTTAAACCCTCTGACCATGTTATGGTCCAATGGTTCCAGCCCTGCTTCACTAGTATGCATGGTGGTATTCGACAGAACTGGTGCCATAGGAAATCTAAATGCACAGCCCGAGGATTAACTACTGACTGACTAGGAATCTCTTTCCCATTCTTCATAGTCTTCCAGAATGTCTGCCATTTCTGGATCTCTGCTGGCATTTAGGCCCAATTCCAATTCTACCGCTTAGCACTTCCCCTTACCCCAATTCTCTTTTGCTTGAAGGAGTAGGGCTAAGGGGAAGGGCTAGATAGCCCTTGAAACTTTAGAGATTTTTTAGGACCACACTCGAAACCAAGGGGTACAATCATTTCCCACACGGAAGTCAGGAGATGCACAAATTAGTACTTTTTGTCATTATTACAAATTTTTACAACAAACAAGCAAATGTTTTAATAAATTCATAACTGCGCTCGTGTTTTACCATCATGCTTTAAAAAAAACAAAACGCTAAAATAAAAACCACTAAATTTCGCTATCTATAATCCATAATAATAACTCCTGTATAGCAGTCGAACAACATACTTTCACATCTGACACTCGAATACCCTGTCAGAAAAGCCTAGTGGCTGGGAATGACCTTTTTACGGTGTCTGTTATAATGTTAATGTTGTTTTCGTGTGTTTACATAGATGAATATGTCCACGGTGTAAATGCACAATACAGTTATGATCTTATTGCCACATTTTATCATTATGATAACATGATATATGCCTTAAGTGATTTCCTGAAGATAAATACCAAAAAATAACGCAACTGGAATAACTACAGCAGTCGCAATCGTCAATCTCATATAAACAACCCAGGCTCATTCTGAAAACGTACCTCTATATACATTTCTGGAGACTGCCAAATACGTCACAGGAGCTACGTTTTTTTGCAGTTTTTGTTTTCGCGAATCTATCAGAGGCTGCTGTGTATGCTTTTTGAGATCTCAACTTTCTCTCTCGAGTGCCATTCGCGCCTGCTATTCTCACGTAAATCCACCAGAGGCCGCTGTTGACTGTCTGTTTGACTGACTGACCGATCGACTGACCCACCCTCCTGCTACCCTAAACCCAACCAATAGTATTTTCAAAAGTAGAGATTGATTGTTTATTTTATTTTTTGGATTCTGTTTTTGTCTTACCCGCTTTCTGGAACTGTTCCTCACCGAACTCAAACTCCGTCGTTGTGGTCAACTCCTCTCTGCATCTCAAGTCTAACAATGTACATGGTGAGCTAACCGGACAAATTGGTAGCAGTGGGAAAGCCGTCCATATGGAGGTAAGCGGTCAGCTGGTAAGTGCGAAAAGGAACGGCGTCATACCACCACGTAGTGTTCGTTTTAAAAATGAAATGCAGCCATACGTACTTCTGGCTACATAATCCGCGATCTCCAGAAACATATATAGGGCTACGTTTTCAGAATCAGCCTATGTTGCATATGAAGAAAGAGATTGTGATGACATATGATGATATGTGCAGGTGTTGTAGCGTTGTCCATTTTCTTAGGGGTAAATTTTGAATCCCTTCCCCTTCACACTCTGTTTTAAGGGCCAAGGGGAAGGGGTAGGGGTACAAAAATATAATTGGGATTGGGCCTTAATGTTTCAGTGGTGTTTTTTTCTGTTAGGCAATTCTTTATGAAAAACTGACAACTAGCCCTTGCTTCTTTTTCAAATTACTGGACAATGTTTCCACAGATGATGTCAACAAGTCTTTGTGAGTTTTCAAATATGCAATCTCATTCTGCATTCTGACCTTATCCTCTTTCCATAACATTTCACTACCCTGGCAATATTTACTATTTACTAGTCTGAAGCAATTACTCCAACTCAGAGTCTCTCATTTTCAGCTTCTAACGTGTCTACTCTTTTTCTAGTTACTTTGTATGATGCTAAAACAGCTTGAAGCGCATTGGCAATTTTCCTTTATAGTTCTATTGTTGTTTTAGAGATAGCCCATTCATATGGTTTATCTACAACTTTCTCTATATCATCAAACATTCCAACTGAGCCATGCTTAGCAATGTATTTCAAAATCATCTCTTCCATTTTCACAATCTTATTAAATTCTCTTCAGTAATTCAATAGACTTTATTCTTTCACGTCCTGAATATTAGCTAGTTACTTTTAATACTTGTTTGTACAATTATTTACTGTTCCAGTGCGTTGAGTGCAAATGAATAAAAACTACAAGACCATCAAACTGCTGTACCTCAGTATCTATCTGGTTTTGCCACACTCCATCAGGCCTCAAATTCTAAACTACACTCAAAACACTTTCAAATGTAACAAAGTTATCAAATGAAACCAATCTATATCAGTCCTTTGTGTTGTAATTTAAAACAGTTCAACTAGCCACAGCCCTCTATGCAAAACTAATATCTTTAACAGTGTCAGACACCCTACCAAATATAATTCTGTAACCACACTGCATCGAGTCAATTCAGTTACTTTAGAATTTCAACAGAATTATAAAAACTTCATAAATCAGTTTCAGTTACGTTGGAAACTTACAACTTTGTTTCAGTTACTTTATTAACAACAATTCCAATACAACTCTGCCACCACACTGCATTGGGCTAATTCATTTATGTTAGAATCTTAACACAATTGTACAGAATAGGCTTAAGAACTCCTTCTGCAAAAATTTAACTATCCAAATTCTCTTCTGTCCTTAAAATGTCCTTTTCTAGATTTTTTTAAACGAGGGGAATCCCTGACAACAATAATGCTATAAGAAAACCTGCTTTTCTTACCTTTCTCTCCTTTGTTGTTTTTGGAAATCCTCTCTAGATGGCTCGCCAGTGTAAGAAAAAATTATGAGGACATAGAAGATCTTAATGAAGATGTTTATTCAGCATAGCAGTCTCAAAGTACATGGCAGTACCCTGGGTTCAGAAGAGTCTGAATGAACCCTGAACCTTCCTAAACTCAAACCTTTTACACAATTTTAATTAACTGTCTTTAGATGTTAATGAAGTTGCTCCTTGACTGTTGCCACAGCTGTTCTCTGTATGATAATGCAGTTTCCACCCCATTGTCAAAGATGGTTCTCTGTGCCCCACATCCATCCCCATTCTACCATTTGCTCAAGATGCGATCATCTCAAATAATGCAGAGACAATAAATTGTTAACTTGTCTTCTCTATTATAATTAAGCCCTTTTGGGAAATAAGCATCAACACAGCATTTAGAGTGGAAGTTGGGTCGAGGCAAACTATTTTTCTAGCAATACTGGACATCACCCTAGGGCATACCTGGCTGACACAACACTCTCTAGTAATTACATGGGACCCCTGAGAAATCAACAAGTGGAGTGAGTACTGTACAGTATACAAAATTGTATTACCCATGTTTCATCACCTACCTACTCTGTTCTTGTTAAAGTTGCTTCTTCGAAGATTGAAAGCCTTCCAGCATCCAGTTTTTTTCTTTGTGTGCATGAAGGATGGAGGGCATAAAGGATGTCCCTACATCAAACTCTCAACAGAACTCTGAATTTCCAGATTGTCCAATTGCCATATGCACTTAATCTGGTCCTTGCATGTAGGAAGATCTCCACGGCACTTGCATCTTCTTCAACCTTATTTGCGCATCAGAGAATGTGATGAATGGAAAATGGCCTTTATCACCCCCTTCAGGCACAATAAATGTACTTTCTAACTTTCCAGTTGTCTTCCAGACCTTTATGAATGTGGTGTTCTGGGAGTTCCTACACAGATTCACACACAGATAGTCTACACATCAATGACATCCTTATTGTCACGATTGCCAGTACTTGGCAGACTATCACATGGGTCCTTCAATGTCTAAGAGAACATCATCTGTAATTGAAGCTGGTGAACTGCAAGTTCCACAAGCCCACAGTCCACTTCCTCAGATATGTTAGCAGGGAAAGGTAAGGGCAATGGTAAAGGCAATTCAAGACTGACACACTTTCCATTCAATAAAGCAACTCCAACAATTTATTGAGTTTGCACATTTCTACTGAAGATTCATCAAGAATTACAACCAAATCACTGTCCCGTTGACCTCCCTCCTTTTTGGCAAGCCCATGGCCCTCGCCTGGAACAACAACAACACTGCTGAAGCCTTCTTCCATCTCAAGGACACATTCAGCATGGCCTGCTGTTTCACCATCCAGACCCCCAGCTCCCTTTTTTTGTTGAGGTTAATGTATCCATTACCAGGGCCGGGGCTGTGCTGTCCCAGCTGTTCAGTGGACCTTACAACCTCCATCCTTGTGCATAATTCTCCAAGAAGCCGTCCCCGGCTGGATTCAACTATGACATCCGGAACCAGAAACTATTAAGGATCAAGGTTGGCTTGGAGAAGTGGTTACATTGTTTGGAAGGAATTGAACACTCATTCAGTCATTACTGACCAAAAGAAACTACAATACATATAAGAAGCCAAGAGACTTAAACTCAAACAGGCAAGATGGACTCTATTCTTTACTTGATTCAATTATACTATCAGCTACCATCCTGGATTATAAAACCTGTCTGTTCTTCCCAAAAAATCATAACACCAGCTTTGAGTCCAATTGTCTCGCCCTGTAAATAAAGTATCCAGCCAATTTCCAAGGACTTCCTCTGTCGGGATGCACAGAAGGCAAAACCTATGTGCCAGCATTTAACAACAATAGCTTCTGGGCACAGCTCATGGTGTACCAGGCTCTGGACACCCAGGCAGTGAAAAGACCCTCTCACTCCACTCAGGTTGATCCTGGTGGCCCAGAATAACCTCGGACACCATCTGGTACGTCAAAAGCTGCTCAGTGTGTGCCATGTCCAAAACACCTCAACAGTTGTTTGTGGGGAAACTGGAACCACTGCCCATCCATCAATGGCTGTAGATGGATGCTGATTCTTTTCTTTGCTCTCTATTTCCACCTTGTATGCCCATCTCGAGGCCGCTCTAGATTGTGGAGTGCCACTCAATCAGATCCAAGATCTGTAAAATGATGATGCCAACACTATGCGGACTTGAAGAGATGATGGCAACCATCCGAGAACTTTGAGGACAACAAACACTTAATACACGTCATTGTCCATGAAGGACGCTATATATTATATTGTATAACTGCAGGCTAACTATGTTTATATACCGCCCACCCTAAACACAACTGCTTAACTTTACTGATTTTGACTGTAATGTAATGATGTGCATATTTTGTGAAGCTGCTTTGGAATGATAATTATTGTGAAAAGTGTTATAAAAGTGAACTTGAATGGAACTGAATTTTGTAACCAGCTAAAACCAGCTTGACCAGCCTAGCCAGGGTGAGAGCCCAGCCAAAACCAGCTATGTCCAGCTTAAACCAGGCTGATCAAGCTGGTTTTAGCTGGTCATTTTCCAGCCTGACCAGCTAAGACCAGGTTGGAAATGGCTGGAAACCAGCCTGGAAATGGCCAAAACCCCTCTAAAACCAGGCTGGTCGACCAGCTAAAACCAGCCAACCAGCATGGGCTGGATTAAGCTGTTTTCTCAGCAGGGATGTATCACTGCGTAAATCCTTCTCTCGCTCTGCCACAGGTGCTGACGATCTGGAGATGAATCCCCAACCTCTGGAAGTGCTGGAACAACCCTCCATAAACCAGGTTGAGGAGATCCTGGATTGGAGGTATGGGGAATCCATTTGTATCTGACGGATTGGGAGAAATACGACCCAGAAGAAATATTCTGAGTTCCCAGAGAGGACATTTTAGATTCTACCCTCTTCAGATGATGACCTCATGGTCAAGGTTGCTCACGGTGCCGTGTAAGGGCACCAGGAGGATGGGGTAATGTCAGGCAGTCACCACAGCCACCTCCCCGACCCGGATTCCAGTTCATCTGCTCACAGTCACCTGATTATTGATTCTCAGCACCTGTGCACTCTCTCATCATTCACTCCCCATCAACTCTGCAGCTCACACCTATAAACTCACCTTACTTCCTATTGCGTACCTGCTCTCCAACGCAGTCTTGTTTTCTCGTTCTTGTTGTCTCCTGTCCTCATCATCTCCTGGTCCTGCTGTGTTCCATGTTCCATAGACTCTGTTCATTGTTCATTGAAAGAATTTCAGATAAGCATCCATCTCAATAACCTGCCTGATCTGCACTCTTGTTTCTCACCCATTGCAATAAATAGCATGGTTTACTTACTCCTGTCTCCTCCTTTATCTGTGTATGACAATAAATGTCTATTACTCTAAAAGTCTGCATGATGATTTCTAACTATGCACACAGTGGGGAACATGCAAACTCCACACAGAAATGCCAACTGGCCCAACGAAACTCAAACCAGTATAAACCAAAGTATTTTTCCCTTAACGAGTTAAGATTGGAGTGTTTGTTATTACCAAGGTAGTTTACTTTTAAGATATTAATATGCAGGCAATTAGCCAACTGATCTATTTTCTCTATTTCTCTCTCTCTCTCTATATATATACGGTATATGCTCACACACTGCAAAGTTTTAATTAGTTAATGTATTTACTAACATGAACTAATGATGAACAATACTTGTACAGCATTTATTAATCATAGTTCAACATATACTAATGCATTATTAACATCCAAATTCACTTTTGTTAACATTAGTTAATATACCGTGAATTAAAATGAACATGAACAAATACTGTAATAAATGTATTGTTCATTGTTTGTTCATAGTAAGTGCATTAACTAACATTAACTAATACAACCTTGTAAAGTGTTACATGTATATTCATTCATTAATTTTCCTTCAGCTTAGTCTCTATTTCAGAGGTCGCCACAGCAGAATGAACCGCCAACTATTCCAGCATATGTTTTACGCAGCGAATGCCCTTCCAGCCGCAACCCATCACTGGGAAACACCCATACGCACTCATACACTACGGCCAATTTAGTTTATTCAATACACGTATAGCAAATGTCTTTGGACTGTGGTGGACACCAGAGCACCCGGAGGAAACCCACGCGAACACAGGGAGAACACACAGAAATGCTAACTGGCCCAGCCGGGACTCGAACCAGCAACCGGCCACCGTGCCGCCTTACCATGTATAAATAATTCAGTATTATTGTATTACTTTAAATGAAAACATAATTGTAATTATTATTAGATTTTTTTTTGTATATTGCTTCATGTTGGCTAACTTCTATTGAATGCCAGTAAATTTGCGTTCATCATATGGTGTTTAAGAAATAAATAAATAATTATCCTATATGTCACATGAAACTGACTAGGTGATGCTTGCAAAAGGGCTCTTTAGAGGAGACAGCTCAAGAGAAACCCTTCACACATCAACGTTTGCCATTCTGGCACACAGTGATGTCAGTCATCAGAAATGACCTTTAAATGCTATCACGTTTTCTTCTGCCACCCGGTTGAGAAGAAGCAGTTCCATTTCACTTTAATTTGACAACATATTTTGACTTCTGAGTGACAAACATAAAAGACTGTTTACACAGAACATGTTTTTGTTGTGCACTGAAACGGTGCACCGAAGAGAGACATTTGCCCACCTGTCATTGTACATTACTCTTGTACTCCAAAATGCTTGGCAAAAATAAACCCTGAAAGTCAATCCCAGCTGTGGTCTGAATATGGATAAGTGTGGGTAAATAGTGTGCAAAATGTAATGGTTACAAGGCAAGTTTAAAAAAAGATACATGTACCGTGAATAGGTAACTGTGTAGGCACAGTGAATCACAACACACATTGTACACATACTAATATCATAACAATTAAGCAAACTCCTAAAAGTTCAATTAAATGTTGTCTAATATCACACGATTTAAATATTTATGCAATCAGTTCGTTTAGATCCCACATGCATTTAAAACAATTCAGCAATGTTTTCTTTGTAAGATTCTTTTAGTCAGGCTTAGTTTTTATTTTCACACAGATAAGTTGAACTTTAATTTCCCTGAAAATGTAGTGAACAAGAAACAAACAAAACAAACTAAAGAATGCTTTACAAAGTTTGGACAAGATATATTATATAGGAAAAAGAACATAAGAGAGAGCTTTTTGTGGCTTTAAAAAATATGTTTGATCATGCTGATTGACCATTATTGATAGAGAAGAAAAACATTTGGGGATACTTGTATTCAAATATTTGTTTTTGCAAGTTCTTCTTAAGTAATCTTTTATTTTATGTTCGAAATGTATTCTGATTCTGAACAGAGTTTATAGAAGAATCTGCTTAGTAGATAATTCAGACTTTCACAACAACCCCCTCTTGTGTACAAATTATGCAAGTACATCTCCAGACCAACATTTCTATGAAGAATGGATGCCACATAGTGGTGAGACGCAGGACTATTTATTTTCAAAGAAAGAATGAAAGAAAGAGAGGAAAGTAGAGGTTTAGCTAATAAATAAATAGATAGATAGATAGATAGATAGATAGATAGATAGATAGATAGATA
>CAIGQV010019068.1:905776-932303 GCA_903798115.1 Danio jaintianensis | reverse complement strand
GATAGATAGATAGATAGATAGATAGATAGATAGATAGATAGATAGATTTAAAAAAAAAAAAAATATATATATATATATATATATATATATATTGATTGTTCAGCCAAAGAAATGTTTAAAGAGGGAATTATAAATGAATAAAATCTCAGAAAAAACAAACCCAACAACCACTGGTTGTGATAATTAGATACAATTAGATTCAATCACACATGACCTATTGATCAGATTCTAAGTCTGTTTTTCGCAGACTTGTTTTTATTCACATTCACTAATGGTCATTATATCCAGTGCAACATTAGTTTTATCCTCACAAATTAGATTACATTTCAGGGCATTTGTTAAATCTAAAAACGCATGCAATACAACTGGCAAAACATAAATTAACATATAATACCCTTTAATAATAATAATAATAATAATAATAATAATAATAATAACTTGCAATAAAAAAAAAACATATAGTACAAGTTAATAATAATTTTCTCATTATTACATAAGTAATTGTTTTTAATATACCCCAGACATCAAAATCTTTAAAATAGTGAAATTTGTTTAATATAAATATAGAGAATAAATTATAGAAGTATACCTACACTGTAAAAAATGCAGGCTTCCACACAATTCATTCATGTTGTCCCAACACAAATCAATTAAGTTAACTTAACAAATTTAAGTGGATTGAACATAAAACAATTAAGTTGTCCCAAAAAAAATCTCAAGAAATTCGCTGTTTCAGCTGCGTAGTTTGAACAAGCAGCTAAATGATATTTTGGACTGTATAATTTCCTCAATCTAACAATTTATACATGACATTTATAATTCATAATGTATAAAAACATACACAAAATATACACTTATAAAATAATAATAATAACAACAACAACAACAACAGTAATTAGTTAACCTTAAGTTAAAACACAAGTCATTGTTTTCTAGTTAATAAAAATCCAGGATGATTACACAATGATCTATTTATCTGTACACATTTCATAAGCTGAACATAAAAAGTGAGAACAAATTCAATAATTGCTGTCACACATCCAATCTAACAATTCATAATTGTAATCTATCAATTATAAGTACACAACATATAAAACACTGATATAGTGACCCTGACAAAACCAGTCGTTAGTGTCAATATTTTTTTTCTGAATAAATAAGCTTTCCATTGACTTGCATTGCAGTGTGTTATGAAAATGTTTGGCCTAGATACAACTATTTAAATATCTAAATCTTGAGAAAATCGTCACTAAAGTTGCCTAAATGAAGTGCTTAGCAATGTATATTACTAAATAAATTAAGTTTGGACAAAACCATTTACAAAAATATCTTCTGGAACGTGATCTTTACTTAATATTCAACTGGTATTTGGCGTAAAAGAAAAATCCCTCTGCCCTATTGCCAAAAATATACCCGTGCAAGATAATTCATATAATAACAATTAATTGATCCATTAACTTTCTTAAACAAGTTATTGTGGTGAACGAGCCCATATGTTTGCGAACGCAATTTACGCGCGTGTGTGCCATAACCAAAATCTCAATAATAAAAAATAATAAAAAGCTTCCTAATCCCTGGGATGAGTGTGATATTATTGAGACACGACACAAGAGAATAAGTAACAAAACGAAAACAAGCTCCATAAAATGATTTGCATACACAAATCAAAGCGAGACAGGAATTTGAGCAGGAGCAATGATATGCTATTTCAACAGCAGCTTCTTTCATATGTGCTTCTAGCCGAGAGAGATTATTGATCTAGGTTGAGCTGCACCTCTTTGTTCGCCAAGCTTACCCAGATGTGTTGTCTTACATATTAAATATATTCCTGTCACCCAGACGCACTTCAAACAGATGAATGCCAACATGTTTAGCTTCAGTTGTCAAATCTGACCTCTCAGTCATTTCATGGGAACAGTGATTCGGCTCTGACCTGTGATGGACCTGTTCCAGTAATGCTGCAGGAGACCTCAGTTCGCTCACTTATTGATTTTGGAAAAGGGGAGGAGGTGGAGGTTCATGGGTTGAGGCTCCAGCAGCCCCTCATCATCACTCCCAACAGCCCCTGTGGCACCCAGAAACCCACAGCGGGAGGTGAACCCCTGCTCTCCGAGGAACCTGCCAACACTATCAAAAAGAAGAAGAGCAGAGATTAAGGCTGGAGAAAGAAAGAGGAAAAAAAAGAGCTGAGCGAATGAATGTGTAAGAGAAAGATAAAATGATAAGAGGAACAAAGGCACGAAGGAAAGAGAAAATCCTAGCATTTAGAAGTCCTGGTCAGTCTCTCCCCTAAGGTGCATTTCTTAATGAGACGTTCACAAGAGTGAGGGAAAGCTTTCGTTTTTTCCTCTTTTTTTTATTTATTTTTATTTTATTTTAAAACGCAAATTATTACACGACACATTTTGGTCCACGGATTGAACGCTTCTTTCTCAGCTCATGTTCGGTGGGTGGCTGAGGAAGGCCATGCTAATTAAACCTCGGGGAGTTTTGCGCATTTGAATGTCACAGAAATAGCGGATGGAGCGGGAACGCAAACATGTTGACTATGCAGTTTGCATTAGGGCAGAAGACATCAAGTTGGTGCTAATTTGCGCGCAGCTATTCCTGTGTGGCGCCGCGCCAGTCTTCTCTGTGGCGTTTCCCCCACTGTAAGTTATTAATGTTTGTCATTAGACACATTATGCTTGAGGACAGTGACTGGAAACCAGCACATTTATATGGGACAAATATTTACAATAGCATGCTCTCGAGTATTCCGAGAAGAAAGGAACCAAACTACATTAACGCATGGTAATTAACCACAAGGGCCCCCAGATCCAGGGTGGCAGATAAATTGGTCCCTGAGATGCTTAGGACAGTCTTGAGCTAATCCTTCATTACAAAAAGATAAATGCAAACGACATCATTAGCATAAAACTGATTAGATAAAATTCTTATGGTTCTTTTTTTTTGAACTGATGGCCTTACAAGGTTTCTAATATTATGCAAAAGAATGAATAACAATGGAGAAAGTCAAATCATTGCATCTAAAATATAAGGATCATTTGGACTTTTTTTTCTTATAAGGTTAGCAAAAACAAATATATATATATATATATATGATAGGACATCAGTATCAGGTATGATGTGCCATTTAATAATAACATTTAAATACAGTTATATAGAGCGCTCAGCATATATGAGTACACCCCTCACAAATCTATCTTTTAAATTAATATTTTCTATAAGACGCAATACAATATTATATCAGTGCATATAGTTTAGTCAGTACTGAAGCCAAATCTGGAGCTAATCAAACAAAATAACTTACAACAATGGTTCAAAAAGTAGTACACCCAAATGTGTATGTTGGGGGAAAATATATAATAAAAAATGTGAAAAAAAGAAGAAAAATCAGAAGAAAAAATATATATTTCAAATTTAATTGTAATTTGTCATTTTTTCCTGCAACATTTGACTTGAATTTAAATGCATTATCCATCTTTTTCTAAAGATGTTTGATGACTAATGTATTATTATTTTGTTTAATAAATAAGTTGTTTAAATGCACCAAAATATATGACCTATATTCAATGAGAAATGGATAAAAATATATAATAAATATATTTCCATTATTCAATTTTATATTTTAAGCATGAACTTTGTTTTAATGTGCTGGTGCTGTACTTCTACTCTACCTTAAAGCTTAAATTAAATTAAAATGTATAATAATAATAATAATAAGGGCTAAAACAAAGCAAAACAAAAATAGTTAATATTACTTTTTTGTGTCCAGTTTCTTTTGTTTTGTTTCTGGAGAAAAAACCATAATGACAATTTTATCACGTTTTAAAGACCTACTAAAATATAATTCAGTGCAATAATAGTTTATATAACCAAAAAATCGACAGTGTAAATCTTCATAGCAACTGTCCCATTTAAATTTTATTCAACTGGTAGCAATGCATTTTTATGATAAAAAGGTCCCTCACAGATTAATAAATTAATATTTTCTATAGGATGCTATTCAATTCTATATTTGTGAACATACATTAGATTATTCAGCAGCAAAGGCAAAACTTGAACTAATCTAACAAACTAAACAAAACGTAAAAATTTGTACACCCAAATTAATATGTTGGAGAAAAATATGAAATACAATTTTAATAAACAGGAAAAAATAAGAGAAACATACAAAACATATAATTTAGTTGAAATTTTGTAGTTTGTAATTATTATTATTATTTTTTGCAATACCTCATTTGAATTTAAATGTATCTATCTTTCTGTTCCAAAAGATGTTAGGTGACCAACCTCTTATTTTATTGTATATAACTGTTTGCTTTAAATGCACCACAAACTATGGGCTATATTCACTGAGAAAGAACATAGGACTTTTCAAAACTCATTTATGCTGAGCACCGTATATACACACACACGCATCAAGTTCAGACTAAGTATGTCGTTTCATTTTTACTGTATACATTTTACACTTAATCACAAAGGAATGTTGCCACCATATTTTGATATTTTCCCACAAAAGTTTGCGTTAAAATAGACAAATAGACTTGTACATACTGTATATAAATTCCCATTAACACGTCAGAATAATGTATCATCAGTTACCAGTTAAACCATTGAACTGATGGACTGAGCAACATAGAGAATATTTATAAATCTTTGTTTATGATAGTTCATAACAATACAATTGCTCATTGCTCAGAGTGCGTTCATTTTATCAGATAAAATTATGGATTTAAAAAGAAACCTTAAATCATTAGCAAAATAACATTGCAAGTTGTATTTGATCTGGACACCATATTAGGATGCATTAAGAACAGAGCACTCAGAAAAGAAAGAGACATGCAAGATGATGTGACATGAATGAACACTTTTATTAAAAAAAAAAACCTTTCAAGACTTAGAAGTAGGAGTTCTATGCTAATTGCGCAACTTCAGCCTTGATCGTGTGAAGTGGGACGTTTGCTGGGGAAACATAGTGGTGTGCATTTATGCTGGCATGCTAATGTGTCTAAAATATTCCTCATGTGCAAGTCAGGTCAAAACATCAAGCGCACAATAATTTCCACACAGCTAAAACAGCAGATCAAATAAACAAACAAACAAACAAACAAACAGTAACCTCTCCAAAATGTGGTTCTCAATTTTAAAAAGTGCTTCGCGCCATCAGTGAATTTAGTGCTTTTTTAAGTCATGTATCATCTGCCAAATAAAAAAGAAGAAGAAAAGAAAATCAATGATTTTAGTTTTTTTGATGCGCAAATCACAATAGGAACTTTCCTCAGTATCATTTCCGGTAGAGATGTTCACATTAGGCACAGGACTACAAGAGGGTAAAAGCAGAAACGGGTGGAGTTGTGCATAGACAAGGGGCCTCCGCTGCCATGCAGGGCACACTCCATCTTACAGAAGTATTACCGTCTCTTGCTCCCTTTCTGTCTTTTTTTCTCCTCTGGTCAGGCGTTTTTGCTGACTGCAGCTGTAAGTGCAGCCAGTTCCTCTGTCAGCACTTTGCCCTCCTTCATCTTCACCAGCATGGCGTCCATCAGCAGGCCTGCAGAGGGGATCTAGGGAGAGAGAGAGGGAGAGGGGGAAAGGAAAGAAAAGCTGTCAAAAAGTAGAGGGAGGCTTTTTTCCTTTGTGTTTTTTGACACCAGACAGCTTCTCCAGGGTGTCTTCGGCTTTGATGACGACTCTAACCTGTGATGAAACTCCAGACTTCACTCTGATTAATTATGACAAGGAACAAATTCAAGGAACAGGTCACGAAGGCTTTACTTCAATCTCTGTTTTGTGGGAAAAACCAACAACATTTCCTCAAAAAGTAAATGGGATTATTTTGAGGTCTGATTTGCTGCTGTGCCACTCACGGCCTGCCACCGCTCCTGGTGATGTTAAACCCGCGGCGTGAGCGTCAAACATATACTCTGACTTAGCTTTCTTCTTCCCCTCAAAATCTTCTCAAGGACTCGCAGGCTGGTAATTAGCATTGGGGATCAAAGGCCTGCATCATCCATAAATATTGAATTAAACTTTTCGAAAAGACACACAGTAACATGCATTTTTTATACTCTTCATTGAGCGACTCTGCGCAGAAAAATAAATGGTCTTAACTCCGGGAGAATCCAGCGTGTCAGATTGAAAAGAGAGACGTGTAAGTGCAAGTGCAAGGGAGATGCATCGCAAATGAAGAGGAAAGAAAGTCAGAGGGAGAAAAGTGTGCGTCTCATTAGGGAGAGAGGGAGCAGTGTTTTCCCCTGGGGCAGGTAGACTGGAGTAGAAGCTGGTCTCAGTGCTGACTTCATCAAAAGCGCTGCTAAACTTCAACTACAGAGGAAATGGCTGCAGGGGTTATGGCAGAGGAATGTAATATTATTTAATTACACTTAAAACTGTACCAGCATTTACGGCACTATGCTGAAACGCGATGGCATCTGATACAAGCCACGCTAGGCTGGGAGGCCTAAGTCCCATCTTGGCTGCGCTCGCTCAAAGAGGCCCACGGGGACGGCGGGCTCCGTCATTATCATGTAACAGCTGCTTTAGCAGGTAATCTCCTCCCTTTGGACTGCCCTGGTGAGCTGTTCACTATTCAGCGAAGCTCTCTTTTGGGCTGCGTTTTCATTAACACGCCCAGGAGTTGATTCGGAATCGACTGGCCTGGCCCGAGGAGAAACCTGCAACAATATGAAGGTGTTTTATAGTCCAATTAAGTGACGCTGCTTTCATAGAGTGTGAAGGCGCCTGGGGCGAAGCTACAGGCTCAGTCACAATACACTCTGAGCTTCATCCCACTAAGACACACACCCACAGATACTCTCTCTAAACGGACTCCTTTTGTTACTGGCCTTAAGAGTAGCTTTTGAGGGGGTAAATCAGGAGTAAATTTGCGTAAAAAAATCATCCAGATTTTGATGGAGTGTCGCCACAGGTTGAGCCAAAAATCTATGCAAAAACTGCCATTGCTTCCTTTTTTTTTTCTGCAAGTGCAGAAGACATAATGAAATCTGCTTTGTTGACAGAGAACTCTTCTGATTCCACTTCTATGCATTTTGACAAACTCTTCAAACCTCATCTAGGCCACCACGGAGCACGGATAAAAAAAAGGAAAAAAATCTTTCTGATCTTTGATCTTCAGAAAATTAATTTGAAATCAAAATTATTGAACGTGGGAATAACATTGAGGAGAAAAAAAAAAACAAAAAACAAAAAAAAACAACCAAAACACCCAAGACCTACTAAAGTCTGCATTTGATTAGAAGATAATGAATGTGTCACATGTGGGAAAACAAGAGATCAGGTAAGAAAATCAAGCGTAGCACCAATCTATTCTTCTGTGCCAGTAATTACCCACCCTGCAATGCCTCTCTTCTCCATTCTCCCTTTCAGGCCACAGGAGACCTATATGAAAGGGAATTGGACACTTGGGGCAACAGATACTTGTAATTAAAACTCCTTTTTTAAATGTTGTTTCTTACATCGTCAGGTCTATACAACCTGAGCCGGTAGATCTGACCTAAATACACTGTAGAATAAATATGGAGCACTCCCTAAGTCTTTGTTCCCTTTCTCTCTCATTAGGAACTGATGGAGGGGAGGGAGCAGAATGAGGATCAAACAATAGCACCACGCTCCGACTAGAGTGGTCTGTTGACGATGCTGTCATGTTAAGTTCACTGGTGCTTGACATCGCTGATGAATGCATATAGAGTGATGGTCATTGTATAGCGTGGCGGTCAATAACCAACAAAAGGCAAATGGTTTAAAAGCTATTAAATATAACTCTTTGCATTCAACATTTTTATACAATTAAAGAATGACTCCATGAAGTCACACACACATGTATTATTCACAGTCATCACAAATTATTCATTTATAAATATACTTTTTTTTCTTCCTCAAAATAGTACTAAACAGTCAAGCAATTTAGCAGTTTTTTCTTTTTACCTAAAAACCTTTTTCAGTAATTTAACTAGCAAACAAAAACAGAACATTTTAAATACTAAAACTACTGCAACTGAAATAAAAAAAAGCTTAAAGAAAAAGTTTATTAAAAAGAAATATTCATCAAATAATCATCAAACAAATCTAAATGCAAAAGCCCCTAAAATAAACTGTTAAAACTGAATATATAAAAGGGAATGTGAAATATGAGCAAATGCTGTATTGTTAAACTGTTAGATTTACTGCTAAATGTGAGAAACATAACATTTTTAATTCAGAATTGAAATTATGTTCATCATAAACAATATTAAATGTTGCTTTTCTGTGTTTTCTACATTTTTGTTAAACATTTTTTACAAAATGTATTTGTTAAACAAATGTATAATGTAAATAAACAATACAAATATGCTGTTGATTGAAATATTGACTCGAATAAATATATAAAAACAAGTGGATGCACTGACTGTGACATGAAGCGCTGCAGAAATTAAATTGACAAATTTACTGACACAGTGGACTAATATTTTGCACATATATACATTCAGCCAGTCTCAGCGCAAGCCTAAAAGAGCAGGAATATTACAGCCGGAATTTGGACATTCTGCTGGTGGTGAAATGATATGAGGGTGAAGGAGGGGCCATGATTTCTGAAATGACTGCTTGCTGTCAGGCCGAGATGAATGTGCTTGATAAATGACTAGAGGCAGGGTGGTTCAGTTCATTAGCTCTAACAGTCATTTCCATCTCTTCATAAAGGCCGTGGTGTTATAATTTACCTCTAGTCAATAATTAGGAATCCACAAATAAACGCAAGCAATTAAATGTCTACTGCTACTGGGCGAAGGGGGTCCCTAGGCTGGATGAGGGTTTGCGGGTGGACACTCAGCATAGGATGGGTTATTCACGGCCTGACACGTTAAGCCCGCAGGGAGCACTGCGGACTAAATGCTTATAGGTCGGCGATGTTATTCCCAGGTTGTGACCCTCAAGTGAGGAAATGTTGTCTCATTAAGAGAGAAGGGAATGAGTTTAGAGGTGCTTGGAGCACGTCGCGGCAAGAAAAGGGGAAATAAAAAGCCAGATATCCAAGGAGAGAGAGAGAGAGATATGTTCATTAATGTTATTTGAAGCCAGCAAAGCGGAAACTCGCTGTGGCAAAGGCAACAGATCAGAAGCAACAGCCCGTAAGCTTTTGTGTGATTTCCTATCCTGTGCGACTCAGACAGGCAGATAAAATGACATGAGAGTGAAAGGCACCTCTTCAAAACGCGCACACCGAGTCTCAACATTATTCTGACATGCATGAGCTTGTTACGTTGACATGTGGCACTGGAGTGATGGCTGGGCTATTGACAGGGCCACAGCAGTAATAAGAAGTCGTCACACTGGTACCGCCATTAGTGGCAGACAGTGACAGCTCACGCTACACACCGAGACTGACAGGCGAGAGAGAAGACCTTGCTTAGGTAGCGCGCGCGCACACATATATTACCATTCCAGGTTTTACACATAAATAAAATGGATACGCCAGTGGATTCGGACTATCATACGAAGATCAAACAACACGGGCTCTTTGGAAAAAAAAGTGCTTCTGCCTGGATTTGTGCTTCAAGCTGACAAAATCTACCAACGTTTCACTGCGGTTTCTGGTTGAAACCAACACTAGAGGGCATTGAAATACCAGCCATTTGTATTACTTTGACACAAATCATGATTTGCAGCAATTATCAATTATAAAAAAAAAAATGGCTGGATACTCGAGCAATACTATCCTTCTATTCGCTATTACCATAGTGCATGTTTTGTAAACTAATTTGACATTTTCATTGCACTAGCACCTCTGTATAGTTTTACTGGCAAAATAAACTTTCTTGGTTTAGAAACGCAATGGATAAAAAAGTGCAACATCATCATAAAAAAGTGCAAGCAAATATTTGAACATTATAGATTATTTTTAGTGTAAGTTGTATCCTATGCGGGGGTAAAATTAATGCTCTTCATGCAAGTAAAAATAGCACTGGAGACTATATGAAACAGTGTTATTTACCAGCTGAGCCACTCATTTTTTTTTTTTTAATACATTCTAACAATGTCTCCAAATGAATGATATGATTTAGTGACTTCTGTGTTTTATCTGGTGTGCAGATGTTTTATTGTGAGCAGCTCATAATAATAGTGATTTCAGTATCTCTGAGCGGCTCGGTCTACTGTAAATGCTGCTTCACACAAACTCCATTCCTGCAAGTGCTGTGATTTTGAATTAACACGCATACATTTTCATAATTTCATATGAAATAATTAACATTTGTTATGTATTACAGTGATTAATTTATTGGTTTAAATGATAATTTAATAGAATTAACGTATGTTTCCTCTATATGTTGCACTTGCTATTTAATGAAGCAGTTTCATGGCAGGTAAATTATATTTAAGGGCAGTACATTTTCAACAGTCATTGGCAGGTGTGGTAAAATGCCCGTTTTAGGCCACGCGCTATTGTTCAAAAATTGGATCGCATTAATCTTTTAGCGGGGATCACAGAAAATGTTCTTTTCTGAACTGATGTGGTGTACAGCAAACAATGTAATAAAACAATGATATACATGCTTCTGTTCTGGTTAAAGAGACATTTGTTACGTTTTACACTTTGAACGTGTTGAGAAAAAGAAGAGACAAAATATCACTTTAAAGAAAATGCACAGGCATGTTTTTTTGTTTAGTTTTTTTTCTCAATGAGTCTGCTTGAGATGAAAACATGCAAGTACAACATAAACAAATCACAACATTGACCTAGTGGTCTGTGTCTTCTTCCCCCCCGTAAAAAAAAAGAGAACATAAAAAAGCTCACCTGCCAATAAACTCGCTTGATCACAAGTCAGAGGAACAGCCACCCTCCCTGCGGAGCGCGTTAGGAGACGGAGGGTGGAAAAAAAACAGGATGAGCATGTTGAAAGAAAAGAAAAACTAACGCGCGGGTCACTGTGTCGGTGTCAGTGCAGCTCTCTGGGGACTCAGACTGGTCTCAGCCTTGTCATACAGTGAGCAGTTGTGTCGGCCGAGCCGAGAAAACGTCGATAGCAACTTGCCTGTGAAGAGTCTCCTGCGGGCCGCTGCTCTGTTTGTGTGTATGTGTATGTATGTGAGTGTGTCAATAGCAGCCTGCTGGTGGAGAGTCTCTAGTGGAGCTTGGCTCAATCTCCCTGCATCGACAGACCTGCCAGATCAATACTTGGCCCACCACTAACAAGCTGCTTCGGGGTCTCACAGCCCAACAGAGGAAGCAAGAGAAGGGGAGAGAGAGAGAGAGAGAGAGAGAGAGAGAGAGAGAGAGACAGACTGAACTGCCTGATGGCAGTCTTCAGAGTCCTCTAAAGTGTCCAGCGGCGAGAGGCAGAGATGTGCAGGCCGGGGATAGACAGGTCACACGGGTCAAAGGTCAAAGCCACTAGCACTGTAGTGACACAACAGAGCCGCTGAATAATACTAGATGCACGTTTCAGGCCAAACACACACACGCACGCACATGCACACACACACACACACACACACACACACAAACACACACTCAGAGCAGAAATCATACATTCTTTTATGATCTCCTACATATTGTTGCTAAGAGATTTAATTTTATTCAGAACAAACAAATACTGCATGTAAAAATAGGCTAAGGTTTGAAACTCATGAGCTAATTCAGTCGATCTTAATGAACAACACCAATCTTTGCTGTCAACTAGATTTGGAATTTTAAAACAATGCTTTCTTATTGAGCCTCTGACAATGCGAGTGTGTTGATTTATATTTTCTCTTCCACTAGAGATGAACCAGTAAGTTTTGAGCTGTGTGGGTCATGTCATGTCTTTGGAGTTGCTGCAAATACACGCATTAGAACATTTGGTGGTGCTCATGCACTAAAAACTGGACACTGGAGCACACTGCAATCTGAGTCCGAGCCTGAAAATGACTCAAAATGAAATGTGTGCAGTTGGTTGTACACTACACACATAACCTATAATTAATGAACATTGCTCAAATATTTATATATTCTTTTGTCTGCATTCTGCACATATTTACACTTACCTGCATTAAATTACTCCATTCTTGCACTACAAATTTTCAATCTGCAAATATAAGAATCGGGACTGAGGTACACTTTTGCAACATTTTTCACACTCGCTTTATATAAACATATATATATATATATATATATATATAAAATCTGTATTTTGCTGATTTATTATCAAAAGTCAAAACTAATTATACAAATAATAAATGCAATTACATATTAAAACAAATTTAGATATTATTTAGGGACCTCTGTTTTTACTTCTCACCTTTCGTGAATACATTTCATGACTGTAGCTAAACATCACATCTGTTATTTTGTACGTATTTATCTATTTGTGATTATTATTGCTGAAACTACAGTCCGGATCTTGCTTCTTATACTTCTGTCCTTCTGATAGCCAGATGGCAGAGCAGCTGAAAGATGCGTTCACAATGCACCATCTATTGTACTGTGATTTCTGTTTCTGTTCAGCCTGACGAATATAGAGCAGTGAATAGACCATCATCATCTATGATTTGTTCCGCTTTTTCACAGTGTAAAAAGGCCGTAAAAGATGAATATGTTCATTTTAAACTCTGCAGGTTATATTTAAAAAAGGTCAATTGCACTAAATCTACCACTTTAACAAAATGATGAATATTGATCAAATATGAACACTAAAAATGAACAAAAATATGTCGAGTTGCTAATGAAAACAAACCTGCTGCTGAAGGATGCGCTGTATATGTTCAGTCCAATCTGTGTCTGGCCCACGACCCACAAACGCCTCCTCACACTGCGAATCATAAAACATGGCCGGAAATGCTGTTAAAAGCCTTGAAGAAAATACTAAACTTCTTTCGTGTGGGTGTGTAAGAGTGCCACGGTGTCACTGGATGACCCTAAAAGCAGTTCCGCTTAAGTAAAAGTTAAATAAAAAAGCTCATTAAACATGGATAATTTTGGCAGGTCTGATAATTATATTCCTATTTACAAATTATGTAAAACATTTATAGCAGCAATAATGATAATAATAATAATAATAATGATAATAAATTCATAAAAATAACTGAACTGCATTTCTTCTTCCTTATTTTTACACCTGCAATTCATTTTTTTTTTTTTTTTGGACTAATTCTAAGTTTTGTTTCAGCGAATACTGACCTCATCTGTGTCCAGCATGTCCACCAGGTCCATTTCGGACATGTTGAGGATTGATGCAGCTTTCACCAGTGAGCACTTGGACATTTTGTTTCCTTCTTTTTTACTCTTTTTCTTCCTCCTCAAATGAGCTTTAGTGTCCTGCACATCCTGTGCCAATTCATTAGCCAGAGCCTTAAAAAAAGAAAAAGATAAAAAAGAAAAGAACACACACACATAATATTATATATATATAAGCATATTGTCTGTTACAGTACCATCTACACAGGCGTAATGAACGTGGTGTGATCAACAGCTCGATTTTCAGAGGTTGCGGTGATTTGGCCGAATTAGGATGCTTGAATGAGTAGCTGAATGCTCTTGACTTTTGATGCAAGACACACTAAAATTTCGAAGGCTCTCGTGTTGATTTGGAGAGGAATTGCACTTTAGAGACGGCGAGCTGCTGAAAAACACACACTTTGATTTATTTCTTTTTTTTGTTGTTGTATGGCACATATTATAAAAGATGCTCTCAGATGAATATAAATGAGGAGACGAGAGGCTCTTAAAATGGCGGTGGGGAACATCGGGTCTTATTCTTTGTTGCGCCCGTTGAGGGGCCAGCTAAATGGGAGTTGTTGCTAAATACTGAGAGACAATTAAATGTTAAAGCTGCCACTGTACATGAGAAAGTCAATAAAGTGAGCTCCCCTTTGTTTCATTTTCAGCTTATTGATCGTAGCAATAATCTCTTGTATCATTCCCCATAAGCCTTGTGAAAACCTGACCTTGGAATGGACAGTCTGTGTGTGTGTGTGTGTGTGTGAGATTTCAGCGTGGTCCCGGTAAACCCACAGAAGTATAAGTGAGAGCAATCACACGCAGTTGATCAGAGCGCAGTTCTTTGGGGCATGCTCCATTTCCCACATCTCCCCATCACCGTTATTTGTTTCATAAAGCCTTCATCATAAATACTTCAAATGGATCTTCATTATATTTCAGGGGATGCTACTGAATTAAATAAAGGCTGGTCTCAGGTCCACACATTCACATACTATGAATGTGAAGCAATGCCATTAGGCACTAAAGCAATTAAACTAGCAAATGTCTCTATCAGGTGTGAACTCTGAAAACAATCATTTATGTTCATCGGGGGAGAGAAAAAAAAATGCAGTGTGCTTCAAAGGAGAGGTGGCTTAACCAAACGCAAAAGAGTTTAAAGGTGCAGTTTGCTGCCAAAAAACAAGCAACTCTTTGACCTTGACATACAGTCATGAAAATGCATTTAGCTTATTTTTGTCTTATTTGTTAGAAAAAGGCCTGTTTTATTATTATTTTATTTTTATTGCAAGAACAACTAAACATTGTACATTGTGGTTTTTCTTTTGATTTTACAATTGACTTTTACCCACCCTTGCCTGAAATGAATAAGATAAGACGACAAACAAATTCTCTTTAATGTTGTCTTCTGAGTTCTCTTACAATTTTAGTTAAAGGGGAGAGTTGTGCCCTTGTCAAAACAATACATTCACTGGATTCTATACAGAAACAAGTGGTTAGTGATCATTTCAAAAACAGAAATAATGCTTCTCAGAGGCAAACGTTTTTTTTATTTTTTATTATTGGACAACTCCTTTGGCATTCCAAAAACAGCTATTTTAAAACAATGCCTCATATCCTTCTTATATGTCTGAGATTTGAAATGTTTTCGGCCAAAAATCAGATTACAAAAAAAAAAAAAAATCATATTTAATATCACAGTTTCATATTTTTGTATTTAGATTCTTTGAATAAAATCTTATTTGAATAAAAATTCCAATGAATGCATTCCACACATCAGACCAACATAAACAAAGCAATAATAATGCATAAATAATATAGCAATAGGAATAATTTCATTACATTATACAATTAACAATGACATATGTAATTTATGTCTTGAGTTTCCAAACCTTTTCCACAAATGCCACGTCAATGTGTACTATGTAGCAAATAAGTCTGAAATCCGAACGTGTTATGCAAAGAATCTTTGTCCGCAACGTCCGGTAAAATTGAGATGAATTGGTCAATGTGAACTTTCACTTTGCTTTGGCTTTTCATTTACATACTCTACATAAACATTATTAAACCTGCAACATTCAAAATTCTCCAGAGGGATGCCCAGTTTATCAACAAACTGTCAAAAGAGCCTACGACTTTATTCAAAGCTTAATAGATATTCACTGTCACTAGTCAAAGGGTGGATTCAATTGACCTAAGCACAGAAAAATCCGGAAAGAGATTAAGCGAATTTATCACATACTCTGACCGCTTCTCAAGAGCCAGCCGAGCTGCAGGAGAGTGTGATGGGGGCCAAAAGGAGAAGGGCTCTTACCCACAATCACCCGAGCCACAGGGCCAATTTACCAGTTCTCTAGCAGAGGAGAAGGATTAGAGGAGACGAGGAGAAAAAGTCCTCTTTAAATGACTTGCCTGCATTAAAGCACGCTGGATTGTATTAGAAGATAAACTAGCGAGGAAATTACCAAGAAAATAAATCAGACTTTATCATACATCTTTTGATTTGCCATTTTTCACTCTCGCCACTGCTTGAATGGGGAAGTACTGTAAATGTTTACCAGCATCACAAAAGTAAATGCGGTGTTAATGAGCTGTCTTAATGACTTGACGTCATAGTAATTGAACATGCTGCCTTAAAGATGTCTTTATTACTGCGATTAGAATAGAATGCTCATCCAGTTTTAAATGCCCGCGAACCTTACTCTTATAACACACTACATGTTATCAATTACTCATGGCCACGTGAATTTGCATAATTCAAACAAAGCTCTCCGCTGCATCCCCAAATGGCATTATAATCATCCCAAAAGATCCCTCTTGAAGCTTCCTGACAGGATGGCATGTTCAAAGCTCATCAATCCATGACAGGGGGATGTAGGCCAGAGAGCTGGGCGTCTACAGGGACCATCATTAACACACTGGCAGGAATCAGCTACAGGTTAACTATGTTGACTATAGCAAACCACAGGCTACAAAACATGCTGCGTTTTGATGACAGATTTTTTTGCAAGGGAATTTTGGCATGGAATCAATAGTTTTTTTTCTGCAGGGTTTGCATATTGATTATAGCTCATATCTAACAACCCGTTCACGCATTCTGTTTTAGGTGATCGGATCAAAAGCGGAGAGTGGTAAAGGTGCAAAGCACATTGTGATCTGACCACTGCGACCACATCCATGGCATTTGTAATGTAAATGCTAATCGTCATGATGCATTCACACGACATGGGCTGTCTGCTCACCTTTGATTTGATTTGATTTGATTTATTTATTTCGAACAGAAAAATCATACATAAAACAATTCATTCATTCATTCATTCATTTTCTTTTCGGCTTAGTCCCTTTATTAATCCGGGGTCGCCACAGCGGGATGAACCGCCAACTTATCCAGCATATGTTTTACGCAGCGGATGCCCTTCCAGCTGCAACCCATCACTGGGAAACATTCATACACACTCATACACTACGGACAATTTTTAGCTTACCCAATTCACCTATACTGCATGTCTTTGGACTTGTGGGGGAAACCGGAGCACCTGGAGGAAACCCACGCGAACACGGGGAGAACATGCAAACTCCACACAGAAATGCCAACTGACCCAGCCGAGGCTCGAACCAGCGACCTTCTTGCTGTGAGGCGAACGTGCTACCCACTGCGCCACCGCGTCGCCTCATAAAACAATTCTTTAAACAAAAATACATTTCAACATAGTCGAAATGGAGCGGGATGAAGCACAAGCTTACCCTTTAGCTTTCACGAACAATAAAAATAATAAAAGAGAGAGAGAGAGAGAGAGAGAGAAAAAATCTCTGACATTTGAATTCACCTTAACAAAGAATTTAAACATAATTCAATCAATTTCAAAATCAATTAGAATACACACCCTCTCCTTCTGACTTCAATTCTTTAATATGGGTAAGATGTGGATAGATGACTCCTTCACCTTCGTTCTGTCAAAAGCTCTTCTGCCTACGCTGTTTTTCATTTTTGTCATTTTATTTAAACCTCAACATTCTAAGATCTAATGCCGTGTCTCTGGAAGAGGGTGATCTAAAACATTTTCAATATCAAAGCTTTTGTAATCTGATTGTTAGCCTACACATTTCACATCATTTTCCTTTGACCGTGCTTTCATTTTTAGTATTTATAAATATATTTTTGTTTTTTCTTTTAAAATAAAAATATAAAATTAGACCCTTTGGGTAAGGTCTCCCACAGAATGCCCAAAGAAGCATGTTGCTACTAGTAAATAGTTTTTAATTTGAGTTTTTTTTCAATATTTCCGTTTATTATATTTCAGACATCTTCACTTTTCATTAAAACCTACAGACAGTGTGAAATCATTCAGCTTGCATATTTGCAAACTGTTGCTATTACGACACTGATTAAAGTTCTGAATGTAGATATTCGTATGCCTTTATATAAGTCAAAGAATAAATGCATCTTTAAAAAATAACTATAACCTATAACCACTGGATTAGTAAACATTTTAATTATTATTATTTTTTCTATAACAAAACATTTGATGCGCCACCATTTTCTACACATGCCAAACATTTATAAATATGTTACCATTAAAAAGTAAATGCACATTATTCTTAAGGGAGTCATCCTTCGAAATCCTCTCACACTCATAGGATGCAAATTTAAGATGCATATCACAACCAGGTGGTAACGGTAATATGTACAGGATTAAACAGTAATTTAATACGCAAGATGGATATTTAAAAGGCCTAAAGCTAAATTGATTACAAACGTAGGACAGTTGAGATACCTGAATGAATGTGTGAAACTGGCACAGCTGAGACTCGGCGAGGGTTAGTTGTCTCTGCAGAGATTCCAGAGTCTGAGAGCTCTGCTCGGTCAAAGCATGCATTTGTTGAGACGCCGTCTGTTCCAGCTCAGTCATGGCCTGATCACGCTCGCCTATCCGTGCCTGCAGGACGCTCACTCTCTGCTCCTGGGAATATGCACACAGAAATCACTGATACCATCTAAACAAGCACACTTAATAACATTTCTTTCAATCATGTCATGATTTAGGAAAATATCTTTATATAAAAAAAAAAAAACACATGGATACTATAGATCAGGGCAGTCTGTCCATTTCAGCAGTGAATGCACTGCATACCCAAAACATTTAAGAACATTATTACTTAGGTGTAACATAATGATCGTATAATAGAAGTTTGGGAATAAGTATGAACGTGTCCTTTATAAATGAAAACTTCAACAGTTTTACAGAATCTGTGGCAGTTACCACGGTCCTGGTGCCTCTGTTTTATGGTTATAAATTATAGGCTTGGGACGATAACCGTTTTCAAGGTATACTGCGGTTTTGAAAAGTCAAGGTTTTAAAACTGCCAAAATTTTCTGCTATACCGTTCCTAAGGTATGATGAGTAAAATGTTTTATTTACATTTTTTAGGATAACAGTATCTCCAGCAGAAAAGATCTCCAAAGATGCCGTTTTAAATTATTTTATTTAAATCTGTGTTTTAGAAACTAATGAAGACAGCAGAAGTCAATGATTCATTTGAATAATTTAGCCTGACATGTTTACTGCTCCAAAATATTTTAAATGTTTCTCAAAATAAAATATATTGTGTTCAAAGGGGAAAAAAGTTTTTGTTTTTTTACCCAAAAATTTAAAAAGAACATATTTTAGAGTGGTAATCACAATACCGTGAAACCGTGATATTTTTATCCAAGGTTATCATACCATCAGAATCATATACCGGCCCATGCCTAATAAATAGTCATTAATGATTTTCAATTTCATTTGCTGGCATGCAATGATTTTATGTGTGAGGAAAGCGGTCTGCTATTTTCTTGGTCAAGTGGAAAAATGTTGTGTTAATGCCAAATCTCAATGTGTAAAAATCACTTTTTATTTGAACTGAGAAAAAAAAAAACATGTATTTTAAAGCAAAGCTGATTTAATATGTGTAAATATGTGTGTGTGGTCTTTGTTTAAATCTGTGTTTCTTTTTGTCGTCTCTAATAAACGACATACTTTAACATGTTACCGCTTGCTACAGCAATAGATATCTAGCAAAACAATAGAATGGAACCACAGATCAATAGAATACTATGAAACTGGGGCAAAGAACGGCATTGAGGCCAAACATCAAACAAGACTGATGGTAATTAGTTGAATAATAATAATAATAAAAAAAAAACTCTTGTAAGACAATGAAGGACCAAAACGAGTGCTTTGTTCATATTTGATGGAAATATATTGATGCAGATAGTCAACGCTCTTGCACCTTTTTCTGAAGCTCGTCTTTGAGTTTTCGGCTGCTTGTCTCCTGCTGGTTTTTTTCTGCAGTGGCAACTGTCAATCTTCTCTTGAGAGAGTCGACAAGAGCTTTCCGGTTAGTTGACTCATCAGAGAGTGATTTTATCTAACAAAGAGAAGCAATTGTTATTAAATAGGACCGGGGTCGCTAAGACCCGAAAATTCAATTACTTCAATATTTTTAAACAGACAGTGAAATGTGGAAGTCTGGGAAGTTCAGATTCAGGATGAGTGACACGATCAATAACGGCAGAGAGAATAATTAATTCCAGGTTGCTCCAAGGCTGTTGCCATGGCTAGTGCACTATATATCTGTTGTTTGAGCAGGACGTACTTTCTTCTCCAAGTCTTCAGTCGCTGTTCTGTGGCTCCTCTCAGAGTCCTGGCATATCTTTAGTCTGCTCCTGAGATCTTCGACCAGCTGCCTTTTCATCGTTACATCCCTCTCTAAGACACCAATCCTGTGTGCGCATTAATATTTACAGTATTAGTGTTTATCTTTTGTTTTTGTTTTTCATGTCAAGAATGGAACGTGGACTCGATCACTTTAAAAATTAACAAATAGAAATGAATAATTGAAGATGGAGAAAACAAATAAAACGCCAGCAGTATCGTAACCAGATTCCTCCTAAATAGTTGAAACATCTCTGCATCCGCGAGACAGAAAAGTGTTGGAATATGTTAACATTTGAGGGCTGTTTTACAGACTGCCTCCTTGACCAGAGCCGCTGTAATGATGAGTAAAGGTCCTTTTTAAATAAATATCCTCAAATTCCAGAGAGAGAGAGAGTGCCTGCAGCAAATGCACTGAATAAATGTGAGAGCTTCTTATTGGAGTGACATTAAATTAAATAAGACCGGGTGGCCTGGGGAAACGGAGTCAGGTTACCCAATAGCCATTAATGAGAAAAGCCATATTGACCCCGCTGTAGAGTGGACGGAGCCGTTCCTCCTGTTGACTTACAGCCGTGCATCCCCCATCCTCCCCCACTTCACTCCATCTTCTTCAAAGCTCAAGAGAGCAAATGGCAATTAGATCTATAACATTTATTTTAGGGGTGCGTGCGCCTAAAAAGAATAGCGGGATGGTGATACTGATGACCAGTGCGAGCCTCGGAACAGCCCGTCTACGGACGCTAGGCTCGCTAAACCGCTTGAACGCCTTCCTTCGCACACCCCGCTTTGTCTCTTTGGTGTTGTGGTGCTAGATTGCTAATTCAAAATGCATTTTGGATGCTAATACAGTTGTAAGTGCTTTCATAGATCATGGATGCGCAGTTTGCAGTAGAAAACAAAGGAGATGAATGCATTTATGATATGGAAAGACAACAGGCGGCACATGAAAGGCAGGCCTTTATGAATAAGGCAGAGACCTCTGCGCCGGATATTGACTCAGGACATGGCAGCATGCTTTGAAATTCACTTTTTTGAAGGCAGTGCAGCAGATGTATTTTTTACAGCGTCTAGACATGTATTTCATTTAAACAAGCTGCGTGGCGTAAGGCGGCTGCCGCTCACAGGGACTCCTCATCTGTGATTTCACATGTTGTCACAGACTGGCGTGAAACCTCAGAGTTTTGGCTGTCTGCGGACGCACGCTGCGACATCCACGCACTTCTAAGCCTGTACATTCTGGGGGAAAAAAAATCAGACTTTTGTTTTGCAGTAGAAATGTGAACATACTTAAAACAAGATCAATTTTGTACAAAAATAATGCATGTGCCTTACTGGATCCATTTCACAGACTGCAATGACACATTTCCAACATATTTGACTTTGTTTTATATTACCAAGGCATTAAATAACAATAAATTGATTACAAATAAACATAACATTACGGATGGATCACTGAAATCAATCTTTTTATAAAATGCTGTCTTGATTTTGCTCTTAGAGCACATTGGAATAAAACAGTTTCTCCACTGTCAACATTTACTCAACTTTGGCAGCTTTTGAGGATTCTTTGAGAGGAAAATTGCTTGCATAAATTCCACAGTTATCAAAATCACATACATTTCTAACTTGTATCAATAATATCAATTCAATTAAAAAGAGCATTGAGCGTGATTCTAATACAATGACTGAAGGAGGGATGGAAAAATGAACATTCTCCTTTTGACAGCTTCCTTTTTATGCTTTTCATAGAATCGTGGATTTGTTTGTTTTTCCAATTTATTGCTTTTAGGAAAAAAGTAAATGCAAAAATGTTGTTCGCTGTCATCTCCCATTTACTGCTATAGAAGTTTACCCAGCTATGGAGACTTCTGCTCATGAGAAATGTGAAAAGGGCCCATGACAGATTTTTTCGCACTTCTTTCACTCACTAAATGTATTATTTATTATAACAGCCATTTTTTCCCCTCACTGAGAGGGCTCGAAACGAGTGACGCGGAGAGAAAGAAGGAAACAAAAAGGACAGCGAGACGGCGACCGGTTAACACATCGGACTGTCAGAATCAGCGCCCAGGGCTAGACATCATCCTATGACAATAGCGCATAACTGCTTGGTAAGGAAATTACACCTCCTCTCACTTTCTCTGGAGCTTGCTGCCAGAATCTCTACATACACGCAGCTCAAAATCGACGAATGCTGTTGAAGTCTGCCACATGGTGGAATCAGACACTGCAAATGTGACCCCTAGCATGAGAAAGAGAGGGCGAAGAAGTAAGAATACCTCAAGACTAAGAAGGAAAGAGAGGGGATAGAGAGCATTTACCTCTCGTGCAGTTCCTTCAGTGTCTGATCTCTTTCATCTAACTGAGCCCTCAGGCTCTTGTTAGCAGCAGTGTGTTTGCTCATCTCACTGCTGGCACTCTGTGGAGAGAAAGAGTCACACATTTATCCTATCATCTGATATCCCATCGTGCAGGACTCATTTATGAATATTGAGCCGTCGGGATGCTTAATGAGGATGCTGTTTCACATCTGCTTCACAGAAATATACACATCTACATATGTCCTGTACATCGCCTTTAGTTTCATTCATAGGACAATGATGGAACTTTAAAAAAAGATCAGTTGGCTTATATCGTTTTTATGAGCATGTGCATTAATTTCTTATAATTTTTGTGTGTATAAATATATATATATATATATTTACTTGGAGTCTAAAAGATTGCATTTAGATTACGTTTGTGGTAAACCTTATCTGAATTCACATACTGTATACTAAATTAGGGTAATCTAGTACTATTTTGACAGATACAAAGAAAAAATAGATTATATTCTTTATCACTGCAATGTATGGATAGTTAATATTTCAAAATGCTAATACACCTTACCGTTAGTGTTTGCTGATAGGAACAATGAATAAATACAAATCAACTTATGATTTTAAAACATATACTTAAAATTAAGCAATTAAGACAACATTACAAAAACAATTGCAACATTGCAAACGAGAAGAAGCACAAGAATAACAAATATATTAAGTGGCAGATTTATTATGAAAAACATTTAAGGTTTAAAAAAAAGAGAAAAATCTGGATAATCGTTAACACTTTAGTTTAAGAACCAATTCTTCCTATTAACCAGTGGCTTATTCTGCACAATCTTATTATACATCCCTAATCCTACCCAATACCTAAACCAAACAATCTTGATAACTATTAATAAGCAGCAAATTAGGAATTTATTTAGCTAAAAGTCATAGTTAATGGTTGGTTAGTATCGAGAACTGTACCTTAAAATAAAGTGTGACCGGCTAGTCGATTAATTGTGAACAACTTACTGCCATTGCGCAAATAATATCTATTCATATAATCTATAAAAATTAACCGTAGACAGAATTTTTTTAAGTAGTTTATTCTAATTACAAGTACTTCATGTTTGGAATCTTATTACATAATTACTAGACAGTTATTTAAAAAAAAAAATCCTTATAGCATTAAACGGTCATTTTTGAAAATAAAAAAAAATCCAAATCAACTTTAGCAAAATACGGGAAGCACTTTTGTAATCATGACCACAAAAACATGAAGGAAACAATGAACTCAAAAATTAAACAACAACAATCTGCCATTGAATTGTATTTTTATTTTATTTTATTTTGCCTCACTGTATATTTATATATTTATCATTTCTAGCATTGCTCATTATGCTGGGTTTTGATCTATTTAGTGGCACATTTGTTCAACCTCTGTGAATGTGTGTCAAGGTAAGAGGCACACGCACAGAGCGTCTGAAAAACTCAGAGGACAGGTTGAGTTGGTGGGATGCCTGTGATCATGTGAATGATGGATATTTGTATGTGCACCTTGTCTTTAGTTGAAAGGAATAGAGGACTCGTTTATGTAGCACACATCCTGACTGTATCTCACACACACCCACACACACTCCTGTCTCATGAACATGACACTACCATTGAGGCCAACACAGAAATATAAAGAGCACTGCCAGACCCCATTTATCAGTTTGCTGATTTGAAAAAACAAAAAACAACTTTCGTCAACTTTTAACTTATTTATAAGAATAAGATGAATACGCATTTTCTATCAAATCTACCGCAACAAATATATATGGGAATAAATAACACATATAATATAATTTTTTTAGCAAATGACTGCACTACTGCAATTCACAGATTTACAGAGTGGAAAGTGTGGAATATGGAACAGAATCATTTTAATAACATGTAGAGTGTACTTTCTTTTATCAACAGTGGGTTCATCTTTTCATCTTGCAGGTCTGAAACTGGTAGAAAAAGTACTGCCGAGGGTACATAAGCAAATAACAAAATTATTAAATGTTTTTACATTTTTTAACACAGGTGAATTATTGAAAAATGGTGCACGCTGCATCATCAGCTCAGGTTTGCATTATCTTTCGATAATTCAATGACCTGTGATCAGTTATTCCTTAGTTCATATTATCAATAACTGTACCTAATTTCTGCATACTATGAGAACACTCTGGGCTGGTGATGAATTGTTTGTTAGGTTCTATATATAAGGAGCTGATACTAAAGATCCATATTGTCACTGATTTCATAATGAACAATGTCTTTTTTATGTTTTGTTCAGAAGCTAATCATCCCACACAGGTTAGTGTTTTAATATATCAGTCAAATGTATAAACTAAGGAAATGAAAATAATTGTAAGAGACCTTGAGTCGTTGAGTGAGCTGTTTGACTTGGGTCTGCAGGCATTCTGGGTCGGTAGCAGGGGGGTTCATTGACGTCTGCTGCCGTATACGTCTCCACTGCTCTAACTCCATCTGCAAAGACGCTTTCTGCTGCTCCAGACCAGCCAACTCGCATGCCTGCTTCTGCTCTCCAGCATACACACAAACAAACAAACAAACAAACAATAAACAAATCCGCATGTAAGAGCTCCTACAACAAACAAATGAGCAGATTCATATCAATTAAGTGAGCAACATGACAAACGTCTGAATAAACAGATTCTGCTGAGTTTTATGATTAAGAAGCATTTGTTTAGGCTCAGAACTACATAGCAGTTTGCGATTAAAGCCCTAAATCCGATTAAAGTGGTATGCTAATAAGGAGACAGATCATTCCCCCGTTTTTCTGTTGATTGTCAGCCCTAATAGAGCCATTGTCGGCTCGTCCCAGTGCACTCTGGGAGTTTATCAGCACTGCGTAAAGCTGAAAGTGGAGCATCAGGGCTAATTGTGCTCTCACTCACTAACACGCGCAGTTACTGCATAGAACTAAGTGAATAACACAAAGCCCTGTTTGGGGAATAAAACCACAGAGTTTATAACAACACTCCGATACGATACTTCACCCTCTGTCCAAACATAATGATTTCTTACTGCACCCATCATACAATATGGCCCAAATCAGGGGGAAAACACATACACACACGCACACACACACACTGTCTTGTGGAACATCTTAAACACTATTCATGCAGCTGTTGATATCTGGTTACTGACCTTTTAATAGAGCATTTTCTCTCTTTTTTAGGGTTGTGCTAATGAAAGACATGCCAGCAACACACTGAGAGGCATTAATGGTGTTTCCAGTAATCTGAGGGTGTATAAATGACTGAAGGATCATGTGGCGTTCTACAGTCTACATCCTCACATATCCATTGGTCCATTAAAAGTTGTGCTATGAAGCAAAGGATTTAATTGTTTTCCAATGCCAAAGACTAAAATATGCATTGACACCCTTGCAAGGGGCTTTGTTCCTAAAATATAAACATATACATTTGGAATATGCATTTCCTTCAGTCATTGTACATTTGATATATTATCGGACATTAGCTGTTTAAATTTGTTAAATGTAAATGCATATTTTATATATATATACACACACAGTTGAAATTAGAATTATTAACCCCCATTTGAATTTTTTTTCGTTTTTAAATATTTCCCAAATGATGTTTAACAGAGCAAGGAAATTTTCACAGTACTTCTGATAATATTTTTTCTTCTGGAGAAAGTCTTAATTGTTTTATTTCGGCAAGAATAAAAGCAGATTTAAATTTTTTTTAAAACCATTTTAAGTTCAATATTATTAGCCCCTTTAAGCTATATATTTTTTGATAGTCTACAGAACAAACCATCCTTATACAATAACTTGCCTAATTAACCTAATTAACCTAGTTAAGCCTTTAAATGTCACTTTAAGCTGTATAGAAGTGTCTTGAAAAATATCTAGTCAAATATTATTTACTGTCATCAAGGCAAAGATAAAATAAATCAGTTATTAGAAATGAGTTATTAAAACTATTATGTTTATAAATGTGTTGAAAAAATCTTCTCTCCGTTAAACAGAAATCGGGGAAAAAAATAAACAGGGGGGCTAATAATTCAGGGGGTTTAATAATTCTGACTTCAACTGTATGTGTGTTTTTTAATAAAAAAATACATAGCACCAATAATAAAAAATAAGCTGTTACAAAAACCATGCTACACACATTTAATTAATATAATTTAGAACATCCATTTTAAGAGTATGTATATACATTATATTATTATTTATTAATATTTATTTGTATACATTTATAAATGTATATAATTGTATACATATATGCATATATACATATACATATACATAT
>CAIGQV010019068.1:865126-883252 GCA_903798115.1 Danio jaintianensis | reverse complement strand
CTTAAAAACTGTATTCACACCACAGCAAAATGTATGTGGCCATTACATAGACAGGTGCACACAGGCATGCTTCCTGGTTTTTGAAAAAAGAAAAAAGGTGTAATTAAAGTGATCTATTTTAATAATTTTTACATTTTAGGTCATCTGGAGGCTCCCTAAGGAACTACTGGTCTAAAATTCTCACATTTTCATTTCAATGTTGGTATAACTAGGTAAATAAACTGGATACAACTGAAAACAGTGTTTAATTATTAAGTGATTATTATACTATTATGTATTGTTTTAAAAAGCTACAAAATTACAGCGGACTATAAGCAATCTGTGCAAAAAAAGGCATATACATGATAACTGTCACAGATTTCTGCAGAACTATAATGCATTATTTACAAAGCTACACATTTGTATGTTAATTTATTAAATATGTTTGCTTCTCTGACAATATGCTAAAGTCTGAGAATGACTTTCAACATAGAGAGAAAAAAAAACTAGAATGGCATTGGCTCATTAAGAAAAAAAAAAGTTGAATATTCTCAATGTTGATTATTCTCCTGAATTTCAACCACTGAAATTGTGAAAGCAATTTTTTATTATTATTATTTAATTATGAATGATACTTTTCAAATTACAGAACTGTGTAATATAGAGATGGCTATCTGGAAGCAACGTCACCCATGAACTCATTCTCATGGGTGAAGATAAATAGAGAGATTTAGAGCATTAAACATTACACTGTCAATTCATCATTGCTTAAATAAGCCTGAATGTGGAAAATCAAGAAACTCTCAACAACTACTTGACAAACTCATAATTGTAATGTGTATTTTTAGTCAGCAATAAAATCTAACATACTGATTCACAACTGTTGTTCTATATGTTCAAATGATATTAAACACGCATATATTTCAGGTCGGTCCAGCAAATGTGCATGTGCAGTAGAAGTGAGAGCTTATTAAGTAATGCAGTGACTAGGTGATTTACTGATGCATTTACTGAGGACTTCCCATTTTTGTCAGCTAACACAGCATATTTAGCTAAATTGTAAGTTGCACTTTGTCTGATACTAGCAGAGACTTTGGTACTAGTCTACAGAATAAACATTCTTTGCTAATTCACTTCAATCTTCTCTTTAAGCAAACATAACTACTTAACTCTTAAAGGTTTGACAACTTAAAGGTGAGTAAATATTCATTTTTGGGTGAAGTATCCCTTTAAACTGCGTTCCTGGTTGTACCCATAGGGCACGATTTAAACCCTGTTGTGGTAATAAGATTGGTAATTAATGTTTCTTCCTGGCACATGTTTGGATTTAGGCAGGAATAGTGCCAACTTCCAGAAATGTCCCTACCAAGATTTGGCCAATTTTCCCCAAAGAACTTTGGGTGCTTATACACTAGAGATCGCTCTGATGGAGCGTTTGACGGATAGGAATGTACAAGCTTCTTTCTGAGGGTGTGGAAAGAGCCATGCGAGTTCAAAATCAACTGGGAATACAGCAAATTGGATGTCCAGAAGCACATCTGGACCCACCTCTCTTAAATTCTCATGGGTTAATGGTCATGTCATCATTTTATTTCCTGATTTCACTGAAACAGAACGTGGATGAAAGATGAAAGTGTGTGTCGGTGGAAGGCACGTGTGGGGAATATTGCTGCCCTGTCTCACCTATGACCTGATTTCGCGACTGACCAGAGGGAAGGATAACACTGTAATAAAGTTTTTAAAAGACTGGTAAGACAAGGATTTAAGGTAAAATACCAGGAGCAGGCTAGGTCAACAGTCGTGTTGTTATTGTTAACTAAAACCATTACAAACATAAATAAATGAAATATGTGATATAATGGAAGAATGGTATCTTGCCTGCTGTATATTACCGGACTTACAGTATTTACACTTAATACATTTACATCGGTACATGAGCTGGAAAATCAGTCAGTTAAATTATAGCTTATTAATAAATGTAAACGATGCCAGTGATGTGTGTGTAAGGTAGGACAGTGGTGATGTCAGTGATACCTTGCGCTGCCTCCTGCCGATCCTCTTGTATCTCTTGTGCTGCAATTCTGTCCAGGGCTGCGTTTAGTTCCTCCTCCATATTAGCTCTAAACAAATTCAACATCAGTCAGATGATGAAATGAACTGACAAAGTCAAATTATGGTATTTAGCTATTATACAGTCTACATGTGATCAGTACGCTTTAGTTAGCACAAAACCACTGCATACTTTTCTGTGTGACTTGGTAACAATCAGAATATACTTGATCATACACATACACACACACAAAGTGTAAATGTAGCATATTGAATGTCCGAAACTACAGAGACTATAGAGGTGGTTTGGAATTCATTTCTACCATATCTAAAGGGTAAGTTCACCCAAAAATTAAAATGATGTTTTAATTACTCACCCTTATGCCGTTCCAAACCACTGAGCCATTTGTTCGTCAACAGCACGGGTGTCCAAACTCGGTCCTGGAGGGCCGGTGTCCTGCAAAGTTTAGTTCCAACCACAATCAGACACACCTGGGCATGATAATCAAGCTCTTATTAGGTATTCCAGAAACATCCTTGCAGGTGTGTTGAAGCAAGTTGGAGCTAAAATCTGCAGGACACCGGACCTCCGGGACCGAGTTTAGACACCACTGGTCTACAGGATTCAAATTAAGATCTTTTTGATGACATTTGAGTGCTCTATATACACACACACACAAAAAAAAAAATTCGTTGGACCAACTTACACCATGTGGTAATGCCAACAATTACTGGGTTTTTTTAACTGATAAATTAAGATTACTGATTGTGCTGAGTTTAACCAATTGACAATTTACCACGCTTTATCTAAGGCATAACTGTCAGTGAATGTAACTTTGTCTTAACAATTTGTCTTGCTATTTTACATCACTGCATGTTTGAAATGATCCATCATATCTTATTTAAGGGAAAAAAATCTTTTTCATGTTGATGCAAATATAGTAGTAAATAAATACATATATTTTTAGCAAAGATAACATTGCTAAAATTAATAATTTGCATGAAATTAAGTAAATCTTACACATGAAGTTTCCTATCATTTCAGTTAATTAAGACATTCATTCATTCATTCATTCATTTTCTTTTCGGCTTAGTCCCTTTATTAATCTGAGGTCGCCACAGCGGAATGAACTGCCAACTTATCCAGCATATGTTTTACGCAGCGGATGCCCTTCCAGCTGCAACCCAACACTGGGAAACATCCATACACACTTATTCACACACATACACTACGGACAATTTAGCCTACCCAATTCACCTATACCACATGTCTTTGGACTGTGGGGGAAACCGGAGCACCCAGAGGAAACCCACGCGAACACAGAGAGAACATGCAAACTCCACACAGAAATGCCAACTGACCCAGCCGAGGCTTGAACAAGCGACCTTCTTGCTGTGAGGTGAACAAGCTACCCACTGCGCCACCGTGCAGCCCCTTAATTAAGACAGATCCTCATTTTTGAATTGTGTTATTTCACCTTATTTTAGGCTAATTGAGCACAAGAACAAACTTATGAAAAATGCTTACTGATCTCAGAACTAGCATTAGGACAGGTATGGCTCACTGAGTGAAGCAACAGACATAAATGTTGTTAATGCTGTACATCTGCCAAGACCCAAAGCATGATTGCTACTCTTCTGTACAGTAAACCCAAAAACCTACTTGAAACTCTTCTTAATCTTCGAAGAAATTAATGAAGATTAAACCCCAACAAGTCTTTCTCTTAACCTGAAACACCTAAGATTACTTTTATTGTGAACATTTTCTCATTTGAACGCAATTCTCAAGCGAAGCATGCTGGGAACTACACATCCATTGTTCCAACAACATAAAAGTTAACTTTTTTCTTTTTTTACACCACAAAACTCTATACTGCCCTCTGTGTGTGGGGCTGACAGTGAGCATGTCTTGAATGAGTCCATCCCAAGCCCTACTCACAATTGTAAGTAGGTTCAATGTAGCTCAGTGAGGTGCAAACAACATTCCCTAATTGAAAGTTACATAAACATAGGTAGGTTATAACACCAAAATAAGAGTTGAATCAAGTAGAAATAGCAACAGTCCCAACTCATTCAAAGAAAATAAGAAAAATACCAAACCCTTCAGTGCCTTCAGTGGTTCAATTAGAATATTATCAAGCTACGAGAATACTTATGAGAACGAATGAGTCGGGTCCATTGCTGTCTACGCAGGATAAGGGAGCTCTCAGATTCCATTTCAAATATCTTCTTGTGACTTTTGAAGACAAATGAATGTGTCAGGGGTTTTTGAACGACACAAGGCAGAGCAATTAATAACAACAATTTTAATTGTTTTGGGATGAACTAACCCTTTAATGAATATTAACATTCAGATATAAACATAATACAAAGTCATGCTGCAAATAATCATGTTTCATTTTGTTTTAAAAGCTGTTGTGAGGTCCAAAGGAATGAAAAAGGCAGCACTTTGAATACATCATTAGCAATTAGAATTAAAAGGCAAAGTTAGGCTATAGTTCATGCAATAACTTGTGTTAACGAATGAGTACTTATTGTAAAGAAATACCTACAGTAATAAAATGACATTAGATGCTGTACCTTTGCAACTTTCTCTCCCAGTTTGAGTAATTAATTATATGAGTGATTATGAAATGACTCCACTGGACTATACTTGTAATTTAATTTTTCAAAATATTCCCCCACAGGTCTATAATGTTTCTTAATCATAAATACGATATAAATCTTTTGTGCGCTTTTCCTTACAACTAATAACATAGGGGTTAGTAAAGCCAGAAAACAAAAGAAATGAAAGAATGCATTTTTCCATTTAGCATCCATTAAGGTAGTATTCAACAAATTAAAGTATTTTGGGTGCTATTATCAGTATGCTAGTCTTCCGAGTGTTCCAAAAACAAGGACTAAATACACGTTTACAAGATACTGGTAAGCAACCAAAGCTGGCAGTTTCTCACTTCCCCCATAATGAATATATAGATGCACAAAGTGAAGTTTAACCCAAAACACGTCTGAACTTGACAACTATGCCTGTTGTTTCTGTGCATAAATTTACTCATTCCATTCATTTTCATTCGAGACTGCGAGTGCAATAAGTTTCTGTCAAAGTGTGCTAAGCCACTGCTTTTGAAACTTCCTCTTTTACCTTTAAACCGCCTCAACTCTGACACCATCCAAATCTCTCCCCCACTGAGATGGAGATATAAAAAGAAACCCCGCTAATTAAATAGCTCTTAATTCGCCAAGAAATCAAAGTGCTAAGTGACAAGAAACATAAAACCCCTGGCTGGGGTGTGAGGATTTCTTTTCACCTAGACGGAGAAGGGATTGGGGTGGGGTGCAGGGGGATCTAAACAGACAAGTAGCGAATCTAAACCCAATTAAGAACCACCAATTAGCTGTATGCGTTCTGGAGACTAATTAAAAGGGGCAAAAAGAGGCACTTTCAAGTTATTATTAGGACCCAAAAGAAGCCTGCTGAGGATTGTGGTAGGCCCCAGTGAGGCATCTGCACCTGAAACACACACCTAGTTCCCCTCCCATTTGTTCTAGCGCAGCGCTAGAACAACCTCTGCTGAATTGCAGTGGCTTAGCTCATCATAGTGTAACTACTAGCAAAGAACTCTGGGTAATGCTTCGGTTGGAGCACAACAAGGGACTCCAAACTGAGACTGTCCACAGAAATGAACATCAACTCTCTTTTCTAATCACCACGTTTCACCTACTTTTGATTGCTTCTAAAATCAACTCCTCATTGCATTGTTGTGCTAAAGTGAAGCATATATAGGCAGCAGCACAAGGTGGTTTATTAGCATTCCAGCTGTGGAGATCAGCTGTAAGTCTCTCGTGATCCCACCAGTCACTCTATCAAAACACAGTTAATACAGCTTCTCTGTTCATGTCAACAGCATAGATTTGTTTTTAGGGTTTTTTGAGATGGTGTGAAGCTCTGCTCCATCAATCCCCCCCTGTTTTCCTGTCCCAGTGTGTTTTTGAGCGAGTAAATCATTTGAATAACAGATGTTTATTAGTATAGGATGGTTAGCAGGCCCCTCTCTAGAGCTTCCATGATGGCTGAATAAGTTTTGATATAAATGAAGTCAAAAGTGGAGAAGAATAAGTATTAGACCCGATTGTATGCTTTCTAAAAAAAAAAAAAAAAAGGATGTGACAAAATAAATGACAATGACCCATAACGAAGGCCTCTGAAAAACAAAAAACAAGTTATTTTCTGCGTTTTTAAAATGTAATTATTTGTAGACCACTCAAAGTACAGAAAAAAAAATCAAATCAGGTACTGACAGCCTTCATATTCCATACACTTACTTAAAATGGCAGTAGGTTGGTGGTTACTGTATTTGCCAAAGGCTAAATGTTACTTGCCAATAGAGTTTTGGAAGAAAAATAAAAATAAAAATTAACATTACAATTGGTTTTGAGTTTCTGTGTCATCAAGTACTGGAAGTTTGGTATTGTGGTAGACAAGCGGTTTTATTTAATTGATTGTAATTGACCAATCAGCATTCAGGATCAGAAATATGTATGGATAATTGATGACGGGCCATTGAATTATTCAAAAACAATGCACACCTGAGGTGATAATGTGTCCGTGACGCATGTTTTTAATAATTCAACAGACCTGAGTCAATTATTCTGCTTATACCATGGTCACCACACCTCAAGACATTGTTCAGATGGTTCATTTCAGAGACATTGGTCAGGTTTTTTGTCCTTCACCCACTCGTGTATGTAATTCATTTATCTTGCATCTCCTATTTGGCCCTCAACAGCATATTGTTGCAGTGAGACAAAACTCTTGAACTGATTCAATGACATTATTACTTTGCCACTGATAAATGTATCTGGCATCTTTTCAATTGCAAAATATTAGCTCAAAAAGGTAATGGTGGGGAAGCACTGACAACATGTTTCTTTGAATATGCTTCAATATGTGTGCCTGGATCCATACGTGTCCATCATATGTGTAAGTGCAGACAATGATGTAATAAAATGTAAAACAAATCTCTTGAATGTACATTTTCTTAAACGTACAGTGTTTAGTCATTTCTAAATAAGATAAAATATGCATCTTATGTGTATGTATAAAAATATTTGCACTAAATATATGTATAAAATATATGTCTTTATAAATTAGAAATGTCTTTACAGTCACATTTTAACAATTTAATGCATCCCTGCAATTAAAAGTAACAATTTCCTTTTCATTTAAAATCTTACGGACCCCCAACTTTTCAACGGTGCTCAAAAAGAAATTAAATGTCTTATACCAGGCGCTATTAGTAATTAATCCTGCATTTAATAATTTACGGCCAAACATACCCGTTTTGCTGCTGTTCACAATGGCTGATTTTATTGTGATCATATAAGGCAATACTGTGATTGAACTTTAGCTCATGTAAACAATGATTATGTATATGTGATTATACTCATATTTTTAAGCATAGCTGTAGTAAGTAACTTAATAACCATAGATATTTACATTAGATGTCAACAACCCTGTTGTTGTCTATTGGAAGGAATGCGTCAATAGAGCCACCATTTTAGTACAGGGTAGCGCTCCTTTGAAATGAATGCGGGACCAAGGTGCAGTGGAGGACTGTGGCCATCCAGAGCCAGAGATATACACATATATACATATATCTATGATCTATGATCTGTTTTCCCCGGTGGTCAGTATGCAAATATTTTTTTAAATTACGAAAATTATCACTTTTCAACATCGATGGATAAGTGACCACACGGGCATTGCCGATAAAGAGTGTGTGTTTGTGTGCATGGAAATGTATTATCCTCCCTCCCTGTTAAGTTTGATCTAATCCGTGTCGTGAAACACACCCCCTCTCCTGCTTTCACTTCTCATTCTAACGGAGGGAGCGATTCGTTTGTGAATGAATGCCCGTTGTGAACGACTCGTTCACTTAGCCGACAATAATACAAGTTTCTAGCACCGCAGCGTCTTGTTGTCATATTTCTTTTTCATTGTTTGCTGATTTTATTCAACAAAACTAGCATAAGCCTAGAATTCAGTGCAAGTTGATGCTACTTTGCCTTATGATCAGTGCAGTAAGAGACTGTATTATCATCAATAACGTTACTTGTTGAGCACAAAAGTTTGTAACATACAAAAAACGTAATAAACGAAATCTTACCTATGAAATGTTCAGCCTTTGTGCTTTGTTTGCTTATTACTACACCCGTAAGCAGTGCTAAAGTCCAGCATCTTTACATTGGCTTTAGTCTTGACTAGTGCGGTTGAACGACATTTGTCCTGGGAGCCCTGTAAAAATGTGGTGGCGCTATTGACGCATGCTCAGGGTCCGTATGCGATATCTAGTGTATTTATCTATGAGTAACTACTTGCAGAAACAAGTGGAATACAAAAATTTTAATTCATTCATTCAATTCAATTCAATTCAATCGAAAGTACACAATCATCAGCCTGAAAGTATAATGAGAATCTGACAATATTGAGATTAAACTTTACCTCATGTAAATGCAGTACTTCATTCTAAATAGTGCCATTAAGCTCATAATGTTCATATGCAGCAAGCATAATCATATTAACATAGGTGGCATACACCGGTTTTAATAAAAAATATACAGGCTTGTAAACAACTTAATCGCATTATTACCATTCTGACCAAAGTGTGCATGTGCCCGTGAGGATGACAGTACAGTGTGCCATCTGTGGAAAGCACTTTCAAAGCTGTTTGCTGTCTCTTGCTTGGTCCACTGTTGCCACCTTAATTAAATCAGGTGCCACAGGCATCTTGGATTTAAAAAATAAATACACATATTTTTGAAGTAGACTCTGTAGTGACTTGCAATAGCCCTGTGGTCCACACAGCTGGCCAGCTTGTACACTGAAACTTTCATTATTCATTGGATTTACTAATTTTTTTTTAAAGGTAAGTGGTTGCAAACAATTTATATGGGTGAATTTAAACAAATTAAATTTAGCAACGTTTGTTTGTTTGTTTGTTTAAATTCAGCCCATATAAATTGTTTGCAACCACTTACCTTAAAAACAAATTGTGAATCCAATGAATCGTTTTTTTCATTGTACAGCTCTGCTTGCAATACACTGTAAAAAGTAATAGCTTTTCTCACTAAAAAAATTAAGTGCAGTTAACTTACTATGAATAAGTATGTTCACCTTACAATACTTAAACAAGTAATCCCAACTTTTTAGCACATTTAGTTGTTAAACTAAATAGATTCAAGTAATCTTGACTTACAATAATATGTATTTACAACTTTTGAGTGGTCATGTGTCAAAAGCATATTAATGATAGAGAATGGTGATGAGGGAACTGAGGAAACAGGTTGAAAAATTAAAACTTAAGCAAAATAAGACATAAGCATAATAAATCTGAGAGCTTTTTCAATTTTTTGATGTTCAAAATGTATAAATATATTAATATATTATAATATATTAATATATGAATATTAATAAATTTTATAATATTTATATAATAACAAATAAATAATATTATATAAATATTATTAATAAAATACCTAAATAATAAATTACATAATAAAAATATTTCTATAATAATAAATAAATAAAAGAAATAAATAAAATAATATTTCTATAATAATAAATAAATAATATGATATAAATACTATTAATAAAATACCCCGTAAAAATGTGATGTTACGAAACACCAACATGGTGCGGTTAAATATCAACTTTGATATAAAAGGCCCTAAGACTGAGTAAGTAAGGTATTGTTTTTTGTCTTTACTTAAATGTTTTAGTTCAGCTTACTTGATCATTTTAAGCCAATCGGTTTCCTAATTTTGTCCTAGTAATGTGAACACTAATAAGAAGTTAACACAATTAATTATTTTGAGTCAACAGTACTGAAGTTTTATTTTATTAATAAGTTGTAAATACAAACTGTTTTAGGTAATGCTCACTTAAAATAATACACTACTTTACTTAGAAATTTTAAGGCAACATTTACATTTTACAGTGTAGGAGTGAAGGAAAAAAAAGATTAATCGATGTATCACCATTCTTTCTCTAGTTATTCTGAATTGATCCTCAAAAGTTCTCACAAGCAAATTAGATACTGATGGAGCTGGTCTGCATGATAGAGCTAGAAACAGAAAAATAATAAGTGTTGACGGCTGCATGTACGCATGTTGCCGAATTTGCTTCATTTGGACAAAGACATGGCTGTACAAATTCCTGCTGCACCACAAAGTGATACCTCAAGTTATCATAGATGCGTCGCAGCATTGCACTTCTTTTGCATTAGAATCACTAAAGAATGCGGACAGGGTGGCATTAACGTGGACACTCGGGATGCAACAATACAGATTGCTCACGGTTTGGTTTGTATCATAGTTTTAGGGTCACAGGTTTGGTACAGTAGGTAAAAAACAACAACAACAGGACACTGTCAAATAAAAATACAGAAAGAAAAATCCATCTACAAGCAATAGCACAAATGAATACAATATATCAAACATACAACTAAAAGTCCATTCTACAGGGCTTTTCAGGTTTCTAACAGTAGTTTCCATGTACAGAAACGGAATAATATGATCAAATATAACTCTGGATACTGTATATAAACTTCACTGGATAAATTAAATGAAGGTTCAACAAAAACTATTCAGTCTACATCAGTGAGCGACATTGTCTTTTGTTGTTTGATTTAACATTAACAGGCAGCAGGGAAATGATGTTTTCACTTTAAGCACTGAGAAAGTTACAGACGAGTTACACTCGAATGTTTACGTTCTAAGGCATAACCGATTGAACACTTGGACACGTTGACCTAAATACTGAACATAATTGAGTTTCTCCATTCAGACTTAAATATTATTTAGTGAACTTTATAAATCTCGAACTTGCAGCATAAGGTTCAGTGATTACATAACAAAAGCTTAAATTACTTTAGCTTAAACATGGGTAGTGGCGTACAGTGTGTGCTTCTGGTCCCATGTGATTTCGTGCTGTCAAAACCAAGATAATAATGGCATGAATGACTGAACATATGGCACTCAGACTGAATTTACAAAAAGTGACTCCATTTTGTCCACTGCTTTGGGTTTGTGTTCATGGTGATGTGTTCAATTCTCACTACTGGATGCATTTGGATGGGTAAAATGCAGACTACAAATCTGACTTGCTTTTTTTTTTTACTTTCCCTTTCACATGAAGGTGTCTCTAACTTCAGCACTAACTGACATTAACTAACTGGATATTTACTCGAGAGGAACTGTGTCTCAGTGCATGGACATACATTCAAACATGAACAGAGTTCATAAAATAACAAAAGGCAAAAATAAAATGTGACTTTTAAATTAAAAATCAAAACCGAAAAACCACAATTTAAACTTCTGTGGCTCTTAACTAAAAGCAGTTACAATACAATTTCCTATTATCATTTTTATATAAACATTTTTGCTTTGAAAAACATTTATTTGATTAAAGGATATAAACAAGCAAAGAAATTGTAATGCTCTCTTTTTTGGAATAAAAACTGTTCTTTTTAATTGCTCTTTGCAATCTGGTGTTTGAATATTACATTCAGAACTTATTCACCCTGAATATACACTCACAAATTTCTAATCAACCAATCACATGGCAGCAGCTCAATGCATTTAGGCATGTAGACATGGTCAAGACGATCTGCTGCAGTTCAAACCGAGCATCAGAATGGGGAAGAAAGGGGATTTAAGTGACTTTGAATATTTCAGAAACTGCTAATCCACTGGGATTTTCACGCACAACCATCTCTAGGGTTTACAGAGAATGCTCCGAAAAAGAGAAAATATCCAGTGAGCGGCAGTTCTTTGGGCGCAAATGTCTTGTTGATGCCAGAGGTCAGAGGAGAATGGCCAGACTGGTTCGAGCTGATAGGAAAGCAACAGTAACTCAAATAACCACTCGTTACAACCGAGGTATGCAGAAGAGCATCTCTGATTGCACAACACGTCCAACCTTGAGGCGGATGAGCTACAGCAGCAGAAGACCACACCGGGTGCCACTCCTGTCAGCTAAGAACAGGAAACTGAGGCTATAATTCGCACAGGCTCATCAAAATTGGACAATAGAAGATTGGAAAAACGTTGCCTGGTCTGACAAGTCTCGATTTCTGCTGCGACATTCGGATGGTAGGGTCGGAATTTGGCATCAACAACATGAAAGCATGGATCCATCCAGCCTTGTATCAATGGTTCAGACTGGAGGTGGTGGTGTAATGGTGTGGGGGATATTTTCTTGGCACACTTTGGGCCCATTAGTACCAATTGAGCATCGTGTCAACGCCACAGCCTACCTGAGTATTGTTGCTGACCATGTCCATCCCTTTATGACCACAGTGTACCCATCTTCTGATGGCTACTTCCAGCAGGATAACGTGCCATGTCATAAAACCCAACTCATCTCAGACTGGTTTCTTGAACATGACTGAGTTCACTGTACTCAAATGGCCTCCACAGTCACCAGATCTCAATCCATTAAAGTACCTTTTGGTATCCACCATACGGTGGAACAGGAGATTTGCATCATGAATGTGCAGCTGACAAAACTGCAGCAACTGCGTGATGCTATCTTGTCTATATGGACCAAAATCTCTGAGGAATATTTCCAGTGCCTTGTTGAATCTATGCCATGAAGGATTAAGGCAGTTCTGAATGCAAAAGGGGGTCCAACCCGGTACTAGTAAGGTGTACCTAATAAAGTGGCCGGTGAGTGTAAATCTGCTTATAATATAAATACATTTTTAAATATATAGATTTAATTCATTTAATTCATATATAGATTACATAAAAAGGACGCCACAGGAGCACAAGCTCAGAAACGCATTTAAATTGGTAAAGAAAGAGGCACACATTGCATTTTCCATGCAGTTTTGTGAATAGCACCAGAGAGTTACAGGCTGTGTGGAGCAAACACAACACAACTAAATACATATTTTTGCAAGGAGGCAACCATTTTAATCACACAGGTTGTGATCTAGAGGAAGAAGAAACTGATCCATATAAACAGTATACTGATAAATTCCCTTTAAAGGTGTAACAAAGCCCCAGGTGCATCAATAGACTTTGGTGCTGCTCCATCCTTTAATAACAAATGGCCTGGTAATAGCTTAATTACTGTAGCAGTCATCAGTAAATGACAGAAACATAGCACAAAAAATGAACTTTACCTGCTACAGGGTTTAAGGGGTAGGAGGGTTTAAGTTTTAACGGCTACAGTTCAAACGGCTATAGATCCAAATGCAGGGTAAATCGTTCTGAGCAAACAACTCTGAGTTCGCTTTTTTTTTGAGAGACAATAGTTTTATACACAGTGCACTTTCAGATTTAAACTTCAGCTGGATGTTTTCACTCACTTACTGTAGAGCTGCTTTACACACTGTGTGGAAGGATAGGGGTTCTTTAAATACATCATAATACATATTTTGAACACACAGACAGGGGTCTCCATGTTAACTGCAAACTCTCTTTACAGGTGCAATAGCACTGTGGTCCATTGTTTGCTTCACAGTAACAACATTTTCACTCTGGTTTCTTGTTCAGGCAGCAGCAGACAAGCAGTCAAGCAGCACCTTCACTCCTTAACAACGGCTGCCACTTTCACACATACTGGGAGCTTTTTGTGTGGTCAAGCACGGTGCTCACGTCACTGTTACAGAGAGCACATCATTATGTAGGTAAAAGGTCACATTTTTATTTGATAAAAAATGAAAAGCAAAAACATAACAGAAATGCTGTGCTTGTGTCATTATTTCTTTTTAGAGCAGCATGACTAGCATGATTTCCAGGTAGGACATTAAATTGCACACAGTATATTTGTATTTTTACTTACAGGTTATTTTTACACTAATGCTGAATCATTGTATCAAATTCAAATTATTGACAAAACTTCATGTTTTTAGCACTCTGGTATGAGCTCAAATGCTGAAATGTTCTTGCTTCATATGTAAATTTGTTAAGTTACTGGGTTAAAGCCAATGCACTGTGCCTGTGAAAGCAGCTGTCTTTCGAGTGAACAAGCACCGCTTGCACTCTGCCTTCCCAGTGGTGAAGTGATATAGTGTCTGTGAATATTAAACGGCAATAAGACTAATTGTCAGTAACTTGCTTGCCCTACACAGTGACCTTGTTTATTTTCTTAAATCACGTTTTATTTTTTGTTCTATTTGTGATGTAAAGTTATTCATAATAAGCAAAGTTTACTGTTTAATGCACTGTCAGACTCATTTTGAATAATAAAGTTTATTGGGTAACACTTTACTCGAAAGGGGTGCTCATAAGTCTCTCGTGACACCTTTATAATTATGACATGACACATGTCATGAATATGAATGAGATTTATGCATGCTTATGACAACTACCATTAGCTCAGTTGTTATTTTGAATTCAAATATGACATTGTACTTGACATTACCAAGACAGCATGACTTGTCATAAACCTGTCATAAACATGATTACTTTGCCATTATATTTGTCAAGTCATGACAATTTAATTCATGAATATTTTTCTAATCACTTTTTAGTGGAACAAATTGGATTTTTCATTAATGTTTCCAGTCAATACTCGGTCAAATTATTTTATTACAGAGTCGCTAATATTCGACCACATTGCAATGACAAATTTAAGTTGTACCACTGTAGTTGAGGTACAGAAAAATATGAATGTCACTTATAAAAATCATGACATTTATAATGGCGTCATGGCAATCATGTTTATGACAGATTTATGACAAGTTATGTTGACATGGTTATGATGTATTTGGTTATGTCAAGTTGTTAACAAAAGTCAAAGACATCTTAAAAAAACAGTCATCTTTGCATTTAAAACTGAATGAATGACAATTAATTACAGTTGTCATATGCATGCATAAAATTTATTTTATTCTCATGATGTGTCATGTCACGATTACAACATTTTCATGAACACCAACTTCAATTAAAAAAAGTGTTAACCTTTACAGTTAAAATTGTTAAACACCCTATCTCCATCATGTGTTTATCATGTCATGATATGCCTTAGTGTTTGATCACCACAATAATCTGCTTCTTGTTCTTTTATTTTATTTTATTGGAATTGGTTTTAAAATTGCAATTAAATTTTAATTGATATGAGATTTTTAAAAGGGCACTTGTTAATGTGTGTCAACTCATTTTGTTAAAAAGAAATTCATTAAAAAAAATATGGTTATTGTTATACAATATATATAAAAATATCAGTATTGTAATCGTTTCGCATCGTGAGTTGAGTGAATCACTTCATCTTTACTTAAGGCTGGAAAAGTATTAAATGTATGACATGGTACAGTGCACGCAGGACATATTCAAAGTGTTTTACCTTCACATGTTACAGCCATATTCAAAACATAATTTTCTCATTCTCATGTAAATTCTCCGTGTGTAAAATCCTGGTGAAAAAAGTTCCAAATAAAGCTAACCAGAACAAAACACAGACTGTTATGTTGCACACGGGATCATTAATATGCATGCCCCAGGCTGCATTTGATTGGCCACAATGTTTCCCAATCAGATTACAACAATGATATTTCATTAGTCTGGTTGCTTAAAGATATCTCACTCACGCCTTCTAGCTAAGATAAACCCCTCTACCACTTCAGTTGAAACAATTTAATAAGGCAACTCAATGTCGCTACTCAATTTGTTAAAATATTTTTGACAAATGAACTATGATTACTTAGCAAGTGTTAATTTCACATGCTGTGTGTGTGCATATGTGTGTGTGAGAGCGGGTACTGACAAACTGCAGTGTGTCAGAGCAGAGCTCATAAATATTCACAACCATTTAAAATATGGTCAAACCTGAGCTTATGGGGTGATTTCTGGGGTTGTAGATGAGCATATAAAACTGTTTCTAAAAAATATTTGCACTTACCTTAGCCATGTACCTACTATGTAGATATCAGAGAACAATTTAACTTATTAAATCAATGCACTGGAGTCAAGAAATGTGCTCATAATGCAATTACTTTTAAGTCCTTTCTCTGATTATTATTGCTGCACATAAACCTCACCAACCATGAGTTAAAGAGATTAACATCTATTTTTATATTTGTGACATATGCATGTCAGTCTTTATGTATAGCTAAACAAAGCTGAACAATATTCAGTAAAATATTGAAATGCTTTTTTTAACTACAAAAATTATTTTGTGAATATGTTCCTCCAATTAATAGCAACAGTTCCTGGTTGTGTTTGTTGTTGCTTGCTTATGTATGCTATTTACATAACCTTTACATTTGCAGTCTGAAGCACTGTTTGTAATGGTATTTATATATATAAAAAAACAAAAAAACAATTATATATATATTTATAAGAAATATATAATAAACATTTTAAAAAAGACTATAAATGAGTTTTTATACATAAATACGTAGTATCCTTTATATTTTAGGAAAGAAGTCCCTCGTGAGGGTGGTTTCCCCCACTATCCAAAGACATGCTGCATAGGTGAAACGGAGACCATAAATTGCCCGTAGGTGTTAGTGTGTGTGTGAACGTGTGAATGCGTGAGTGTGTGTGTGTTAACCTTGCGATGGACCGGCCATCCATCCAGGGTGTTACCAAGAAGCTGGGATAGGCTCCAGCATCCCCACGACCCTACATAGGACAAGCAGTTTGGAAAATAGATGGATGGATGGTCCCTCGCAAGGAGATCATTAAATTTGGGGGCCCTTAGCATGAAAAAGTTTGAAAAGCACTGTACTAGAGGTCACTGACACCCCATGCATTACTGTCTGGCATATTTTGCATTATTTCGATCAGCCTAAAGTGTTTTTTGCAGCAAATATTTGCCCTTTGAGGGAATAGGCTCCCATCCACAGTAACACAACAAGCAAAGGACAGCATATATTAGGGAATGCTTATTGCCGTCAAATATAATTATTGAGATGCTTTTTGCCATAAAAGATGAAGATCCAAAAATGTGCATTTGTGAAATTATTAGAGTCTAATCGCCGATTTAAACGTTTATGTACGGATGCAAGCAAAGAGATATTTGAATAATATCTACTGCCTTTAAGCTTCCTATTCTAAAAGTGAGCTAAAAGAAGCAGCAAAAAAAAAAATTCAATCATGGTGAGCTGCATATTTTAGGGCATCATTAATCAAACAAATAATTAATGAAGGGGGCAAAAGTTGTGCTAGTCTTCAAAACAGACATCAAGCATTCTGACTTTATACGTTCTTCCATTTCTGTCTCTCTGTCTGGGACCCAGGGCAAAAAGACACTCATTACTCCTAATACCTTATAGCAATCAAGATGAAAAGCAAAAAACAGCGGCACAAGAAGGGTAAACTTTATTAAACTTCATTAAAGTCAAAGTCGGGGATCATGTCTGTAATGGTCACACTCAGTGGAGGGCGAGCAGCGTAAATCATCTCAAAGGCTTTTTTCCAGCTTAATGGCTGGGTAATTTATACTTTGATGTCGTTTGAGTGTAGCTATCACTGTCTAAGGGCTGTTTATTCTGTTTATGAGGCCTAAATAATTCCTGGCTCTTTTTACCCATAAACCCTAAGCAACAATTAACAACTGCGGACATCCCGAGCAGAGGCAGATGTATAATGAGGAAGAAAGAGAGAAAAAAAAAAAAAAACCACTAAGGAGAGAGAGAGAGGGGGGGGTGTAACAAATGGGCAGACTGCAAATGATACCAAAGCAAATTCAACTGCGTCTTGCTACAAAACAAGACATTTTAATCTCAAAGGTTCCAACACTCAGCTTAGTTGCCCTAGCACATGACTGAATTGCTCAATTGAAATTGAATGTTCTCTCCAGAGAGCTATCCAGACCTGTTCCTGACAATGAGTGTGGGTCGGAGTTCCTATGTTATTAAACACAGGCATTTAAGGGTCGTGCTGTTTCCCTGCTGATTTTAATTTGCTATTAGCACTCAGCACTTTTGTCCCCGAGGCAAAAAAAAAAATCAAAATGATAATCTAAATGCGCAAAAAAATATACAGAGCACACAAAAATACCTCATGTGTAAATGTAATTATGATTTGTCTAGCAATATGTGTGTGTGTGTGTGTGTGTGTGTGTGTGTGTGTGTGTGTGTGTGT
>CAIGQV010019068.1:807567-855830 GCA_903798115.1 Danio jaintianensis | reverse complement strand
GTATATGTATATATATGTATATATATATATGTATATATATATATTTTATTTCTAATATATATATTCTATAATATACTTCTTTATTTTTTGTGAAATCCTGGAGCGACTGATTATGCTTTCAACCAAATTTTGTAACAATTTTAGAAACAAATATATATATATGTACGGGCAAATTGGTGTGTAAGAAAAAAGTAAATATAATTTTGGTAGCCTCTGCTTTTGTAAATGTGTAGAATAAGCAAAATATTGACTACTTCCTATTTTAAAATATGAAATGCAACTATCAAGTAAAAACTTACAAGTTATGGGTATCTTCAGCTTCCTTCAGTCGCTCCGTCACTGTTTTGTAGTTGGTCTGAATGATGCGTAAACGATCATGATGTTTGTCATGGGCTCTTCGAAGATCCTCATTCTCCTGAGTCTGTAGTTTATAGATAAGAAGACATGCTATAGACACACAAACTTAATGAAAAATTTAAATGTATATTGTATGCCTTGGATTACTTAACCATCACACAAAAACAGGGCACTGAGAAATCGGCTTCATTTTTCCCCTTTTATTTTTTTTATAGTTCTTCAAAGTTTTTATTTTATTTTACCAGTTAAAAGTTAGTTAGAAAAGTAGTGGTAAAAGCAGTAGTACTGCAGTAGACTAAATATATCCCATTGCATAACAGTAAAACATTTCTATCACAACTTCAAGTTAAATTGAACTTTTATTTTTAACAATTTGTCATGAAGTCACTTCTTGTGTGTATATAATATGATTGATTTAATTTCATAATTAAATAATTATAGAATATATAATTTTCTCTAGGGCTGTAAAGACTTTCAAACCAAACATGGTACAATGGTACACCCCCCGCGATGCGATGCTCTCATAGCACACCGAGGTACCCTGTTCCCATCCCACCACAGCCCACCAAGAACAACTTGAAACCATTGAACATTCCAAATGTACTGCATGGTAGAACAAAGAGTTCAGTGTTAACAATTCTGTTGTGCAAATATTTCATTTTAGTTTAGCCAGATCAGCTGAACCGAAGCGTACCGTACCATGAGCCCAATACCATGAACCGAACCATCATTACGCAACTAATTTTCTCACTGAAAACAGTAAAATGCTGGTGAAGGGACTGTCAGGGGAGCTCTAGAGAAGTTTGGGTAATAGAAAGGAATAGTCATTTATTAAAATAAATAAAAATGTAACCACCTGGATTTAGGTAAAAATCTCCTATTGCGTAATTATTATATGGATAATTATGTTTCTGCTGGAAACAAGTTCTTTAATCCTAACAGATGCAAAGAGTAGCTTCTCAGTTCCTAAAAAATCATGTCGGATGACACATCCTGTGGTCATGGAAAAAGATGTTAATCTGTTTGAAAAGGCTCCAATTATTTTCATGCATCAAGCTAAGAAAACATAGTAGGAGATCACAGTGACTACTAAAATTGCATTAAGAACTGTCCAATGAATTACTATTAATTGGAGGGACAGTGGGGAACCATCATCTTTGAAGAAGAAATGTGCTTGAGAAAAAATCTGAAATGATTGAGATTGGCGATCACTTAAATTTCTGGTGAAATCAACTAGTAGAAAAACAAACAAACTCACAGCTATGTTTAATAGTGAAAGTAAGAGCATTTCAACACACACACACACGCGCACACACACACGCACACACACAATGCAAAGAGAAATCGAAGGATTGGGACTAAACTGCTGTTGACCACTTTTCAGTGAGTCTAATTGGAAAAATATAAATTTGCTAGGGAGCATAAAGATTGGACTCTGGAGCAATGGGAGAAGGTCAAGTGGCCTGATGAGTCCAGATTTGATGATCATGTTTCAGAGTGATGGGCGCATCAGGGTAGGAAGAGTGATGGAAGTGATGCACCCATCTTGCCTAGTGCAGTGTTATGATCTGGGGATGCTGCAGTTGCTCAGGTCTAGGTTCAGCAAAATTATGTGACAAAAGAACGAGTTCAGCTGACTACCTGAATATACCGAATGACCAAGTAATTCCATCAAGGATTTTTTCTTCCCTGATGGCACTGGGATATTCCAAGATGACCATGCCAGGATTTACCAGATTTAAAGTGGGAAGGAGTGGTTCAGGGAGCATGCAAAACAATTTGGCATATAGGTTGGCCACCATAGAGTCCAGACTATACCCTATTGAGAATCATCAACACAAGATTTTGGCATAAAATGAATGCAACTTTGGACGGGAATAAATGTTATGACATTGCAGAAGCATATTAAAACTAAGGGTGGGAGAAAAATCTGAATTGATCTGAATTGATTCTCAGTAGTCCAGAATTGATGCAATAATAATTGTTTAAACAGAATCGATAAACAGAAAAATAATAAGTACTGACAGGCACATGTACGTATGCTGCTGAATTCACTTAATTTAGACAAAGAAAAATGTTTTAAAGATGTGGCACATCGCTGCGCTTCTCGTCTGGTGTCAACTGTTTGAATTCCTGCTGTGCCTCATAGTGAAACCTCAAGTGGTCAGAGGTGCGGCAAAGTGCTGTGCTTCTCGTTCAGTATGTGACCGGCTTTAGAATCACTAAAGAACTAAACAATGCAGACATTAACGTGATGCACGGACACTGACTACAGCAGAATTGTATGTCACTTGTGGCTGCAAACATGGACTGTGAATAAAAGTGAAAGTGTAGCAAACGCATGAAGAATTCTGTACTACTATGTTTTAAAAATAGTTCTCTGTGGCTCTGAACTAATTCTATTCTGTAAGAATGGGTTTTTTAACTACAGCGGTTCGAACTGTAGTTTTGCCGAATGACTAAAAAGTTTATCAGTATGATGGTGAAAACTGTACATTTCTAGTCAAACCATCCTTCTGCAATCTTATACCAAAAACGAAAATAAGGGCAGTATTAATAGCTACAAATGTGGGAAAGCGTTGCTGTCACGTGATTGTATTGTATTGCAATATGGAACAATTAAGTGTTGATGTTAAATCAAAAGTAATTCACAAATACTTGAAAATGAATTGATTTAATGACAATAATTCTCTATGGTTACAACTGAATTGATTACAAAATAACTGTATAAAAGATTAAACATGAAATGATAAAAACATATGACATAAATTGTACCCAGCTTAAATGTAAAATAAAGTTACCTGAGAGACAGGGAGAGGGAGAGAGAGACAAAGAGCAGTAAGTAGGCCTCAAAGAAAGCCTGATAGCAGTAGAGTCAGAGAAGATCCTCCAGAGCAAGAGAGGAGCAGAGCAGGAAAAAGAGCAGAGCAAGAAAAGACCAGACCAGGAAAAGAGACAGAGCAAAGCTTACCCCCCATTTTGTATCTTTCTTGACCATGTGACCAAAGCCCAAATGCTGAGACATACAAACTGACCAATCAACATGTGACCACATCGTAAAACCCCCAAAGTCCACACACCAGGCCCTGATCTTATCAGTATCTGCCTTTGGAGTCGGTATGGACCTTCTTGATGAAAAAGACACGTTTTGCCATATAAATGTCACAGAAGGGACGGGACTAGATCGGTAAGTTAATAGTTTATTGACAGAATGGCAGCGGACAACAGATGAGAGACAAACAGTACTGTTGGTGATATTGGCTGGGGTTGACGGACAGTCTTTCTTCCGAAGGAGATACGGAGACGAGGAGACACTCAACAGGAAACGGGAACCACGGAGGACTGGACGACACTCACGGAGACTAGGAGACTTGGAAACACCGGACTTGGGGACGTGGAGCACACAGGCACTAGGAGAGGAGATTGGGAACACTGGAGATAATCGGAACAGAGTACAGGTAAGTATAACTAGACGTAAGTTTAACAACACTGACCGTGTATGAGTCCTTTCTGGTGGTTAGACGAGGCCGGACGATGAGTGAACGGTGCATGGGGTTTATATGTGGTGACTGGATATGAGTTTGATTTGTGACAGGTGCGGGACTAATTAAAACTCAGGTGACGGTGATCTGTGTGGTTGTGTGAGGGGAGAGCCTGGTCTGACTGTGACATTACCCCCTCCTCCACGGCGGTCTCCCGACCGCCCACCTCTCCTATTCCGTGGGGGTCTACCTCGGCCACGAGGAGCTGGACGGTTGGGATGTGTAGCATGGAATTCCTCAGTAAGGGTTGGATCGAGAATGTCATCACGGGTTACCCAGGACCGTTCCTCTGGGCTATACCCTTCCCAATCCACCAAATACTCCAGGCGACCCCCACGTCGTCGAGAATCCAAGATTTCCTTAACTTGATAGATGGCCCCTTCTTCGACTAGGAGAGGAGGAGGGGGTTCCTCCCTGCAACCAGGCTCTGTGGAGATAGTAGGAGAATGATATGGTTTGAGGAGAGAGACATGAAAAGTGGGGTGAATTCTATACTGTGGTGGAAGGTGCAGACGATACGTGACCGGGTTGACTCTCTCCTCAATGGTGAAGGGACCAACGAATCGGGGACTCAGCTTCTTACAAGGTTGACGTAGTCGCATGTCTTTGGTGGACAGCCAGACCTTCTGTCCCACCTGGAAATTCGGGGTTTCGGAGCGACGGAGATCTGCTGCAGTTTTCTGACGTCTGATGGCCCTCTGCAAATGATGGTGAGCTGAGTCCCACACTCTCTCACTCTCCCGGAACCAATGATCCACTGCTGGAACATCCGAAGGGTCCCCGGACCAAGGGAATAGTGGAGGCTGGTACCCGAGTACACACTGGAAGGGCGTGAGTCCAGTGGCTGGTTGACGTAACGAATTCTGAGCGTACTCGGCCCAGCCTAGAAATTGGTTCCAGGAGTTCTGGTGACCATGGCAGAAGGTTCTCAGGAATCGCTCCACCTCCTGAATCTTCCTTTCGGTTTGCCCGTTCGTCTGTGGATGGTACCCGGAGGTTAGACTGACGGTCACACCTAGGAGCGAAAAAAAAGCTTTCCAAACACGTGAAATAAACTGGGGTCCTCTGTTTGATACAATATCTTCTGGAATACCGTAATACCTGAAGATGTGGTTAAATATTAGTTCAGCTGTGATCATGGCGGTAGGTAATCCTAGTAAAGGTATGAGTTTGCAAAACTTTGAAAATCTGTCCACAATTACCATAATACATGTGTTACCTTTTGACTCAGGTAGATCTGTCATGAAGTCTACTCCTAGGTGTGACCATGGGCGATTCGGTATAGGCAGGGGTAGGAGTTTTCCAGAGGGAAGATGGCGAGGACTTTTTGACATGGCACATTCCTTACACCCCTGCATGAACCTTCTCACGTCCTGTGCCATCTCCGGCCACCAGAAGCGATCTTTTAGCAGCAAGAGAGTTCCATTGGCCCCAGGGTGACCAGTGCCTACAGAGGTGTGTACTGAGTGAATGAGTTGTTGACGTTGGTTTACCGGGACGAACTGGAGGTTTGGTGGACAGCCCGGCGGAGAGGCAGGAGGATTAGGAGTTGCGGCTGGAGGGGTCTCACACTCAATGGGACTGATGATCATCTGAGTTGGTACAATGGGTTCTGGGTCTACAGTAGCTTCCTCTGCTCCATGATTCCGTGAGAGAGCGTCCGCTTTCTGGTTCTTTCGCCCTGGACGAAACGAAATAGTGAATTGAAATCTTGTAAAGAACAACGCCCACCGGGCTTGCCTGGGATTGAGTCGTCTTGCTTCGCGAAGATATTGAAGATTTTTATGATCCGTCAGCACGACAAAGGGGTGTGTAGCTCCCTCCAGCCAATGCCTCCATTCCTCCAGCGCTAGTTTGATGGCGAGAAGTTCCCGATTTCCAATATCATAATTTACTTCCGCCGGGCTAAACTTCCTGGAAAAGAAAGCACATGGGTGAAGTCTTGATGGTACCCCCTGCCGCTGAGAAATGACTGCTCCTACTCCGGTGGTCGAGGCATCCACTTCCACAACGAAAGGGAGCTCGGGATCAGGGTGTACTAGAAGGGGAGCCTGGGTAAAAGCATGTTTCAGGAATTCAAAGGCCGTGATAGCCGCTGTGTTCCAGGTGAGTGTTTTGGGTTTACCTCTGAGGAGATTCGTGAGTGGACTGGAGATGTTACTGTAATTCTTGATGAACTTGCGGTAGAAATTGGCGAAGCCCAAAAACCTCTGGAGTTCCTTGACAGTTTGTGGTTGTGGCCAGGTGGATATGGCGGAAACCTTCCCCTCGTCCATCCTGATTCCCTGTTTATCGATAATATAGCCTAAAAACTGAACAGATGATTGATGAAAAAGGCATTTTTCAGCTTTGAGGTACAGGTTATACTCACGGAGCCGGGTGAGGACCTCCGCAACGTGGTGGCGATGTTCGGCCGAGCTCCGGGAGTAAATCAGGATATCATCGATATACACTAAGACGGTTTGGTGCAGAAACTCCCGGAGCACCTCATTCATAAAACCCTGGAATACGGAGGGGGCATTGGTTAGTCCATATGGCATTGCGAGGTACTCATAGTGTCCGTTGGGAGTAATGAACGCGGTCTTCCACTCATCCCCTTCCCGTATTCGAATGAGGTTGTAAGCGCTGTGGAGGTCCAGCTTGGTGAACACCCTGGCTCCGCGAAGATGTTCTAAGGCGCTTGGTACGAGGGGAAGAGGATACCGAAACTTGACTGAAATCTTGTTCAAAGCACGATAGTCGATGCAGGGACGCAGTCCCCCATCTTTTTTCGTAACGAAGAAGAAACTCGAAGCGGCAGGGGACGTAGAGGGGCGGATGTATCCTTGAACTAGGGCTTCCTCTACGTATTCCTCCATGGCTTTCTGTTCCGGAAGTGACAAGGGATAGATCCTTCCATGAGGCACTGGTTCACCCTCGATGAGATCAATCGCACAGTCCCATGGCCGGTGTGGTGGTAGCTGGGTGGCTCTCTTGGGGCAAAAGATGTCCTGGAAGTCCTGATAACATGGGGGAATCTCCACTGAACGTTTTTCGATGGGACTTTCGATAGTGGTACTACATAGGGGCAGAGGAGTTGAGTTCTGGAGTTTCATGGGTAACTGAGGAAAGCATTCGGGAAAACATGACTCACCCCACTTTAGGATCTCGCCCGTACCCCAAGAGAGCACCGGATGATGTTTTACGAGCCAGGGGCGCCCAAGTATGATGTCAGCGGTGGAACCCTCCAGAACCAGAAGATCTATTCTTTCCTCATGGCAAATGCCAACATTTAAAAGTACAGATTCCACCTTCCTGTTGACTCGACGATTACTCAGAGGTTTTCCGGTGATGGACTGAACTTGGTAACTCGTCGCGCTGGCGTGGGTCTTGAGGCCAAGCTGTCGACAGAGGGCTCCCGAGATAAAATTTCCGGCTGACCCGGAGTCGAGGAGCGCAATGACTGAAAGAGATCGAAGGGCAGTAGTAAGTGTCACAACAGAGGTGAGGGGATACATATTCTCATTCATTGGAACTATTGCACTCACCAATGGACGTGGAGGTCGAGTGGGACATGTAAATCGGATATGTCCCGCCAGCCCGCAATATAGGCACAGACCCCGGGTCAGCCGGCGTTGACGTTCCATCACAGAGAGTCTACCCGTATCGACCATCATAGGTTCGGGTTCTGGTTCTGGAGGGCGGTAAACTGCTGGCCGACGGAGTAGTGCATTTACGGTACTGCGAGGGGGATCTTCATAACAAGATTGCATTCGTGAGGCACACCTGATTGACAGTTGAATGAAATTTTCCAGTCCATAGGTATCATCATAAGCAGCCAGTTGCAAACGGAGACGTGGTTCGAGCCCTTGGCGATAGGCTGTCATTAGAGCATGTTCATCCCAGCGGCTGGCTGCTGCAAGAGTACGGAACTTTAATGAATATTCTTGAACTGTCATTTTACCTTGTTTCAGATGGTAGAGTTGTTCTCCAGCCGTGGAAGTTAGTGCTGTACGACCAAAAACTCCACGAAAATGATCCATGAAGAGCTTCACCGATTGAATTACTGAACTTTGTTGACTCCATAATGTTTCCGCCCACTGCAGTGCTTCTCCTGACAAAAGGGATATAATAAATGCAATTTTAGACATATCAGAGGGATATAACTGTGGTTGCATCTCAAAAACCAGGGAACATTGCAACAAAAATCCATTGCACTCCTCCGCCGTGCCAGAGTAGGGCGCTGGCCGGGCCATGGGACTGGCATTCGTTGCCAGTGAGGAAGCGTGTGCGGATGCGGAAGTGCTCGGTGTGGATACGGGGGCTGGTGAAACTTGTTGTGTTTGAAGAATTTGCCGTAGATTATGGACGAGTCCTTGAAAGGGATCCGGGGTGCTCATTCTGTCGGTTGTGATGGTCCGGCCTTCTGTCACAGAAGGGACGGGACTAGATCGGTAAGTTAATAGTTTATTGACAGAATGGCAGCGGACAACAGATGAGAGACAAACAGTACTGTTGGTGATATTGGCTGGGGTTGACGGACAGTCTTTCTTCCGAAGGAGATACGGAGACGAGGAGACACTCAACAGGAAACGGGAACCACGGAGGACTAGACGACACTCACGGAGACTAGGAGACTTGGAAACACCGGACTTGGGGACGTGGAGCACACAGGCACTAGGAGAGGAGATTGGGAACACTGGAGATAATCGGAACAGAGTACAGGTAAGTATAACTAGACGTAAGTTTAACAACACTGACCGTGTATGAGTCCTTTCTGGTGGCTAGACGAGGCCGGACGATGAGTGAACGGTGCATGGGGTTTATATGTGGTGACTGGATATGAGTTTGATTTGTGACAGGTGCGGGACTAATTAAAACTCAGGTGACGGTGATCTGTGTGGTTGTGTGAGGGGAGAGCCTGGTCTGACTGTGACAATAAACAAATACATATCATAATTTTCATCCCAACAATTCTAATATAATTTTCAAATATAGTTTTTATATAAATGTATGTTAACATTTCTTTGTTAAAAGGTTATAAACAAACTAAAACATAAAATGCAATACACTCTTTTTGAATTTTTTTTTTTTGTGTCTAATGGCATTTCAATATTACATTTAGAGTATGTTCATGGTGAATATAAATTTGTTCATAAAATAAATAATTTTTAAGATGTCAGTATGGCCATACATAGATTCAAATCTTAAACAAAAGCATAGAAGAAAAAAATGAAAGTTGGAGACATGTATTTGCACAGCTGAAGAAATAGTAAAACTCCCAGAAATCTCTACGAATTGGAATCGGATTGGAAAGTCCCAACAGATTTCCGGTTCTAATTGAAATGATGCAATGGCAAATGCATGCCATAATCAATGCTAAAGGTGGTCCAAAGAAATATCAGATCATGTGACTTTTTTGGGGGGGGATGGGCAGTGTATCATACAACCGCAAAATAAATTATGTATATCAGAATCATTCAGGCGTGGGCAAACATTCAACTGCAAAAATACTTTCATGTGGTGTTTAATTCAATAAGTAAAGAAAATGGTTCATTTGTGAATATATCAAGTCATACAAATTAGAGGTTGACTCTTATTTCATTTTACTGACATGATAATGTGTTTAAGTAATGTAGCACACATAAAGTAGTATGTTATTAATCTATTTTTCTTTCTGTGTAGCCCAGAGAGAACCCACACAGTTAAATGGTACGTACTGTTTTTCGTGTAACCCAAATACCAACAATTTCCTGAAGTCGGAACTACACATGAATTTTTTTTATTTTAAAACGTCTATGCTCTGCTATTTCCAGCTACTCATTCAAAAAGATTTAAGACATATTACCATAAAGTAAACACTGTCATAAGTAATCAACATAAGATCATAAGCAATATCTTGGCATAAATGTGCTGTATTCATGGAGTGAGAACTCCTCTGAAAATATAAACCAGCAGAACACGCAGCTCTCAAAAATAATCAGCATTAGTAATAATACAATTTTACATACCCAAATTAAAGACATCTTAATATGATAACGACAAATGTTGCTATTCATTAAAAAAATTATGTATATTCTTTATTATTTTTTTTATTGTAATGTCACAACAGCAAGATGCAATGTCTTAATTGTGAGATATAATGTTGCATTACAAATTATACTGATTATACAATATACAAATTACACAATATTGACAAAATGGCCACTAACGCAGTGGATTGTATGCAACTAACTACACATATTTCATTGTTGGGTCAGTTTTTTTTCCTAGTCCAGAGAAAAAAAAAGGTTGGACTGTTGCCATGTGAATGCTCATACCTCACACCCATGTGAATATTTCTATTTTTAAGTGTCCTTGTACTGACAATTTGCCTTTGGTGTGAATAGGCCTCACCTGGTGCAGTGGCTAAAACAAAGAGATGCAATAAAATAATAATTCTTCACACACACACTTTTATTACACAAAAAACAAAACTCCAGTTTTTAATGACTGCTGCTTGTCTTACAACAATTCACACAAGACCCCCTGTCAAAGTATACAGAAATGCAAGGATGACCATTCAACCATCACCTGATGTTTGGATTTATGCATTCCACATAATGTCTAGATTGTTTTGAAAGTGATTTGAGGGGAAGAAAAAAAAAAAGGTAAACCCAAAAGGCCCTGTTCTAAATGTGTACTTTAGACTATGCAAATAAGTTCCATATGGATAAAGAAGTGCAAGCCATCTCAGTATAACCACTCCAACAGCCAATGACAACACTGTCTCTCTCACAACAGAAAGGGTATGTTTGTAATAAAAGCGTGCAAACACACACTCTCAACAAACACACCTTTTCTGAGTCTCCAGCCTGTGAGGTAAAAACTGTTACAGATACAACTATAATGAGTCGTCGCCCCTATTGCAAACTCAAGGAACAATCCTTACACCAGTGGAATATGTAGCCACCAGACATATAATCACAAACAGCAATAAGAAAACATCAGAGACCTGTACATTAGGGTATGCTGTCAGTATATTATTATCTGCTGTGCAGCATTTAATTTAGTAATTACCATTGTTGTTTTTAATTTAAATGTAGTCTAAAAGCACAAGATAAATAAAAATACTAACATTTGTTACTGACATTTAAAGCCAAATGAATGTTGAACAGGTGGGGTCTAATGCTAGACTATCAATGTCTATTTATCATTTTAAATCAATACTGATTTGGATTCTTACATTTCATAATCAAATTTGTGTGTGTGTTTTTGTTGTTGTTGTTGTTGATTAGTGTGCCCACTATTCAATAATGAGAATAAGCTTTGTATCTAGTGCTTTTAATAAGTAGCAAAACCCTAAAAATCAAAGAATAAATATAGTTTTGAAGAATAGAGTACCTGGATCAGTGTAAGTGACATGAATCGCTCATGCAATCCTCAAGCTAGTTACAGCACATAAGAAACATAAATAAAAAGTTATGCTGAAAGAAACAGAACAACTCAAACTCACTGCATCATGCCTCATGCAACTGCCCAATGCCCAATCAGTGTTTTAACTGTGGAAAGATGTCAAACAACATTACATTTACCTCAGAAAAAAATTAGACGTCCACATGATTATTTCTGGCTAAATCATCCAGCCTTATGATAAAATCATGAGTGTACCTGTGAGAGCGTCAGAATTTACTCTGGCTGCCCTGCCAACAATGCTCCGTATTCATGCCAATGCCAGCGAGAGAGCGCCATTGGCTCTGCCCGCCCTGCTGTTGCCACTCTGACGATTCAATATGTTTACAAACATTCTAATGAAATAAATCAATTAAAAGCCGTTTGTGTGGTGATGCTTTTGTGTTCATGTTTAGATGCTAGTCTAACTTTAACATGCTGTTTATAGAAGACGTTTAATAGCCTTGGTCTTCATGTTAGCATTGATTTGTGCGCATCCTACATTACAAACTGGGAAACCTGCAATAGCAATAATCAATCTCTTTTGTTTTGCTTGGGAACGAATGTGGTCGGAACCAAAGTTTACTGAACTGCATTCTCTGGAACCCTCTCAATCTCTCTACTTGTACATTCCGATAGGTCGCCACCGAAACGCGTCATAGCTCATTACCATAAAGTTGACTTGACTTCAACTGTCCTTGACGCTCACACCATCCAAAATGCACCGCACCACTTTAGCCAGAGCTCACCACTGGCTCCTGTTGTATTTTTAGGCAATCAGAGCTTATAATCAATAGCAATAATTGTATGAGCTATGAAAATACATTTTTTTAAATATTAAAACTAAATAATAAATATATTAATACATTTATAATAGACTGATGTAATCTGTAATCATGCACTAGATACCCTAATCCCAAGTATCTAACATCACAAGTATCTAATCACAAGTAGCTTTAAGGCTAAAAGTACATCATGTATACACTAACCTACCTAACCTATTCAGTCTCAAGACGACGCAAAACAGTCAAAAACAGCGGCATGACAGAAAAGAATTTAAATAGATGTCAACGTATTCACAGTCAAGAGATGATCCGAAGTACCTGAAGTACTGTGAAGTAGATGAGCCTGTGTTATTCGGAGTTTGCTATCTCGGAATAACATACCTTGGAACATTGTGACTTACCAATGAGAATAAAGCATTCCAGACAGCGGTGTAATAAGTTAGGAATAAAGTACACCCAGGATGTTGTTATCACAGAATAAAGCCTGACAGGCTCATCGGCAGCCCAACGCAAAGTGAAGGGCTGCTATATAAGACTGAAGGGTTAAAAACACCCAGGGATTTCCACAAGGGCTTTTCGCAAAGCAGCACTCGTCCAGAGAAAGACAATCATGGCACTGAAACATGAAGAAAACTAACTCAACTCAAAAAAAAAAAAAGAAGGAAACTTTGCGGAAACAGCACCCCACATCATGCCCTCAAGCACATACTAAGCTACACATATTTCATTCACAAGATGCCATCAAAAATCAGCGGCATAACATACAAGCAGATACAAATGAATGGGGATGTACTGTAGGTATATGGATGTGAACATTTTCAGTGAAAGTCAACGTGACTCGAAGTTCCCAGGTGAGTCTGCGTTATTTATCGCTGTTATCTCAGAATAACATACCTTGGAATATTGTGACTGATCAATCAGAAGTAGACAGCCGTGTAATATGTCCATATAACAAACTAATAACACAGGCTCATCCGTGTACTTTGAATAACCTTTTTTGTTAATGAATGCATTCAGATCCATAGTGATATGCTCACTGCATCTTTCATGCTGCTGTGCTTGACTGGCACCATCTTGCAACTGAATAATGAGTAGGCTGGTGTAGGCTGCATCCAGCAGTTTTTCTTTCTCTAAGCAAGTTTAATTAAAGAGTTAATAAATCACTTCAGCTCAGATCTCGTTTGGCAGCGGATAAGTCTGTCATGCTTTATTCTGTAAGAACAACCTCCTGTATTATCTCTTACTTAACATAGGCTGACTAATGAAAAAAGACATTCTTTTCCAGTAAATGTCACCGCACAATAATAAAACCTAAGTACCAAGTACAAAGCAAAAGTAAAAAGGTACAGACGCAACTGCCAACTATAAGATGTTTCTAGTGTCTTAAGCATTGACAATTCTTTGAAAGAGTGTACTTGCAATATTATTATTCTTTTAATAGTAGTAGTACTGGTAGTACACTGTTATCCTAGTGGCATTGTTATGATAAATCTAATGACAACAATATTATCACTGTGACAAACTATCATGCATTAAAAAGAAGTTTACAGACCTGAAAAATTCACTAAATCTTCCAAATAAGTATGAAAGAAACTTTCCATAAAATTCCTCTGATAGCAACCCAAAATACAAAAAAAATATTGAACACTCAAGTACACTTTGAATGTCCAAAGTCACAATATCATTGGTAACTTGTGTGAGACTCAGCAAAGTTTGCTAACCTTTCTGGATACATTTTTTCATGGCTTTTCTTGGAACAAAGCACTGATAAGTGTTTCCACGCCAACCTGGCACCTGTAGCATTATTGTGGTCTGACATTTCACCCATCAGCCAATAGGAGAAGGCTGACTTCTCCCACCACTTAAACCCCGCAGCAGGAGGAACGCCTCAGTGAGCCGGGTCGCTCCCCAAATGCCCGTAAATATTGGTCTTTGCCTCAAAGCTATTTGAAGAAAAAAAAAAAGAGGGGGGGGGGGGACATCTCAGCCAAAGATTACATGGGACTTTTCAGGGGTGAACATATAGATTTTCCTGACAAGAAGGCCCTCTATTATTCTGACCTTAGCCAAGGCGAACTCTGGCAGAGACAGCAAGCGCACCTTTCAGCTTGAGTGGCCAGGGCCAGGAGACTTGTCGAAAGGCTTTCTGAAAGGGAGGAAAGCTTGTTTACCGCTGCTATGACACGGCAGCCCTGCTGGGCGGGAAATGCAAGGCCCTGAACCCTGTTATTATTAACAAGGACAAAGAGAACAAGCCAGCCCCAGACCGTTTGCCAATGTGACAAGTATGGATTTACTGCTCAAAAATTCACAAGAGGACACTCAGCCTTCAAACAAGAAAGACAGAGAATATGAGACAGAGAAGTGAAACAAAGCAGAGCGCTAATGAAGGCCTGCTCAGATTGAGTGACCAATGTTTCGTGTCTGAGTGACATCACGGCATGCAGGGGGTGTTTAAAGTACCCCGCACACATCCACCTGGGCATCAAAATCAATACAAACTAGAGGATGAGTACTCTGCACCGCTGGAACTGTTGAGTGTCACTGAGCCTTACAAACTGAAGTGTCTGACAGGCAAAAACACCGACTAGATAAATAGACTCACGATTTAAAAGGAGGGAAATGTTGGAATGAAGAATATGAAAGCAGAGAAGAGGACTGGGTGTGAGAGAGAGAGAGAGAGAGAGAGAGAGAGAGAGAGAGAGAGAGAGAGAGAGAGAGAGAGAGAGAGAGAGAGAGGGGCATGAAAAGTCAAAAGAGAGACATGGATGATTGGTTTAGTGAAGAGCGTGAGTTCTTTAGCAGTCTTCTCTACCGCTGCCTCATTGCCTTTGCAGACAGCCTATGTGTGTGTGTGTGTGTGTGGGGGGGGGATGATGAAAGATGGAGGAGGTCAGGTGGAGGGCAGCGGTCAGAGGACAACATCTGACTCTACCCACTATGAGCTCCTTCAGGCCAACATTTTACCAGTCACTCACGCATATGCAAATATACCTGTTTTTAGTTGCTCATAGGCCTGAGGGTGGCCAGTGAGCGCTAGGAAATATGGCCAAAAGTTTGTATCATAATAATTGTCAAATGTTTATTTATCTCAAGTTTAAAGGAGGACTTGCTACAGAGCAAAAAACATAGGAATCAATTGCTTGTGATTTAAAATGTCTCTTTACTGTCAGAACATGACAAATACTTGTCAAACAGGTGAAAAATAATGTTACAAGCTGTAAAGGCAGGACACACCAAGCTGATTGGTGCCATTGGGCAGTTTCAGGCCATCGGTGAGTGTCTGTCAGGCTAGATTATTTGGTGTGTTCCACACATTGCCTCTCACCGGGCTCACATCTGATTCAGCATGAAGAATCAGCATAGGAAATTGGTAAAAGAGAGTACTCTTATTGGCTGTTCAGCTACAAATCAGAGCATGAGAACAAAAACTGAAGTGAAATTAAGTGAACAACACAATTCAAGAGTGAACGCAAAGAAACTTAATCTCATTTTGTCATATTTCATAAGTATTTTCATTATCAGGTTATCAGACATATTTGCATGAGTGAATCCTTCTCTGGTGAGCGAGAAGTACTGTGAAAATGGTTCGTAAACGCTGCTTTGGTTACAGTTTGTATGTGTGCAGCACTAATTCCGATTTTCCTTTGTGTAATGACATTATAGACTCCTGCCAACCGTGGGTATGGAAAGATACATCCTTTCATCCAGACGCAGAACATAGATTCTTGTTTCAGTTGTTGTCCATTTGATGGTTCACACCAAGTGGCAACCTCCTGCTCTCCCTCATGAGGCAATAACGAAAGTGACTTAAACTGCAATTCATCTACGGGCTGCTATGGGCTGGCTCCAAAACAGAGCAGATTCCCATAGACTTCCATCTTAAAATGTCCAACTTTTCAGCAGAAAAAAAGGTGTTTACAGCCAGGTGCAAAAAATGGTTTTAGTTTATATAGCTAAAATTACCCTTTATGACAACCGTGAGGAGGGGGATTAAAAAAAAAAAATTATAATAATAATTTTTAAAAAATAATAAAATACTCATCCATTTAATTTATATTAAACCTTAAAATTCTGTATAATTAGGGGTGTGGTCACTTGATCTGCTACTCGCTGTCATGTCACCTCAGCTAACACCAGCCACTGAACTTGCCATATTTATGCTTGCCACATTTATGCTTTACACAGTCTATTGCTTTTTAGGATTATTTCTTACAATTACCAAATAATAATGTGCTCACAGACCACTCAAGTCTGTATTTATGTATTTATTTTATTGATAAAAGTAATTTATTTATATTATTTATCATTTTATTTAGAACTTGAATGCACTCCAAAGCTGACAGATTGATTAGCTGTAGGCACTATATAACGCTGTCATATAGTGTCATGGCTGAAATTCATAAACAGCCTAGCATTTACTAACAAAGACTAAAGTATTTGTAAGTAATTGTGTTTTCCTCCCTTTCCAAATTCCAATCTATTATTATACATCATTTTATTTATTTATTGTTATTATTTTAAAAAGACATTTAATAACTTTTGTTTTCATACACATTTTCATTATTAATTATGAGCTAACAGGAGTTGGTCATAGAAATATGCATTTACTTATTTATTACCAGACTAGCCAGGTTTAAATTTAAGGGAATTTTAGTGAGAAAAGGTTTAGCACATCAAAATCTTTCATTTTATAAAGCTGATTGGAATGCTAATTATCGATTAAATTAAGAAAACGTTGAGAAAATGTTTTAATTTTAGCACATGGATCCACAAGTTAATAAACTATGGCGTACACATATAAATTACACATTATTTTAAGTTCTAAGAAAATGGCCTCGCCAAAGCTTCATGCACACAATGTCTATTTATAGTATTGCAAACTTGCTATCGTAGACAGATCATCTTCACAACTAAAATGCAAAAAACCTAAGATTCCTAACCTGAGACTGTTGGAGAGCGGGATGCCATGGGATGTCGCTTTTCACACCAGTAAAAGTGCAGGTAATGGTGACTTGGAAAATGAAAGCAAACCACTTAAATAGGTGTAGCCTGACAGAGGCTTTCAGTTTAGAATTGTATTATTACACTAGGGCTACAGAATATATTGCAAAATTATAGTTATCGCAATACTAGTATATGCAATGCATCCCAGACATAATTTACATTTACAGCCAATCAGAGTCTGCACAGGTTTTCACTCATTCAAAGTTAGTTAAAGACTAAACTAGTCTGAAATAAATTAATTACATCTGAAAAAATGTAACCTGTTTAATTTTAATATCATTAAATAAATAAATGGTTTAAAAACATAGCTAATAAAAATAGCATTTTCTAGGAAAAGTTAAATCATAAGAAACATTGTTTTCGCAATACTGCTCAAAAAATATTTTTTTTTTATTTGCTACAATAACTATAAACACACCAACATTGCTAAAAAGAAATGTGGTCTGTCCATCAGTGTAATCTGTTAAAATGATGGAGAGCCTTCATATTTTTCACATCACTGCTAGATCTTTTTTATGCTTCTGGTATATCAGCAAACTATATATAAATTTGAACGAGTAAATATCAAAACAACATCCTATTCCTAGTTCACACTACAGCCTTTTTAGCCCATTTAAGCCCAAATTTGCAAGTTAACAAGCTCACATACATGTTGGTCTGTGACTGAGGAAAATCAAAGGGTGAAAAACAAAGATCTAGCATGTATATCTAGACCAGTTGGCCAACTTGACATCATGTGCTGTCAGGTGCAGCGACGGGCTGAAGCCAATGAGAGAGCAAGTGATGGGTTGACGTTACGTTTACTTACTCCACAGAAATGTCTGTGACTGGCTAAAATGATCATCGATTCATGTTCTCCACTGAGCGACACAGATCCGGGAGCATTTGAAGCCACGGCTATCAGCTGAACTGTTGACATATATGAATAATCTGCTCTAGTGGACTTGTTGCTGGTAACAGTCTGGATGATCCTTTTCTTCTTTGGTCCGGAACACACGGGGTTCAATTCTCCCTAAAAATACCTGAAATACTGATTGATCTGACCACAGTACATGTTTCCACTGTGTGACGGTCCATCCCAGATGCCTCAGAGCCCAGAGAAGTCGACGGCACTTCTGGACATTGTTAACATAGGGCTTCCTTTTGGCACAGCACAGTTTTAACTGGCATTTGTGGATGTAACTATGTATTGTGGTACTTGACAATGGTTTGCAAAAGTAGTCCTGAGCCCATGTAGTGATATCGCTTATAGATGAATGAGGATTCTTGATGCAGTGCCACCTGAGGGATCGGAGATCATGGTTGTTCAGCTTAGGCTTGTGCCTTTGTCCTTTATGCACTGAAATTCCTCCAGATTCCTTGAATCATTTAATTATGTTATGCACTGTTGAAGGTGAAATATCCAAATGTCTTTCCAATTTTCTTTGAGGAACATTGTTTTTAAACATTTCAATATTTTTCTCAAGTATTTGTTGGTAAACTGGCGATCCTCAGCCTTCTTTGCTCCTAAAGGACTAGACCTTTCTTGGATGCTCCTTTTGCACCAAATCACCTGTGGACATCACCTTTTTCAAATCACATTATTATTTACCTAGTTTACCTGATTACTAGCCCTAAATTGCTCCTGTCCATTTTTGGAATGTGTTGCAGGTCTGAATGACAGAAAAGGATGTATATTCAGTTATTCATTCATTTTCCTTCAGCTTAGTGCCTTATTTATCAGCGGAATGAACCGCCAACTATTCCAGCATATGCTTTACACAGCGGATGCCCTTCCAGCCGCAACCCATTACTGGGAAAAACCCATACACTCATTCACACAAACTAATACACTACGGCCAATTTAGTTCATCTAATTCACTTATAGCGCATGTCTTTGGACTGTGGGGGAAACCGGAGCACCCGGAGGAAACCTACACGAACAAAGGGAGAACATGAAAACTGGACCAGCCGGAACTCGAACTAGCAACCTTCTTGCTGTAAGGTGACAGTGCTAACCACTGAGCCACCGTCATGCCCAGGATTATGTATTTCTAAAGGTGCAGTTGACTTAATATTTGTAAAGGTGCAGTTTAGGAATCAATATCAGTATTGATTGAAAACAAGAAATCAATAATAGTATACCATTACTGTCCACCTAGCAGTACAGTAAAATAGACACTGACTTTCAAAAGATGAAAACAATTTTGGCCCTCAAAAAAAACAAAAAAAAAACTGTTCCAGTAACAAAAACACACATCATAATCATAATACTGAACATATAACAAAATTTTCTTAAAATCTTATCAGAGATATAAACTATAATATATAATATATGTATAAAATAATAACTTCAGCAGTGTTGTATAATCCTGTCCTCACAGCCAGTGTCAGACTAGTACAGTTTACAATTTGTTCTGTTTGATTATTATTTGTTATCAGTTTATTTTTTGCTATTTCACGGTTGTCAAAGTTCATCCATAAACTTGTATAAATGAACAGCATTCAATTTCTCAGTACAATATAGCAGTGCTTCTCAACCATATTCCTAGAGGACCACCAGCTTTGCACATATTCCAGGTCTCCTTAACCAAACACACCTGATTCAGATCATCAGCTCATTAGCAGAGACTGAAAGACCTGTAATGGGTGTAACAGACAAAGGACACGCAGTCCAAAACATGCAGTGTTGCTGTGCCTCCAGAAACATGGTTGACAAACACTGCAACATATGATTGTTACTAATGTAGGCTGTTATAACTGTAATTTTCTTTTGGTTTTATTTTTTTAGCTAGGGGAAAAATATAGTTTTTATTGTTACTTCTGCTACTATTCATATCAGTATGTATTTATACAGTATGTATTTTTATTATTACTTTTCAATGGCAATACTATATGATTTGTTGCGTGACATCACATTGCTCACCTTCTGTGTGCTATTTCTAAGGAGGCAGGAGAATGTCACTTAAACGTTCACATGAAGGCATAAAGCTCCTAAGAGGTCTCAAAGAGAAGATAAGAGACTCACAGTGACAGAATAAAGCATGTATTTAGTGTTCACCTTAAGCGCGAGTAATTCCTGCAGTTGCTGAATCCTTTTCTCCTGACTGTCAGCTCCGTCACTGCTGCCGCCACCTTTAGACCCAGAGTCCTGATGAAAACAGAAAGAAACCAATAAAACAACAGAACAACAGCTTTCATTAACACAAAAGTCAAGTTTTTAATTATCAAAAGCAAAAGAAGAGCAATAGGCCTTCACATACGAAAACACAAACATCGGTCTCCGAAATCTAACAGGGGACACGGGCTGAATCGCAAGGAGGAGCACACACGGCATGCTGCTGAAGGGTTCTCTGTGCAGGGACCTAATGAGCATGTTCATTTCCATTTACATTGTTTCTTTGACAATAATGATGTCCCATTAGGGGAGACTAAAGGGTTATAGAGTGAGAAACGCGCCAGGCCTCATTACCAAAGGTGGGGAGGGAGGCGCCTTTAATTGCTCTATCAGGGGCCAGAGTTACACTTGATAGGACAACAGAAGCAGACTTTAGGGAGAAAGGAAAAAAAGAGAGAGAGAGAGAGAGAGAGAGAGAGAGAGAGAGAGAGGGAGAATAGAGAGAAGTTGGCTCTCTCTGAAGTACCTAAAACCAGTGGAAAGCAGTGTGAGACTGGAATGGGAAATCTGGTCAGGTCGGTGAAGGAAGGCCAGATGGCGGATCAACTGTGAAAGACTGAAACTAGAAAATGGCAGACGCACCACTACAGTTCAAGAGAAGGAGATCTCTTTAGGGACTAGATCAAAAACTCTTAATCTAGGAAAAAAAAACATTAATACTTCAGAGAACTGAAACGATCCTTTAAAAGCTGATTAGCTCTTGACTGCGCTGCCGTTGAATACAACTAACTAGAGTCGCTTTCTTGAAGCTCTTAGTCCAAAAGGATCTACCTATTGATGTGTTGAAGTCAACTCATTAACAGCATTGCTGAACTTTCCTCTGACACATGTCCCAAAACCAGACTTAGCATTCACAGCATTCACAGGAACAGTGGTGTCCTCATCATCAAAGACCTCTGCAACTCTGCAAGGATTAGCAAAAGAGTGAAATTAAAGCTTACAAAGGAGGGCCAATCAATACCTGAATATGGAGAACAAAGACATGGTTCCAGCAGTCGTAAAACTAATGGCAAGGAAAGTCTTCTTTCTCTCTTTCTTCTGCTTATATCTGCTTAAACTCATCAGGGCTAAAGAAAAAAGCTTTAAAATATACATTTAAGTACATTTTAGCATAGGGGGAAATCTCACCCTTAAATCTATACTTAAAAAAATAATCACTCTGTGTTTTTTTTTTTCTACCATCTCTTGTTATTTATTTTTTTTAATCTGCAAATAATTGTTTTAGCTAATACTGGGAATTGTATAATTCAAACTTCCCGTTACCATTTACATGAACAGATGTCATTCCAAATTACTGCTCACTTCTTCTCACTGCATTACAATAAATGATTTCAAAGCTGACACAAAAGTTACAGGTAAAGCATTACTTTAGGCACTTTCTAGGTCACATGTCCTGTCATTAAATATAAAGCAATAGGTTTATCAGTATTATTGTGGTGATAAACCAACGCCATCTCATGGCAATTCGTAACTTTTTGAATTCGTATTAATTTGTATGACCTCATGGTGATGATTTGATCATCCCCAAATGAGAGGTAGGGTTTGGGGTCCTTTATAAAAAATATAAAAAAAATCCCCAAGTTTTCACAAAAATGAAGTTTCATGAATTTGTACAAATTTTCTGACAATATTTAAAATAGTTATGTTTCCACGTGAGATCAGGCTGGATAAATGTGAGGATATGTTGCGGTCCCTCCCTTGATTGTATATTTAGGCAAAACTTAAAAAAAAAAAAATCAAGAGATTAAAGAAAATAAATGTGTTAATCACCTTTTGAAAGTGACAATTAAGAATGTATTGATTATCTTGTTATGTTGTAAAAAGTAAGTTGTAAAAAAAAAAATCTTGCAAACATGATTTCTTTTACATGATTTCTTTTTTTTTGTTTGTTTATGTATTTGAAACCTTCACAGACAAGAAATGTAATAAAATAAAATAATAGTACCAGTACTAAAAACAAGAATTTGTAAGCTCAGGAATGAGAAGGATTAAAGCTAAGTGATACATTTCAGGAAAAATCAACCATCCCATCACCTTAAAAGCACTAGAGGGAATCAGGATAGTGGCATCATGCTTTAGGGATGCTTCACTGCAGCAGGGAGCGTGAAAATGAACAAAAATACAGACAGCACTAACTACCGAAAAAACTCAGGAGTTAATTAAGCTGCAATCAGCAGGAGCACTGGGACAATTAATTTTCCATCAAGGCAAAGACCCAAAACATACTGCAAAAGCAACATTAGAGTGGCATTTAACAAAAGGTAAATATCCTCGAGTGCCCTGTGGAGTACAAACGGACTCTATTTGATGATGGTGTGACAGTGCGACTATGTTTACACTGCAAGCGTTAGTTCTCAATTCAGATTTTTTTTTCACATTATTAAACTGCCCCTTTTTTTTACATTAGTTAACAGCCGGGAAAAAAAATTATAACAATAACAACAATAATATTAATAACAACAATAATGACAACAACAACAATAACAATAATAATAACAAAATAAAAAATGTGGCAAATATCAGATCCCAGTGGAAATATCAGATTCCAATGATCATGTTCCTGAACTAACCCGCATACTCAAAAAAAATAAAACAAGATGGCACGCAGCATGCTACCATACGGAAGAAAACACAGAGGGCAGTGAAGTCAGCATTTATATGTTTATTTATACAGTGATGTGCCACGGAAGCCAGTAAAGAGTATTACAGCAGAAGCGGCCATGCCTGCTCCTAGGGGGTCTACAGTTCTACCCTAATTAAATACACCTGAACCAGCTAATCAAAGTCTTCAGACTCACTCGATTTACAAAAAATAAATAAAAGGCTTAAATCACATTGAAAAAATTGAGGGGATACATTTTAGTATTTCTTGTTTTTTCCTGGGGAACTAGTCTACAATATTGCTAGCAGCAGGAGTTAATATTTGAGGAACAGGAAAAACATTTGTTTTATTCCTATATATTAATACAACAGTTCTTTCTAGTTCCTGAATGTGATTGGCTGATAACCGTCTGATTTTTCTACTAGTATCAGCACTGTTCCAGCTATCTCACCCATGTGTATCCCTCCACCCAAAGCGAGTGCCGAGCAGAGAACTAAACTCACTATAGTTTGACAAATACTGTGGATGTTGGACCACATAATGCATTTTTGAGATGTTTTTAGGCAAAAATGTGTTGTTTAGATTGAAAATATGTGTTCTGATTATGAGCATACTGTCTATTTGAAAATATTTTGATGATTTCAGATGATTTCACTAATGTGTGTGACTTCCAGTGCATTGCCGTTCATCCACTCATTGCCTGCCGAGAGCACTCTTTTGATGGCTACTTATTTAAGAGTCTGATGTATGTCTGTAAAGTGATTTATTGCAAACAGATTTCACTGCAATGTTAAGTTTTACAGTTCAAAGGGTGGGTTCACTCAAAAATGAATACTCACTCTCATTGGTGTCGCTAGGCCAATTTTATGGGGCTTTAGCCAGTTGGGTTTTAGGGTTGCCTTTACTCAGCAACCCAAAAACTTTTGCAATTGGCTCATGAACTGTACACTAAATTACCATCATTCCCCTTTAAATTTGATATGAAAATGACGGCACAGTTTGGCTCCTCCCTGTCTTTCGGTACTCGTTTTTCATTTAATCACCAAACCACAGCTGTGCAGTGTTTATCGATAGATTGTTATAATATCTGCATAATTGCAGCTCTAGACACACCTGTACCCCAATGTCATGGGGGAGCAATCGGGTTTCCCATCTACTGTTTCCACAGTATTCACCTCATCATCACAGCTGTTTCCGACAGCAAAAATGTAGCTCTTTACAACATTTCGCTATTTTAATTTCTAAATTAACTATGAATGTAAAACACATTACAGTGCATGTGGCATTAACTATACCATTCAGTCATGCACAGAAAGGATTAAACACAGTGACAGAAGCACTTAGTGATTGAATTCAATTTAACTGCATACCAGAGTGACTGAGAGATAGCAACATCATGTGACGGTTTCTTATTTACTAATGGCCCAGATTGTGATATATATACACAACAGTTCTGGTTCTCGATGTTCTGTCTGGTTCTCGAATCTGATCGGCTGATAGCAGTGCGATATTCGGCAATATCAGAACTCCTACAGCCTCCTCACCCTTCTGTAGTACTCCGCCCAGTTTGACAAATATTGCAGCTGTTGGACAACATAATGTACTTTTGAGGCTTTTTTAGGCGAGAACGTAGTTGTTTAGATTGCAACTATGCAGTTTATTTATAAGGATAGTGCCTATTTTACATATTTATAGTTTCTGAGGTACAGCGCCATCCACAAGATGGCAACAGAGACAGCCTAATAAGACCTTAGAGGAGGAAAAACTCAGCGTAATTCCAATAATTATAAAACTGATAAGTGGCTTTCTAAGTCGATCTCTCTCTTTTGTATGTTGTAGTGCTGTATTTATACCATATTAATCATAGTGTGTTGAGTGTGAGATGGGACTCACATATTAGGAATGTATGTATTTTGTGTTGGCCACTCTTTGTATAACCCCGAGTTACTTTTTGGTTGGCCATCTGTTTGTTTCTAATGAGTCTCCTGTTTTCATTACTGCAGACTAGTTCAGTAAACAGAAAGAAAGAAGTAATGCCCGCATGTGTTTAGTGTTTTTCCTTATCGCAAACACAACAGTAATCTGGTAGTGATTGCATTGCTTTGGCTTTTTTGGGGTTAATTATTGTGATCTCCCGATTGCAATAGAGAAATACTGGGAAATCTCTGTAGACGGGTGGCATTTCATGCCGTTCAGCCTTATAATCATAAAATGTGAGCAAAATCACCTGTTTTGTCTTCACTTTAGACATTACGCTAGAGAATCATTCAAATACTACCTCTAAAGTGACGTTGGTGAATGAGCAACGGTTTCTGCTGTTCTGACGTCAGCTGCAGATGTGAATGAATGGCGGAAGAAAGTAGTTCCTCATACAAAAGGATTTTGAGACTCTCCGTGTTTGATTTTCTTTTTTATACACATGATTATGCCATCGAACTGTTGTATAGATGCAATATCACACTCATAGCACTGCGATGTGGCTGTATATTGTTACTGATGGGACGCCAAGTCACTCGGCCGCACGCCTCCCACCAGTGCCGATATACAGCCACATCACACTGCTATATATATATATATATATAAATTACTTGCCCTCAAGTGGTTCCAAAATGTATTCTTCATAAGAAAGCTAAAAACCTGTAACCATTGACTTCCATAGTAGGAAAAACAATTACTATTGAGGTTTACAGGTTTCCAGCTTTCTTCCAAATATCTTTTGTGTTGTTTGGAACAAGTTTTAAGTGTGAGTAAATGATGACAGGATTTTCAGTTTTGGGTGAACTATACTTTTATAATGTATTATACTTAATTAAAACTTGGTTGTTATTCTTTTGACTGATTTATTTAGCATGTTTATATTGTTGTGTTTAACACTTAATTAAAATAATTGGTATTTCAAACCACAGCATAGCGATTGGCAGTTGATGTTACGTTGTTATGCCATAAGATTGTGACAGAGACCATATAATCATCAGTCCTACAGGCTTTAAGAGAGCAAATGCTTTCCTCTGCAGAGATTTTAAACTACTGCTAAGCAAATTAAGGTAAATCATGCTCTAAGACTAGTTCTGTCTTTTTTTTTATTTAGTATTACTGTATTTAGATTATCGCAATCTAGTGTTTGCTTTACTTCGGCTTTTATGTGGTTGATGTTAGTGAATACTGTATGCAGCATAGACATAAAGGCAGAAAAACCTGTACTAATCTGTAAGAGTTGTAATCTTTATCTGTCAGTAAGATCTTCTGTTTTGTCATCATTGAGACATTACAATGCATGATGCAAGAAAATAATACAGATAGGTTTGAGGTTACTTTAAATGAGCAACCGATTTTTAAAAATCAACAGAAAGGTGTTATTATTTTACAATATTACTGTTTTTACTGTATATTTGGTTAAAAGGAATTGGTAAACATATGTGCCTATCAAACTTGCTGCATTTGACTTTTTAGGAGGTCTGCATCAAAATTTTCAATGTAATTCTCGTGATCCCTTTAAGACCCCTTTATTAGTAATTCTGTGTTTCTGTAAAAAATGATAATTACTAATATACTACTACTAATAATATAAAACACACTACATTTTGACAGAATCCTAGATTGCTGAATATAAATCCCACCATTCAAACTGATTTGCTGGAATCAAAAGGTGGACGATGATAGGTGAGCATTAGCAAATGGGGATGCCACTTGCACATTAGTGCATGGTCTTAAAGGCTTTTGTTTGAAATGAAAGGCTTAATGGATAATTTCAGATGAATTCTGTCATTTTGACATGAGTAAAAAAAAGTAATGTTCTCCTGCTTTCTCATTTCTATCATCATATCAGTTAAGTGATGGTGAGTAAAGGCACACACTACCGTTTAGACCAATGTGCATTTATTGACATCACTAGGAATAACGTGCATAGATGGAGAAGAAGTTTTCAGTTTTCTGCAGTACAACTCACTGCATTAGTCAACTTTAGCTCTCTACATAATGTATGAATTATTTGTGATAAAAAAAATATATATATATCATGCTTTTTAGGGGGGGATGACTCTGTAAGAGACATGAAAAGTCACCAAATTGAACAGTTGCAGTAATAACTATAATCATACCGAGATCCAAAGAAATTCAAAATCAAATGAGAAAGAAAATAATTGAGATCTACCAGTCTGGAATAGCTTATAAAGCCATTTCTAAAGCTTTGGGACTGCAGCGAACCATGGTGAGAGTGATTATCTACAAATGGCAAAAACATTAAACAGTGGAGAACCTTCCCAGAAGTGGCCGGTCGACCAAATTTACCCCAAGAGCACAGCAACAACTCATCCAAGGGGTCACAAAAAATCCCAAAACAAAATCCAAAGAACTGCTGGCCTCATTTTCCTCAGTAAGTTGAGTGTTCATGACTCGAATTCCAAAACAAAAACTACTGCTGAGCAAAAACAACATAAATGCTCAAAAATCTCAGTTTTCCCAGAAAACATCTTGATGATCCCCAAAACTTTTGGGAAAATACTCTGTGGGCTGACAAGACAAAACTTTTTGGAAGGTGTGTGTTGCATTATGCGTAGGGTAAAAGTAAAGGACATCATACCAACAGTAAAATGTAGTGGTGGTAGTGTGATGGTCTGCGGCTGTTTGCTGCTTCAAGACTTGGAAGACTTACTGTGATAATTGGAACAATGAATTGTGCTGTGTACCAAAATATCCTAATAGATAATATCCGACCGTCTGTTAGTGACCTCAAGCTGAAGTGAACTTGGGTTCTGCAACAGGAGAATGATCCAAATCACACCAGCAAGTCCACTTCTGAATGGCGGAAGAAAACTTTGGAGTGGTCTAGTCAATGACCTGACCTGAATCTAATTGAGATGCTGTGGCATGACCTTAAAAAGGCGGTTCATGCTCGAAAACCCTCCAATGTGGCTGAATTACAACAATTCTGCAAAGATGAGTGGGCTAAAATCACCCTTCATAGCACTATAACAGACTCATTGCAAGTTATCAAAAATGCTTGATTGCAGTTGTTGCTGCTAAGGGTGGCCCAACCAGTTATAAGGTTTAGGGGCAAACACTTTCTCACACAGGGCTGTGTAGTTTTGTATGTTGTTTTCCCTTCATTTCAATACTGCATAATGTTTTTACTTGTGTTATCTACAACATGTAAATCAATAAGGGGCAAACACTTCTTCACACCAATGTATGTTTTTTAGATAAACTATATACAAAATCTATACCGATTGACATCATTATTATTGCCCAGCTACAGCGCTTTCCTTGATGCAGTTGAAGCACATCCAAAACTTAGAAAACCTCAGTAATACAGAATACAAACATCAATTAACAGCTTTCGAGAATTGATAATGAATTGACCACTTTTTAATAGAAAACATTTTGTTTTGCCTAGCCCTAACTTTCACATTAATTTTTTTTTTTGCCTCACCCACAAATTTAAACGTAGTAGAAGAGAAATTATGATTGAGAATATGACAATATGATTGTGGCCTCAAATCAAGAAGGGCGCTGGTTCGAGCCCCAGCTGGGCCAGTTGGCATTTCTGTGTGGAGTTCGCATGTTCTCCCCGTATTCGCGTGGGTTTCCTCCGGGTGCTCCAGTTACCCCCACAGTCCAAAGACATGTGCTGTAGGTGAATTGGGTAAGCTAAATTGTCCGTAGTGTATGTGTGCATGTCCTGGTCCTCAAGGTTGGGGGTTGAGCGTTGGGCTAACAACCCACCTCATACAAACTAGACGTTACAAAACACCAATATGGTGCGGCTAAATATCAACTTAGATATAAATGGCCCTGGGAGTAAGTAAGTAATAAATGTATTAAAGGAGTAATGAAGTATGTGTTGTTTTCCATGTGAATGTATACTAATTTATACTCATTGAGCTACTGTTTTTCATAAGAAAAGACTATGGTTTTACCATGACGTCGAGGTACTATACTTGTGATTCATGATCTACAGATGTATAAAAGATGAGGCTGTTACAAATTTTAACAAATGGTACTGTTTATTTATTTATTTATATAGAAATTTATTTGCATCTGCCTCCCAACACAAGATCCAGTTATTCTCAACTACGGTCAAGAGCAAATTTGAAAGAGAATGTTATCTATACATGTATAGCGCTACAAACTCAGGTGTTGGTGCCACCATCTATAGAGCATGTCTTTGTTTTCTGTGTCCTGCAATTTGTGTCCAAACAGTGGAACAATGAAATCCTATCTGCTGTAAATTGAATCTCAGCCTCTAACTCAATCACAGCGAGTTAAATCTCACAATTTATTAGCATGTTCCTAATGACAGACATCATCTTCTCATTAAGCGTGAAATTTAGTCACACTTGTGAGTGATTTACTCACAATGCAAATGGATGTTAATGTATTATTGCTTCAAAATAATTAATCGGAATGAGACGTAAACACTTACTTGATTGGCAGCTGTGGATAGTACATTTGCTTTATTGCGTGAACACTTGATGGATTTGTTTCACGGCACTAAATAAGACGTTATGACATCACCAGTCCAACTCCTGGCAAAATAATATGACAAATCAAAGAAAATCTGTTGCCAGCCTGCATCCAGTACATAGAAGATGAGACGATGATCTCTTTTGGTTCGGATGAAAACAGATGTTGCGTAATCTTTCCTTTTCTTCGCAGAGAGACACCTCTAAGAAAGAGACTAAAGTTCATCCGTGTTTCTGACATGTTTGCAGCACCAAGTTTGAAGACTGTGATGACTGGTAATTACCGCCAGCAGACAAGTAGGCCTTGGCACCTGTGTTTTCTCTGAGAGCAAGATAATGAAAAAACAACAGCGCTGTCATCACCTTCGGGTTCCTGATTGCATTATCAAAACTACAGCCGGGCTTGGCATCTGGGCGTGACCTTGTTAACTGCCAGGGTAATTAAGTTTAACCAATTGGGAGAGGGGATGATAAATTATTAGCAGGTAGATTTTGTTCACATTTTATTAAATTGGCCTGCCAAAAGGGTCGGCCAAATTATCTGGGGCCTCATTTGTTGGAGGCCGGCCACATTGGCGCATCTGTTACAATTATTTATAATTTCAAGCAGTCGAAAACCAACAGAGTTCGGCATCAGCCACGTAAAGCAATTTACAAATGATCTGATGAGGGAGTGTTTGAGTCTTTTCCCCTCATTTCTAGCCAGCAGGGAAGATGAGGGGCAAAGAAGGAGAATAAAAGGGTGAGAAAAAGAGAGTGTGAATGAGTGTGAGTGTGTGTGTGTGTGTTTGTGCGAGAGAGAGAGATAGGGAAAAAAAACCAAAAAAAAAAACAGCGTGCTGTAATTACAGAACACGATTAGGTTGTTCTGGGAGTTTTGCTGGCACTGGTGGTCTCAGTGTAGAAGCAGAGGGAACATATGGAGGGGCTCGTGATTGCTCTCCCTGAGGCCCGTGACCCGTCTGCTGGCAAAGCTGCGAGCTGCATCTGAATTAGACTGTTCTACACATGTACCAGTTCTGCCACAAAACAAATCTGATCACTGTTAATTACGAAACAGCTATAATCAGGCCCTTGACTGTATGAAGCCAGTAGATGAGGGCTTTGCTCTGGGCCAGAGCTGCTGAAATGTGTGTGTGTGTGTGTTTGTGTGATTGCACGGCGTTCCCTGCACGGTTATCTGCACTAGCACAAGCGTGGTGGAGGTGCAAACACATAGGCGTCTCTGCACGGCTGCGTGTTTGTCTGAACACAGACAAGAGTGGCTCTCGGGTCAGGGTCGTGTGTGAGCAGGCCTGTGTTTTTAACTGCTGATCAGAGCCCCTGCAGATGGATGGGGACTGTAAGTGAGTGAATAAGTGACCGGTTGGGCCTTTAACACATGGCTGGGGTTTATTAATGAGTCTCAGTACACACGCTGCTCATCTGATGAAAGCACTTGAGCACAAGAGGTCATATCATTACAGTCGAAAAACATTCAAAACACACTCGCCAGCATCCAACAAAATGGTCTAGGACAGCCAGTGGCTGGATTCATTTGACGCCATACCGCTAATACAGCCCTTTTAAATACACAGCAGGATTTCAGAACGCTTTGAAGAAATGACAACACATGATTTATTTATCTATGTATTTATGTATGTTAAACCACTGAAAGGTCATCATTTATTTTAATTTTTAATATGCAAATGAAATATCTGAAGGTTATGAAATAAATGAAGGTTAAATCCAAAAAATCTGTAAATCAATAATGTCTGGTTATTATCAATAACACTGTTTAAACAGAAATCACTTTCAAACCAAGCAGGTTTCTGTTGGTTAAAACTAGCATGTCCAACTTGAACATGAGCAAAATCTACATGGTTACGCTAGATCACACTGAAAAGACTGGACTCACAGAGCTTTCCATCTGTGTGGAACTCATTTTCTATCTAAGAATAAAAATAAATCAACTGGGAGTGTGTATGTATTCCATTTTAAGCCTTTTTTCTTTCTCTAAAATAATGTTTTGTTGTTAATTTCATAGCAGGTTATAAGTCATCTCATATCCTAATATCACGATATAACACAATTTCTGTAAGTTCAATAATAGTTGATTGATTAAAAAAGTTAAAAGTTTGATTAACTATTGATTAATTAATAGTTAATATATATACAGACCACATATTGATTACATTTGATAGTACCGTATAAATGTACTCATTTATATGTGACATATTTCTCACTTTATTTAGAACTTCAGGGCAAATGATAAAATAAATATGAATAAAATATAAAACACTTTTCAAAAAGTAATGATTACAGGTTCAACATCAAGATAAAACAAATAAATAAAGTGCAAAATGTAAGCATTGTGCTTTCAAAATGGCAAATTTCTCACAATGATGTTATCCATGTCTCTGTCTATTGCGCTCATATAAAACATGAGAACATGAGATTGCCATAAACAATGTATTTTGTGACACCACAAACTAAATGACAGAGAATAATATCGAACCATAAACCTTTTATTTTGTCTATATGATATATATTGTCATATTGCAAAGCCCTAATTATTGAAGATTTGCAAACAACAAAACCATTTTGTTTTCATTTTGTTTAACAACAACATGTTTGTGACAAGCATCGTGTATACACTTATCTCTCATTGACCCTATACTCATTACAATATAAATAATAACTTAATAGAAATATCGAATTAGCTCACAGTTTGCTTTGCTTATGTTAACTCAACTCTTCATGATTAAGTGTTAGCAACAGCTCGTGGTAATGTAACTATCAACAACGCTGTTTTGCTTGCATATATTTGAGGATCATGCAATATTCAGTCTTTTTTTCAGCTCCTCCTCAGTCTAACCACAGGTTCTACTCTTCACCACAATGGCAATACTACAAATTTCAGCATAACATGAGCCTCTGTAAATCTTAACATCCGTCCGACATTAAAAACTAGTGTATGCCTTTCAGGTAATCTCGCTCATCTAAACACCTATAACAACACTAAAGGCCCAATCATACATTAGGGATGTGCACTACGACTAATTTGATATTTGTTTAAACAGATGTTTATTTAAATATTAATTGAGTTCCATGAGCTCTCAATTCAATTCCAGTAAAAATAGGCCACGCACTCAACTCGCATTATTATCATTATCAATTTTAGGCGTCATCCAACATCAGTAAATGCATGGCTTATGTATTTTATTTATTCAAAACAGCAATGCAGAACAATAGGGAAATAAATCAATAACCTGAGAGAAATCTTCATCATTTATATAACGTTAGCCAATATTAAACAAGTCAAAAACCATAAGAAAGTTAACCAAGAAACAGCATTAAAATGCCTTTAAAAATATACTTAATGTATGTATATATATATATATATATATATATATATATATATATATATATATATATACACTAAATGCCTATTTAACTTACAGAAATGAACATATCAATGTAGTCTGATAAAAAGACGGGACCTAAAACAATTCCTGCACTTTAAAGGCACTCAGAAGGAACATAAATCTGCAAGCGCACACACAAGAAAGCCGATAGAGGGCCACACTCATCCCCCGGAGTCTGAACCGAGGGAACCGCGAAGCAGAGCTTGACTTGATTACACGCTATTCGAGTCCTGTAGCACCTCTGAGGTGACAGAATAGAATCAATTTATCTTGTGTAGTCGACTACTGTTTTTTTAGTGTATACTAGTAGGAGCTGTAGCCAAATTTATAAATGTAAATACAGTTATTGCCTATTTGAACATTTATTTTTGTATGACTTCGGAGATGGGACTTCTAGTGCATCGGTCATCTTTTATTTACTCCAGAGCAAATAAATTTGTTTGTCAGCCTAATATATATTATGGTGAATGAAAACTTGGTCACAAGATGGGGACCGAGACCGTATAATAATCAGCCCTTCAGTCTTTAAGTCTATTTTAAACTACAGTTAAACAAAACATCACAGAACAGGTAAATCACACTCCAAGTCAAACTCTCCCTCTTGTTCTTTGTATTGCTGTATTTATACTACAGTAATATGTTATTGTTAATGAACACTCAGATGCAGCAGAGAAATGGAGAACTCTGTAGATTGACGTTGTTTTATGCCATTCAGCCTTTTAATCTTGATCTGTGTGTTATGTCATCCCAAGACATTACAATACTCTACATTATGCAAAGGAATAACCTTTTTGAATTAGCAACGGCTTTTGCTGTTTAGACAGCCAGCTGCAGATGTGAATGCATTGACAGAGAAAAGTGTGAGTTTCTCACACAAGGATATGAGGAATCACAAACTCGTAGTGCTGCAATATGGCTGCATATTCTTATGCACTCATCACTGCAGTGCTACGAGTGTGATATTCCTCATATATTACTGGTAAGAGAATGAGAGGTGAGACTATAGTTGGTTTCTAGCATGGTATGCCCAAAACACACCCATTATGTATTAAAAAGCATCGGTACAAGTTGCTTTTGCATTTAAATTGGGTCACAAAGATCAAGCCTGCTTGCATGACGCAAGAACCAATGAGGGTCAATCTTGCGTGTAACTTGATAATGTGTGTTCATCAGGCACGGTTGAGTTTTTTGTGAATAAAAGATGAAGTGTATTCAACGAATAAAGAGAGAGTATCTCTTTTAGAAGACTTTATTAAACGGAAGAAATGGATTTGATTTATTTACGTTTTGAGATTGTCGCTTGAAAAGACTTTCCGTGGAGGTAAGCGATCTATCAGATTTCCTCAAAAAAAATCTTTATTTGTGTTCAGAAGCCGAACAAAAGTTTTGATTTTGGGGTGAACTAACCCTTAAAAGACACAAGCGATGAGCTCTGAGGAAGCACTTGCTGTAGACGTACAATAGGCCTGATGAGACATCAACCTGCTTAATGTTATCCAAACAAGTTGAGTGAAACAAACTGGCGAGGCAACCCACAGTGATGGAGGCATTGGCTCCTAAAGATTTAAAGCCAAACACATCGGCAGCCTCTCAGTATGCTGGAAGCTCAGGGTTTGAGCGTCAGATAGTGATCAAAAGAAACACATCTACTCATCTAAACATGACCCCACATAACAAGCCGTGTGTGCAGGGAGCGGACACTTCAATTATACATCTGACAGCTCGGCTTTCACTAACACTAATAACACGCAGAGGCAGATGTTGAGAGGAGCGTCTGGGCTCTGGAATAGGGAGAAATGGGGAGCGAGACATTGAAATTTCATCACTTGGGAGGTTTCTCGCAATCTCACACTTTAATTAAATTCGGAACATTCCACCTATTAAATAAATACTTCGATAGGTGATAAAGCTGATTAAGTGATCACTAAATGTCTTTGGCCGTCTATAAAATCGAGTTAAACACAGAAAAAAATTAAGAAATAAAAATTAGCAGCGTTAATTAATTCTGAGATGAACAAGTTAATAAAAATCTGCATGTCCAATCAATCTACAGCGCGAGATCAATTTGCCAGTTGTTGATCCTAGAGGAGCAACAAACGCTCACGCTGAGATGTGAGAAGCTACGCATTTCTAACAGTTCTTGTCAGTATTCATAATAAAACGTTGTCACTCCGTATAGTAGCTGGAGTGCATATAGGCAACTGCACAAAAGCTGCAATAAATCCCCTTGTTGAGACAGGGGATGCCACATGGAGTGTTAAATGCGTTGCTAATAGACTGCAAGATGCAACACTTCCTGTGTAATCCTCAGGAGGCCAATTCTGGACTTGGTTTTCAATGGCTTCTGACTAGAAAAGAAGAACCTACAAGGCTTAAATACTGATTTAGATCAGAGAAAGGCAGAAGCACCATAGTGACAACCTGGGTCACGTCACCGCACGGCCAGACTGCCACAGGAAAGCAAGAGATGAAAGGAAAAATAGAACTAGCAAAGCACTGAAAAATCCTGAGGGAAAATAGTGCAATCGGTAAGATCACTGGGATTTACTTCCAAAGAACAATGACTTGAAACATACTATAAAAGCCACACAGTGGCCCAGTCAAAGTTCACAGATCACAACTGGATACTGTAGAAGCGAGGTTTAAAAAAGCCCTGCTAAATCTGCAGTTTCAGCCATTTTGATAAGGGGAAAAACTAAAATGATGGTTGAAATTATAGGGGTTACGAATAATAACACATTAGCATAATTAAAAAAAACTAATAATGTAGATGCCTCTGTATAAATTCTAGAGAGCCTACTTATATGTTGATAGCTTTTTGAAGCATGAACAAAAATGATTTTAAGGTCTCTGAAAACATGATTCTGATCAGCTGCATCGTTCTGATCAGTTTTTTTTCGGCTGAACTGCAACATATTTACTTCATGCAGTGAAGGGCAAATAAAGCATTAAAATTACACATTTAAAAAATAAAACAAGCAAGAGGACTAAAATATTTTCTACTCCAATAGTCTTCATTTATTCATTCATTCATTCATTCATTCATTTTCTTTTCGGCTTGGTCCCTTTATTAATCAGGGGTCGCCACAGGAATGAACCGGCAACTTATCCAGCATATGTTTTACGCAGCGGATGCCCTTCCAGCCGCAACCCATCACTGGGAAACATCCATACACACTCATTCACACACATACACTACGGACAATTTAGCTTTCCCAATTCCCCTATAGCGCATGTCTTTGGACTTGTGGGGGAAACCAGAGCACCCGGAGGAAACCCACGCCAACATGGGGAGAACATGCAAACTCCACACAGAAATGCCAACTGACCCAGCCGAGGCTCGAACCAGCGACCTTCTTGCTGTGAGGCGACATCGCTACCCACTGCGCCACCAAGCAGCCCACTCCCATAGTGTTTATTTACGGACAAAAAACAAAAAGAAAAAACATTGTTTTCACAGTGTTTCTGTGCTAGCTTCATCCCTCTGATATCACTCAATTGTCTTTCTCTTCTCACGTAATTAAATTACTTAAATTAGCCTTTTTAAGGTGATAAAACATCCTGATCCTTTTATTATGCCATTAGATCTTACTAATTAAGAAAGACTGAAGTACTATTATTATTATTTCTACTATTTGTGTTAATAATAATACAAATCAAGAACATGCCATAACTAGTATTGCTATTGCAATAAACGGTCAAAAGAAAAAGGACCAAAGACTGCCTTTAAAATAAATGTATATGTGCTAATACTTTGTTTCAAAATCAATTTTTTATTGCTTAATCCCACTGTGACCAGGTTTGTATTAAATATTTGAAATTTGCATTATTTATATAGGACAGGTCACATCCATATTTCTAATACAGAAGTACATGATTTCAGCCTGCACTGGCCTTTGAGCTCTTCTTAAGCCCCAACTAGCAACACAATGGGTTTCTTTTTCTTTTTTTTTTGTTCCGCTTGGACTTTTCTTTTCTCCATCACTCCTCCCTTATTCAAATGAGAGTCTGGTCTTGCTCAGCTCCCTCTGCTGATCAGCACTTTGATCATTCCTAACATTTAAAATTAAAATAAAGCTCTAACAACCAGTGCATTAGAATTTAACAGGTGTTCAGGAAGAAGCTGATACAGAATTTCAGATTACACTAGAATACACATCCCAGTCAGTGCAATTATAGCGGGGAATGGAAAGCCCTCTTGACTGTGTTACACCTTGGGATAACTGATCAGATCACTTTGATGTCTGTAGGTAAAACTGTTAAGAAACAAAACAGCCAGGCAGCCACTACATGAATTCGGTAAACACAATTTGATATTCAAAGCAATACATTGGAACTGTGCATAAAGCATGCATCGATTATTGTACATAGCCAAAATCATGTGATGTGCCTCCTTACGGTGAGGTACACGTGTACAAACAGAGACAACACATATCTTGCTGAGTCTACAACAGCACTTTTGGAGAAACACTTTCTGTGGGACTTTTGCATAGTTGTACTTGCCAACTGAACTGGTTGCTAATGCTCGGGCAAAATTTCCAGCAATGTTCAGCATTACTGCTACAAAATTTTATCCCTATGCAGCCATTTTCTAAAGCCCATAAATGAAGTTCAAGTGTGGATTGATACATTCAGGTCGGGGACTCATTCTACACGATGTTTCTCAATTCCTAGTGGTTGATTTGCAAAAGAAAAGTACAAAAGAAGCAAGAAACATAGAGTTGATCAATGAAAAATGGAAAAAAAGTAAGCAAAGTAAGATAAAATATGTAACACAATAAGCTAATGACAATGTCTGCTATTTAAACTGTACCAATTTGAGCTAAACTAAAAAGAAAAACAACGCACCAAACTAAATCCTCAGTCCATACATGTAATGATTGCTACAAAAGGTGCATCGGTTGAAACTCCATTCCAAGTGAATGCAATCATTCATTCCTCATACACTATTAGTTATAGCACAAACTAAATATCAATGTAATAACAGAAAAAAGAATCTCACTAAGATCTCATAAACCACAGAAAGATGTTAATACAGCTGCTCGTGAACAATGCCACATTGCATTACTTTACTGTTGCTCAGTGTCACCTGCTCATTAGTTCACTGCACAACAGCATTAATCAAAAGATACTTGACTGCATCTTCCTATTGATGTCTTAATAATTGAATGTGAATTAAATAATGAAATCAATTAAATAAACCTAAATTCTCATAATAGATGTTAAAACTGGGCCGATTTTTTAAGGTATATGTAAAAATAAAAAGCTAATTAATTTAATAGTTTGGGCTCTGTTATTTTTAAACTTTAATATTCGAAGTATTATGCATATTCCCTTTATAACGTAGTTAACCGAGTTAGATTGTTTAGAAAATTGTAGTTATAATCCAATTTAAAATAAAATGTGATAAATTTGTTTAAAAACTTAAGAAAGAAAAAGAAAGAATATGAGGTTAGCTTTCCAACCTGCTGTGCTGAAAACATACTAAAAACGATAAGAATTGAATTAATTATTTCATACAAATAACTGTTTCTGTCAGTAATAATAAATAAATGTTTACTGAGCACTAAATCAGCATATTCCTTGAAGGCTGAAAAATGGAAACCAGCTCTTTGAAATTACTTATGGTCAAACAAATGCAGCCTTGGTGACCATATGAAAGCCTTTATAGACCATAGATGTAAGTCTATATAATTATTTATATACACGCATTAACTGATTACATGCATAGTAAGGAGACAACCTGGCATTGTTTTTGTTTTTTAGCAGGGCTTATGACAGATGCTTCTGAAAAAAGTGAACAAAAACTCCTGACCATCTCTTCCCAGTCCTTTCTTACTGAAAGGCATTTCATTTATTATGGATGCGGTTTTACTAAGAGGAGAAAAAAGGAAATGAACGGTGTGTGGTTTTGCTGAAGTGCTCATTCAGCTTGCTTTGCATACAAAGGGCATTGAGCGTGATGTAAATCTGTCATGGTGCTCCCCACACGCACTCACCTCGCAGTGCCCCGCGGCTGCTGTGAAACTCTGCAGCTGTGCCTGGAGTTCTTGGATCTGCTGATCTCTCTGGCTGAGCTGCATGCTGAGGGCTGCTTCCCGCTGGTGGAGCTGTTCCTGGCTGTGCCAAAGGGCCTGGTATGACACGCTCAGCTCGCTGTAGAGCTGTCACAGCAGAAACAGACAGTGAAGGACAAGCTCGGTTAATGCAGTTAAGTCCTTGCTCCAACACAAGTTCACCCCCCGAGGGGCAGCGCGTTCACTTGTGAGGACAGGCGCTAAGTTCACACAACAGATGCGTGCCTGTACCTTCTGGTAGGAGATGGTGTCCGCTGTGTGGGCCTCCTCTTGGCTGCGCAGGACTCTTTGCGTGTCCAGGTTAAGGCCCTCCAGCTGCTGAATAAGATGGGCCTGTTCTCCTGCATGTGCTATGCTCTGCTTGTACAGACACTGCAGGTCCTGGAGCTCACGCCTGGACACATATGCACATTACTTTTTGGGTTTTACTGTTCATACACATAATTGGTTTACATCATATCCCTTAGAGAGAGAGAAAGAGAGAGGAAAAACCTTATAGCATTAATAAGACATTTTAAAAAAATGACATCCCATAGCAAAAGTTGTCATACTATTCTTGTGGGGGCGTTTGATCACACATACAGCACACACAGGGATAATGAATTTTAAACTGCACAAGTAGATTCTGTCCCCTAGCCATACCTACGGTTAATCCAGTTACCTAATACCAATATTGTTTCTTGAAAAAATTTAACAGAAATAAAAGCTAAACATTTATTCTTTTGAAAACATTTGTAATGTTTTTAATCAGTTTACTCTGTCGATTTTTCTCTTATTTTGCACCTTTTTTATGTAAAGCACTTTGAATTACCGTCGTGCGTGAAAAGTGCAACATAAAAACAAACAAACTTGCCTTGGCTTATCTGTACTGAAATAACTCAAACAAAAACTAAAACGCAGTATTTCTATTTAGAACAGAATAACAATAAAAAGACACACAACTAAATTAATGCCAACTATTATATTGTGTCAGTGATCCTAAAAAAAATAAAATAAAATAAAAAATTTAAAAATCCATTACAGATTTCTAACAATAACATAATGGAATTTTGTCCCTATTGACCAGCTATTATTCATATGTGCACATTCAAGCGTTACAAGTATAGGGAATAACTGGACACACACACAAACCAAGCATCACAATAAACTCATATGATCAGTGTTAATCAAAGCTTACTTGATTTGACAGAGCTGTTGTTCATTGTCAGCTCTTTCTCGTTCTACTGAGGAAAGCTGAAGGGACAAAGCAGTTGAGCGGCTCTGAGCCTCTAGCAAATCCTGTCTGCTTCTGAATACTTCCTCTTCCAAATTCTGAAACAGACATTGAATATTTATTGGCAGCACGGTCTTTTCCAATCGATTAATTTATCTAAGAATGCATTAGAAACACAATTCACACAAAACAGTGACTTACTGTACACCCTGTACATTAAACATGCTTCTCTGATGACTTTTTCTAATTTCTGAATTAAAATTCATTATGAGAAAATTATAACAACAATAGTCAAGTTCTTCAAGCTGCTCCATTTATGTTTTGTTTTTTTTTGTTCTTTCAGCAACAAAATAAATACTAAAACTTGTTCACTTCTCATTAATATATCTAAATCTTTAATCTGCCACATCAAAATGATGTGATGTGAAGGTCAAAGATTTATTGAGGCGGCATAGCAAGGAAAACAAAGAACGTGAAATTACATCTCAGAAAGTACCCGTGTAGAAATACTGTACATATCACAGTCAACATTTTGCTGTGTTTGTGTGGGTAGTAAAATGTAGGGTGCAAAACATATGGCGAAACTCCTCAAAAAATGTATGATTATATAATTCACAGTGAGTTTTTAAGACATAGCCAAAAAAATGCTAGCCTTTACATCTATAGTGGCATTTCAGATCACCTGCTTCATCTTTTATGAATGGCGAACATGTTGTCTAGAAGCCAGGGGATATTAGTGTGAAAGCTTATCTTATATACGTTTAATATAAGCTGTTCTCAGTCGAAACAAGTAGAAGTGGACCAAGTACAGTGGGTCTCATTCATGACGATTCACATTTATACACACATCCGAACGTCTCCCAAAAATGTAAGCTAATTCACTAGATTAAGGGTTCTTAAGCTCATTCTAATGTTAGTGAATTTGGAGTATTTAAAATGAGCAGCCATGTGCACAAGACTGCATAAAACCTGCCCTCAACCATCTCCATAAAAGGACGTTTTGTACAACTTTTTTGCTGTCATTCTCAAACTCAGTTCAAAACCAATAAAGGCATTTTTTAAGATATTACATAGAAACAAATATAACATACAAATTATTTGTAAATATAACGCATTTATAAAAGTAATCATGGTAAGTTAATATATAATTCTTTACATTGATTATAAGACGTTTCAGACGATATCTTTTTTCATAAATGTAGGTAGAATAAAAGTTGTGGCAAATTATTATTGGTTCATGATTTGTTTTTACACGCATACATTTGTATGAATGTTTAGTGAATGAGACCATGTGTTTTTTACCTCACAACTTCTGATTGTTCAATTGTTCTGTGGTGCAAATTGCCCCATTCATGATCTGTCTCTCTCTTCTCACATTCACACCTCTCTAATTGAGATATGCCAGTAAATATTTAGAATTTATTTATTTGAGCGATTTTGCGCTGATTTACTTACTACAAATTTGTCATAACATAGTAACCTGTCCTAGGGTTGGCTAGCATGCTAGCTAAGCATCAAAACCCAAAAATGTTTTAGATTAATGGGTTAGTTCACCCAAAAATGAAAATTACCTCATCATTTACCCTCCCTCATGTGGCTTTAAACCTCTATAAGATATTTCTTCTATTGAATACAAAATATATTTCGAGGGGGAAAAAAAGACAACCAGCATTTTCCAAATATCTTCTTTTGTGTTCAATAGAAGAAAGAAACTCAAATAGGATTTGAACAAGTGAGGGGTGAGTAAATCATGACAGGATTTTCATTTTTGGTTGAAAGGTTTTATGCCTTTTTACATTTCCTGAATCATTCCTGAAACAGTCTACCTTTTTTCCATTTTGAATTTTGCATGTTTGTTGTTACTATAAGATTTGTGTAACAAAATAAGAGAATGAATGGTTTGACCTTTCTAATGATATTGTGTTGTTTCTCAAGACTATATTTGTTAAGTACACTTGGATTTTTTTGTTTTCTTTTATCGTGGACATTTTTATGGACCCATCTTACAGGGGGCACAAACTAATATGAAACAAAAGAAAGACAACAGAAGCAAAATAAAACACAAGCAACTAAAGTGGGAAGCCTATCAGCAGCATATCACAGGAGCTGATGGAGATAATGAGAAGCAAACAGATGCCGAGCATCAAACGCTCAGGCCATGGAGAGCACGGCCAGCCCTCATTAAAAACTAGCCAGCACTGACAGGGGCACTGAGAGAGACAGAGAACGCAGGAGGAAAGGGGACACAGTCCGAGCACCACTACAGTCTAATTTAATTGGACTAGTTAGAGTTTAAGGTCCGCACAGACCTGCCTCTGCCCTTCCCCACGGAGAGTAATGAACACAAATCTGTATGTAAAGCAGGTAATCACACAGGTGCTTGAGTGACACTCAACCCAAGAGGACACAAGCCCTATTAAACATACACAAATGCCGAATGAGGCCCTATGGAACATGCTAACAACAGCTCCGTCCTGCTCCGTCTGTAGTAGGTCATTATAGTCGGAGTCGCTAAGCACCACGACAGCAGGCAGGGCTGATTCGGGGCCACATGTAAAACACCTCTGGTCACGTTGCACAGGGTACACTGCCGCTGTTGCATGGGGAAAGGAAAAATTGGGCCCACCATGTTAACCCAGCAAGTCATTATTTCGCCCCCCCTCTGAACATATCTATCAATATTTAACATTTGTGCATTGTGAGACAAGTTCATTTACATGAACCCACTTAGAAAGAAGAAGCGGGGGACCTTACCTTGACTCTGGAACTGCTGACGGCCTCTTGGACCCGCAATCTCTCCAGCTCTGCCTGAGAGGCAGAGTGCTGAGCATCTAATTGTTGCCTGGCTTCCTGTAGGGCACGCCTGCCCTCCTCCTCACACTCCTGCGCTTGCCTCCTTGCTTCCTGCCGGGAAAAAGAGAGAGCGAGAGATGGTCGCGGCGCCGGGATGAAAGGGCAGCAGAGCGGGCAGGGCCGGAGAGAGAAGGCTGGAGCTCACCTGCGTTGGCAGGGCGAGCTGAAGCCCACGCAGGTAGCCCGGTGCTGGGGCCATCTTTAGCTCTAATGACAGCTCTAATGAGAATAGCTCCACTACAGGCCCATTAGTCCTGCAAGCCTGCCTTTGATGCTGATCTCTCGCTCCTTTCTTTTTTTTTTTTGTTGCCCGCACTATGCTTCCCTCCCTTTGCTAAGAGAGACCCAGCAAAGACACATCCTCCCCAGATCTTCACTTTATCAATTAATCATGCCAGTCCCATCAGAAGGTAATTAAGGAGAAGCCACATCACATACACACACTTTCCTTCTGCTCGGCCATCATTAAGTATTTATGGAGAAAGTTAGCTGCTTTTCCAAGCTCCGCTGTCACTAACACAAACCCCCGCCTCCCCTGCCACCCCTGCCCCCGACCCGGGATTTTGAGGGCCTTAGGCGATTGCCTCCAGGGGCTTGTCAGTTTTTTTTTTCCTCCCTCTCTTCCCGTTGTCACAGGCGCAGAGGCAGCACTTTAAAAGTGGTGCCAGTGGAAATTTGTCCAAACCTTAAGTTGTCGACTCTTATTCCCCAGTCTGTGCTGCAGAGCTGCCAGTTCTTTCTTCATTAGAGTGCACTTCTCTTCACCGCCACGCAACTGCTGGACTCGGTTGTTTATCTCCTGCTCTTGTGCCGTCACTTTCTGTTTAAAGAGCCACACAAGTGATGGTGAGAGACAGCCGTTAGTCAAAAGCAATCTGGGTATGAGTGTTTAAAGGACTGCGCGTTAGATTTCATTAATAGATCCTGTAATGGGGTCAGCTGTTGGTGTGATGCAGAGATGGGAAAGCAAGTCACAGGAGTTTTGTCCCATATTGCTAAACGCTTGCAAGTTGGACACAGGTTATGTGTCCAAAGAATTAGCAGCGCTGCCCTGTGACGTGTCAGCGGGACATGATAAAGCTAAAAGTATGCTTCAGATGTTCACTTGCTACTACGTCAGTGCACATATCTCAGTCTATTTCACACAAGTGTGAGACGAAATTTTGGCCAGGACTGTAAATAGCTAAATAATAATAACAATAATAATAATAATAAATGATTTCATGAGAGATCGAAATTACACTGCTCGAATAATGAATGGATACTTCTTCATGATAATTTTTTTGGAAAATTACTTTTTATAGATGGACAGAAATCTCTCGTGTTTCTTGACACATTTCTATATTTCTGTTGAAGATGAACTACAGTCTTATGGGAATAAAATGGCATGAGTGCTGATTACATGATTGTTCACTTCTAAGTAAACTATAATTTTAAGAATTGTTCTATGTTCAGTGCAAAGATTCAATTTTGCTCTACCATCTCTGATATTGCGATAATGCACTCCTATCACTAACACACTAACTGGTTGTGTCGACTCAATGCTGATATCTCAAAAAATAACCCTGAGCTGTGGGAGGCAATTAATTGCCATGTTGGGGGAAATCACTTGAATCTTTCTAGATAGAGAACTTATGTTCAGTCTGTGCACCATGCAAATGCAGGTTTTAATAGAGATTTATAGCACAAGTGAAGCTCAATTCAAAGTGTTGATAATGAGGTAGGCAAGCACTGTTTTAACCCCAGTACTTCTCAATTGGTAGGAAAAGAGGTTTAAAGAAGTTAAGAGGTCTAGGACAGAGAGATTAGCATTAGAAATTCCCAGTGCAGTTCAAAAATGAAAGCTAATTATGTTACAAAAATGGAAGAAGAGGGGTAATGGAAGGGGGAGGGGTGGGAGGAAAGCTGGTCAAAGTTACTGTGGAAATGCAGAGATGAGATGAGGATTCAGCAGACCATCACACGGCCAAGGAAGGAAAAAGCAATTAATCACATTTGGGCTCATTTGGCGCAAATTTGGGATGAGACAAATGCCAGTGGTTTTGAGTGGTACCCAGAAATCTGACTATTAATGAGTTTCTCAAACAGGGCACAATGGCCATATTCCATTAACAGGCCACTGAAACTCAAACCTGGCAGAAGAAAAGACTCATTTAAAACTGGAACTTATTTTTCTAATATCTTAATGTTATTGCATACTAAAATATCAGGAACTGCTGACCATAGATATTAATTCATGGAATGGATACAGTATTTGCAGTTTTTCCTGAAAGTCAAAATACAGTATAGTCGACAATTTATTTTAAAACGTTAATTATATACCTATACTGGCACAAGATTATGGAACTATAGAGACAAGGCATCAACTACAATTTAGGTGATTAGGATTTGTGTCAAGTCAGTGTTAGTATTTTCAATTGCTTCAGAATAGCAATTTATTCCTGTAATAACAGGAATAGTATTGTTAAAGGTGCCATAGAGTGAGAGTTCAGTAAATAAAAATGGTGTACCGTGAGCCTCAAATATCATTGTTTCCTTGTTTTCATGTAAATCCCGTAAGTGTAAAATACTGGTGAAAAACAAGACATTCGGAACAAAACACTGACTGTTATGTTGCACATGGGATCATTAATATGCATGTCCCAAGCTGCATTTGATTGGCCACAGCATTTCCTAGTGAGATTGCAAAATGGGAAAGGCAGGGAGGAACTGGTTCGCCACTCACAATATTGTAAATGAAGGGGGAAAACTGCGTAAAAAGCATTTATTTTATCAACATTAAATATTTTATAGAATTGCAACAATGTACAAAAAGTGCACAGCTGTCAAAAAAGCTTGAAAACGTGTATGTTCCCACTCCCCCTAAAAATTATTAGAACATCTGTAGCTCATATTTTAGTTAAGTACAATGCAGACATCTATACATCCATTACTTCTTTACTATGTAATCAAAACAACTTCTGTTTATTGTAACATATCTCTTTTAGTCATTTCAAAAATTACATTATTTTTAACAGCTTTTTATTGCCCTAATATTTTCAGCCAAAGTTCTCATGTAATAGCATCTTCACAAGGTACTTTCCCAAAGTCTGTAATGGCTAAATAAACGGAAAGCACTTTGAATGATATGTTCATGCTCAACTATTGATACCAGCTTATCTTTATCTAAATAAAAGTGTGGGAGATGTAAAGATTTTGAGCGCATACTCCTGACAAAGGGAGCAGATCTCTGAATTGTTGATGATCCACCATTATGGGAATCGCCACCTCAAAGTGGCTGGGTGTACTGGCGTTGAAGTGGTAATTGGACACAGTGCAAGACTGTGATCAATTAATTCAGATCTTTACATTTAAATAAATCTTTACAACATTTAAATAAATATTTAATCCAGAATATCAATAATGTCTCGTGGCTGAAAATATTGGCATAGTTTTGTCCCACTCCTAGTGTTCAATGCACATAATGGTATCATTTAACTCAGCTCTTACTGTGCTTTTTCTTAAGTGAAAATAATTTAGCCTATATTTCATAAACATCAGAACTCAAATTATGTTATTCTGGAGGCTTAAAGATGGCTCACTCACTACTAGCAAAAACAAACCTCTCTACCACATATTGCATTGATTCATTAAGTTAAATTGTTCTCTGATATCTACATAGTAGGTACAGGGGTTGGACAATGAAACTGAAACGCCTGGTTTTAGACCGCAATAATTCATTAGTATGGTGTAGAGCCTCCTTTCTGAGGCCAATACAGCATCGATTCATCTTGGGAATGACAGGTATAAGTCCTGCACATTGGCCAGGGGGATTTTGAGCCTTTCTTCTAGCAGAATAGTGGCCAGGTCACTACATGATGCTGGTGGAGGAAAACGTTTACTCACTTGCTCCTCCAAAACACCTCAAAGAGGTTCAATAATATTTAGATCTGGTGACTGTGCAGGCCATGGGAGATGTTCAACTTCACTTTCATGCTTATCAAACCACTCTGTCACAAGTCTTGCCGTGTGTATTGGTGCATTATCGTCCTGATACATGGCACCGCCTTTATTAGGTGCACATGGTCCTCCAGAATGGTTCGGTAGTCCTTGGCAGTGATGCGCCCATCTAGCACAAGTATTGGACCTAGGGAATGCCATGATATTGCAGCCCACACCATCACTGATTCTCCCCCATGCTTCATTCTGGGCATGTAACAGTCTGGGTGGTATGCTTCTTTGGGGCTTCTCCACACTGTAACTCTCTTGGATGTGGGAAAGACAGTGAAGGTGAAGTCATCAGAGAAAAACACATGTTTTACAAGATTTGACAAGATTTTGGCTGCTGGCACCATTGAAACTGACGTTTGGCCATATTGACCCTGTGGAGCTCCCAATTAACAGTTTTGGTGGAAACAGGAGAATTGAGGTGCACATGCAATTCTGCAGTGAGTTGGGCAGCTGTGGTTTTATGTTTTTTGGATACAATCCGGGTAAGCATCCGGACATCCCATTCAGACAGCTTCCTCTTCCGTCCACAGTTACTCCTGTTGGATGTGGTTTGTCCTTCTTGGTGGTATGCTGACATTACCCTGGATACCATGGCTCTTAATACATCACAAAGACTTGCTATCGTGGTTACAGATGCTCCAGCAAGATGCGCACCAACAATTTGTCCTCTTTTGATATGTCACCCATAATGTTGTGTGCATTGAAACATTTTAAGGCAAACTGTGCTATTGCTCTGCTAACTAAACCTTCACACTCTGCTCTTATTGGTGGAATGTCCAATCAGTGAAGACTGGCCACCAGTTAAATTTAGCCATGAAACCTCCAGCACTAAATTGATCAGTGTTTCAGTTTCATTGTCCCACCGCTGTATGTGGCTAAGGTATGTTCAAAACCTCTCTAGAAATGGTTTTATATGCTCATTTATTACACCATAAAATACCCCTAAAATCAGAAAGTCCTTATTGACCATGTTTGGAAGGTTGTGAATATTAATGAGCTCTGCTCTCAGTGGTTTATCTCTCACTCCAACACAAGCAAAATAAAAATGTTTTTAAAAAGGGAGTAGATGCCTTGCTAAATCTTTTTTAACTTACATGGTGGAGAGGTTTATTTTAGCTTGCATTAAGTGAGCCATCTAACATAAACTACCAGAGTAACCTAATTTGCTCCTGAGTTGTGTTGTGATTAAAATATCACAATGTATATTTTGTTCTGATAGGCCTGTATTTCACGAGGAAACAATGGTGTTTGAGGTTCAAAATTTACTTTATAGGGTGCCTTTAACTAGGCATCTAATCAATTAAAAGCAAAAATTTGATAAACGAAGTATGATTATTTTGCACACATATTTCAGAGTGTGTGTGTGTGTGTGTGTGTGTGTGTGTGTGTGTGTGTGTGTGTG
>CAIGQV010019068.1:770480-789774 GCA_903798115.1 Danio jaintianensis | reverse complement strand
ATATATAATTTTTTTTTCTTTGTTAGGGTTTTGATGGTAATGTGTTTATGCTGTTTTGCAAAACACTTTTAATGTTTTTTTAGGGCTATGGATAGAAACAAGTTTCGCAGTGTGTTTTAATTCACAATCAAAACTGGCAATTTAATCTTAATAGAATATCAAAATATTTATTATTAATAATTATTATTATTTTATTTGTGCACCTTTAAAATAATCAAAATATCTTCCATTTCTTTTTTGTGTATGTGATGTTTTGTTCACTGGTGCAAAGGCAGGAAAGCCTGCCACTCACATGTGATCACAGCAACAGCAAACCGCAACAATCCAATCATTTCCCAATGGACTAAAATCAAGTACCGCCCTGGATTTTTTTCTGAGTGAAAAGAGGTTCATTAATATATATTTCACAGTAGAGAAGAAAAGATTATCACAACTGACTGTTCCTGACACACTAAGTTTTAGGGTGCTAATGGGTAGAGTGAATAGTGTAACTATAGATGTGATCACTGAAACTATTACATATGCAACTACAGTAGGTACTAAAACAACAAATAAATCTAAAAACAACATCAAAATAATGCTTAACATTTATGTGAACCGGTCAGCACATATGCTTTGAACATGGAGGGATAAACACTGACACACAAGCAATAATGAAAAAAGTGTACGCATTTTATTTCAATGAATTCACTCAAATCGGCTTACTGACACACATTTTATGTAATCATTCCTCATAGTCACACAGCCTGTTTTATTGAGTTAGGAGCTATAAATACCATTTAATGTGAGAATTAACCTGGCTGGTCAACGACTAGTCACAGAAGTGTGATTTCTGTGCATACAAGCCACTGAGAGCTAGATGGAGATCAAGGCAGTGTCATGAATTCAAATAAGTAATTTTTGCTTCAGTCATGCAGCACAAATGAGCGCATGACAGCTTACAATTTATTCTGCATTTGTTGCTCTCGGCTTTCAGATAAAAAAAATAAATAAATAAAAAATCTGCTATTAATCATTTTTAGGTTGTCAAAGTTCCAAACAAAAATCATGGTGATGAACAAACTACAACATTTAAGCTGCGGTCACACTAGACTTTTCTCCCCATAGACTTCCATTCATACGCACGCGGATGTGTCAGACCGGAAACGCAAGCTCGTGCGACAAGTTTCGCAGTTCGCTGCATTGCAAAGTTCAAGCTTGGTGAACTCTGACCTGCGAAATCGCATCACTTGACTGTGTGAGACCAATCGAGGATCAAAACATGACCTCTCTGGACAGAAATTTAAAATATGAACCAATAGCTCGCTTTTTTAAAATGTCTAATCATCTTGTTTAATCCCGCCCCTTTTCGCAGCACCATACTACAGAATTTCGCAAGCTCAAACTCTAGTGTGACCACAGCTTTATGCTCATTGCCATTCAGTATAGGGTCACACTGTAAATCTGTCATTCAGTCCAATGTAAATACTTTAAAAATGAAATAAATGTTTAAAAATTACAAAAAGTAATGAGACATGAGATAATCTAATAAATAAGGGGTTAATGTTAAGCGTGGGCAACTGTTATAGAATCACCACCTCACTACAATCACAATCCTCAAAATACTAATCACCTGCACCTGCACCTCATCAACAAGCTCATCAGCACCTGTGTACAGTAAGTGCACACTTCCTAGTACCTCACTGTCTGGTCTACTCAATGGACTATAGGCCTACTTACTTCCAGCAATTACTATTACTATACTATGTCTCTACTCATGTCTCCTGCGCCATTGTCTAAGAAGTATGTGCAAACCATCTCCCCATTGAATCCACAATCTTTAGGCCTTTACAAAAACCACCAGCAGCGACAGTAAGTCATTTATTCTGTACCATGTCTTACAACCTACAAAGCTGTGTCTCTCCACTTTCCCATCGGCAAACCTGTCATCACGCGGCCATCTGCCTGCTTGCAACACACCCCAAGCTCCCACAGAATGCTCCGCATCCCAGGACAAGATCCACTGTTGAGCATTTGTCCCCTGTGCATGAGTCTCTGGCTCCATCTGATGACCTTCTAACTGTCTTCAGCAAGCAGTGGGTTCGGATAATGAGGGGATTGATAAGAGGGCTCTCTTCCTGTGAGCGATGGGGGAGAAAGGGGAGCCAGCGGGGTGGAGGGAGCAATGCTTGCCCCATGTGTCTCTGTTGAATTGTGGGAAAAAGGAGTGAAGTGGTTCCCCTACAGGCTGTATCAGATTTCCCCTGAGAGGATCATGCTGCTCAAATAATGTAAGCCCCTGGCAAACACAGTGAACCTTTTCACTTCTTTGTTTTCGTTTATGCTTATGAATGTGTGCTAAAAAGTGTCCATGGCCATTATCATGTGAAAGTATGGCATCGAGAGTGAAGCTAACAAATACGTACTTTGTTTCCTTCTTCTGTGAATCAGTATTCCTCCTCTGTGTGGAAAGTTTACACAAGAGAAGAAATCAATGGTAAAAAATGACTTCCATATTGTGGGTGGAGGGTGAGAGTAGAGTGAAGAGCACGTGGCCTCCTCTCCTAAGTCAAGTGACACCATTAGCTTGACATTTTCCTGAGTGCCCATAAACAGGAAATGCGTGTGGCATTTATTGAACAGACACACAGTCTATGACAGCTGATAACCCTCCCAAAGGACCAAAACTGGTAGAAGGTTCAATAGCTCATCATCAACTGCCCTTTGAGTAATTAGACAATTGGAAGGGGTCTGACATAAACCAATACTTATACTCTGGTCCCACAGGTGGCTTTTTGCAGCTGATTTCAGGAAGGAAGCCGCTTTAATGTCATGTTTTTCTTGAGCAAATAAAGGAGTCAAGCTGCTGAGCTCATAACTAGTGGACGCCACTTGTTCATTGTGCTTAGAAGATGGCTTGCCACTTGATGAGAATGTTTAATTGACTACATATATTCAGTGAAATCAAAAGAATTAAAAAAATATATTTTATAACATGCAAGAAATTTGTTTAAAAAACAAAGCCACAGACGTTCTATCAAACATCAGACACAGAGTTACTCATTTGTATCCCTTTATGCTATGGAACTGAACCCATGTGAACTTGCTAATGTATCTATTACTCATAATTCTTTAAAGGTCTGTTTTCTCTGTTCTGTTGTTTAATATCAGGGAGCAATGTACAGTAATATCTCATTTAATTAGGGATTTAAGCTCTCTAACTACCGGGCATATGGTATTTACTCTGCCATGGCCTTGCACATCAGATGAATATGCATATCCTGGGAGTGTGTAGCTTGTTACCCTAGAACGAATTCTACACAAGTTTAATCCCTGATCTATTATTTACCTCTTGACCAAACATGTGAGTGGGGCTTGTAGGCACTCAGCTTGATCAAAATGACTGCCTTGGGATTTAGGGGCCTCTATTGGTCCAAAGGAGAAGTCTGTCATTTGACTTTCCTCATCCTTCACTCTTGAGAATCAAGCTCAGTGCGCACTGTAAGAAAAAACGAAACAAGTCCATAATTAAACATTTATAAGCGCTCTGTTCAAACAGTCTGGGGACACAAGTTTGTTAGATATATAGGAAATCAGTGTCCTCAAACATCTCTAAAGCAAAATATCTTAGAGATTTGTATGTGTATGGGTTTGTGTGTGTGTGTGTGCACGCACACACGCATATGTCTGTTTTAGGGAGACTGTCATTTAACTGACATTAAAGCATTTAAAAGCAGGGCTGATGAGTTGGCCAAAATAGGAAAAATGAGGACAAAAAGGTATTCAAACTCATTAAAAATCATAAATTTACATAGCACTAAATAATCCAACAGTATTCTGTCCATTTGCTGCAAAGTCATTGAACAAGTCAGTTCCAGTAATACCTTTTAAAGTTGTTTTTTTCTGTTTAGAAATGTAAAAAAAAGAAAAGAAAAAAAAGGCAAGGGAAGAAGGAACACTTTCTACCAGCGGATTTATTAGTAGTCTATATAATACCTGGAGTAGGCTAAACTAGCTATATTACTGAACAGACAAGAAGATTTTAAACTTCCAATTAGATCATAAGATCATCAGCACAAATTGCAATCATTTAAAAAATGATCAACTCCTCTAGAAGATAATGCTACACAAGACTAAAATATATTACCACGTTCCCTTGGATGTAATGCAGCAGTCAGAGAGAGCTGACTTTGCAGAAGAAATAGCCGGGAGTGAGTAAGACAGTCAGTTTTCTCTTCCCGGACAGCCAGAGATTTACCCCGCTGCTTCAAACTACCCACCCACTTTAGTCCCGCTTCTGTCCCGCTTCGGTCCCGGTGGAGTGTCTTATACGAGCGGATCTGGAACAGCGGAACCAGCGGGCTTCTGGATCCACCGAACAGCTTAAATTTCAGCCAACGGGCTTCTTTCGCTTTACAGAGACCCGGTACATGCGAATGACGAGAGCGTAGTGATTCCGTTTTTATCAGTGTTGTTTCTTTTCTTAACGATGAAGGACTGCTGCTGTTTTTGTTCCTAATATTATTATCGGTTTAAAAAGTGAGCGGACAAACATAAAGTTTTGAGTGAGTTTAGTGAGATTTGCGTAAAGAAGAGGAGAGGGAAGAGGATAGAGTCCCCCACATGAGGGCGAGATCTGACTGAACTTCATTTAGCCATTCACACAATATGAAGAAATGGTGAGTATGACCGAACAACACACGAAAACTTTACATTAATGTCATTAACAAACATTATTGTAGCGCTCATTGTGTGATCATTACGTCACGTGCAATTAAATTGTCACAAGTCCTAATAGTTCTAAATAAATGAACGTAAATCGGTTAAGCGGTATATTGTCTCTAAAAGACTTAGACTCTAAAAGACTGAAGTTTTCGAATTTTTTTAGTCAGTTTAGACTGATTAGGAAATCGACCGCCCTCAGCATGTTTACAAGCTAAAGTTAAAGATAAACTGCTTTACCTAGCCTATTTCTCACTCTTTCCTTATTACATTTAAATAAACACAATAGCCACAAAGTCGCTTTTGTGTAAAAGCAAAAAATATATACATTTATAAATTAATCAAAAATCCAAAAAGGTCATTTGAAAACTGTAAACACGAATTTCATCAATTGCATCTGTAGCGATTTAGTTTCTTTGTTATACTTAACTACAACAGGCAACATAATAAATACAAATAAAAACATGCAATGATAAAAAAAATATAAAAATAGCCTATTCCTAATCTAATGTAATCTTGAATTAATATCCTAATAATATTTTAAAAAGCATAGTGACTTCTGTACGAAATAAAGTCTAATAAATTCGCCCATAGTTTATGAATTACACAAGAACACTATCCATCCCTCATTCAACAAAAAAATACTTTTTAATCATTTTTAACCAGCAACATTCATCATGATTCAATTTCAGTGTATTTTTGTACATTTATCTGCTGAGCACCTACAATAAATCCAAACAAAAACTTTATTTCATAAACTCATTACAGACAATTACAGTATTTTCTATTATTTTCTTTCATTTGTTTATTTCACTTTGCTGAAATGAGGGAAAGTGATTTACAAGCGCAGGTGAACACTGAGGCTTTTCACTCTCAGAGCACAGAGAGGCATGTAGGGGATATCGTTGAATAGAGTATATACCACTGGGGGGGGGGGGGGGGGGGGGGGATGGATCTTCCTGTTCCTCTACTTAAGGTTTTATGACTTTCGCTCTTTAAATTATTCTTTTTTTTCTCCCCCCTAATCTCAGCGGTTGTCTGCGATGGGGCACAATTGTTCAAGTGCTGCAGTCAAGAATGCCAATTTGCATTCCAAGAGTGTCATTTGATGACTTTTATCTGCACGGCTCCCCGGACTTGTCTGGACACTTAACATTTCATCTGCTCCATGTCAGAAGTCAAACGCAGTTATGTCCCCCATCTCTATCTCTATCCTCCCCTCTCTCTTTCTCTTTTTCTTTCTCAGTCTCATCTCCGTTTTTTCCTAAAAAAAATAAAAATAAAGCATAGGTTTAGGGAAGGAGTTTGGGAGAAATGAGAGGGTGTGCGAAAAAGAGAAGGAGGAGGTAAAATGAAGAGGTACTTTCATGTTGCAGGCGCAGTCTAAGGCTGAACTTGTCAGCTGTGCTGGTGTGATTCTCCAGGGACTCTGGCAGAGTAAGAGGGTAGATGATGGTTAGACGGTTCAATAAGCGCACGGACAGGTAGCCCTAGTGACTTCCCCCGGAGACATTGTCTTAATGAAGAGCAGGTCCACTTAGCCCTGTGTTCTCTGACCCTCTGCCTACTCACCACACACACACACACACACATGCACACACACACACACTGCTCATTTGATCTTCCAGATCTCTTGAACCTTTCAGATAGTGACACTTTCTACATGAGTATAAATGTATGACTGCAAAAAATGTATTATTATTCATAATAGTAGTAATCATAAAATAATAATGAGAAAAAGAAAAACACAACAACCGTTATGTGCTCATCGTCAAAAAAACAAAAGCCTCATACGACTATGCTACCTAAATGAGGAAACAATGGGAAATGCAGCAAGATTTTCTTCTGCCGAAACTCATCCATGTCCACCATGATCAAGAGATAATTTGTTATATGTGGATGGCGTGAGTGGGTACGACAGGTTGGTCCTGACACTTACAAAACAGAGAGAGTACCCTGCGTAAAAAAAATATTGTTTCTAGGCTTTGGAAACTTTCTTTGATGTTAAGTACATTTGCATGTGCTTGACTTTCTCTTCCTTCATCCATCTGTGGATTCTTGTAACGGACATTGTAAGGAAATGAAGGCCATGGTAGTTCACTGAAACCAGAAATATAGATAAATTATTTTACATTGTATTTAACAACAAACAAAGACCAAACAATTCATGGTCACACTTTGCAGCAAAATAGTTTTTACTAACATGAACTAAGAATGAGCAATGCGTGTACAGCATTTAATAATTATACGTTACTAATGCATTAATAAAATCCAAAGTTGTGCTTGTTAAAATAGGTTAAAGCAGTGTGAGTTAACATGAATGACCTTATGTTCATTAACTAGTGTAAACAAAGTTGAATGAATAATGTAATAAACATATTGTTCATTGTTTGTTTATGATAGTTAACACATTAGCTAACAATAACTAATGGAACTTTATTGTAAAGTTTTACCAAGATTTTAGCTGTTGAAAAAAAAAGGCACTACAGTAAAGACAGCATGCTGAAATAATTAGGCTTTGTTTTTTATTAGGTGTTTTACCCTGTATTTTCCAATACAGCCTCAGAATACCTAGATCAGTCGTGTCTTGAAAAATCATTAAGAAATCAGCAGGAAACATACATTTTAAGAAATCATTCAAGTAAAATCAGAGACCAGGAATATGCCAGGCGACGGATCCCATAAATGATGTTATCTCTGTTGTGACAACATTATCATTATTATTATTTTTTGTTTTTGAGGTTTTGTGCTTTTGTGCACACAATAAACAGACCATCATCAATAAAGTTTCCAACATAAACACTTAAAAAAAAAATGAAAACAGCAAATTAGATAATTTTTTTCACAACAAGAATATGTGCTCCCTGTCGTATTTCTGTGATTCATTGCCAAGGGTATTGTGCTGCGGAATAGCTGTAAATGTGGAGGTAAAACAGAAATGCTCGAGTGTGTCAGCTGCTAGACCTGGATTGATGACCTGAGGAAATGATAGTTTAAGGGTAACCTCTGGTCTCTTAAAGAACTAAGACAATAATTCACTTCTTTTCATAGAATGAAGCGAGCTGGGCTGGGGTTGTTGTGGATCTACAAGCTAGCACAAAACAGAAGCCTCGCAGTGACTAAAGTACTCAGTGGGGAGGTGTATGATTATTGTGGGTGATTTATTTTTTATAGTTTATATGGAGGTACTACAGAATAAGATGTTTCGCATTATATGTACAGAATGTGCTGGAAAAACAGGGAACAATGGGATATGGCATTTATAGCATTTGCCTCTTAAAAAAAAAGAACAAGGATAAACCTGTTTAGAGACCCCATGAAGTCAGAGGAAAGGTTTGATCGCTTCAGAACGGTCTTGGACTAGAGTATTGGAAGAAATCAGATATGACAAGATAAGTGGTTTGTCTTAAATAAATGCACAACAGCAAATAGGCAAGTGAATGTACATAACTGAGGTATTGTATGTATGTTAAAATACACGTTAATAATTTTCAGAATTATACTGGATATGGAACTGCTTTTCATCCAAGCTTTGAGTTTACTCATGTTCATCTAAAAGGATTTTTTCTGACTCATTTTGTAGATGTTTGAGACTCATGTTTTGGAACATTGTTTTGCAGTTTTTTAATATAATTTACTTAGTGACATTTTTTTTTATTATTGGCCAATTTGTGAGGAAACTATGATTTAGTATAATTTATTACAAACTACCCCTCTAAAGTTTTACCCTCTCTAAAGATTTTCTATGCCTTGAGTTCATATACACACAAAACATAATGGTGTTCAAGTGTGTGTGTGTCTTTAGGTGTGTTTATCTGTGTGTGTGTGTGTGTGTGTGCAGAAAGGGGGACAGTGCAGCTTTTGAGCAGACAGAAATGCTGCGTCTCAGAGAGCTCTTTCATGTGACTGTAGCATTCCACTAATGCAGTCACAGGAGCGATGCACAAGACGAGACATGCGTCCCGTTCTTATTTTACCATCAGTCTCATCAGTCCCTCTCTGTCTCACTCTCATTTTCTTTCTGTGACCCTAACATTTATCATATCATTCCTCTCAGCATCTGTGGAATTGGGAAGCCAAACATGTTCACGCACACATAGACAAGAACTTTAAACAATAATGCACATTGACACTCACAGTAACTCTAATTCTCAATTGTAGCATGTCCTAATATATAATATTTGTGCAACTGTTTTATACAGAAACGCCTCTATTTTTGTTCTGTGTTGTTGCTTTCTATCCATTTCATTAATGTCCGTGCAGCCTCTCTGTCTGAGATTGAGGGAACAATAACAAAACAGCCCCACTGTCACCGTTATTAGATTCCAGCTTCTTTACCAGGCAACCTCATATTAAAAGAGAGAGAGGGAGAGGTGAGGGAAATGAGCCGTGCATAGAGTTTGCTGAGTGTGTCAAGGACATGTGCCACATGTTGATAGAACTGAAGACCAGGGGTGAGTACGGCACAGGGGGGTTCTGGTCAGACTGGAGAAGTTTACTGCAAACACAAACAGTTAGTGTAGGAATTCATTTTCTAATAGGTGTCTGTCTAGATGAAAGGGGGATGCTTGCACTTACAGAGCGAATATGTACACAAGCGTTTCAATCTTTTTTTGTATGGTTAAAAAATGAATTTAAAAAAAAGTGCCCCACTGAATAATTGGGAAACTTATTAGTCTTCTTGCCTTGAAGCTCTAATAAGACTGCATTTCATCGTGCATATAAGTTCAGAACAGTTTTCATCAGACTTTTTGTCTCTGCGTTTTAAGAGCCTCCACATTTTATATTTCACACTTGCAAAAGAGCTTTGGTGACATTCTTTATTGCGGCCTCGTCTCATTGATAGCAGCATTATACCCTCAAGACTTTAAAAAAGTGCAGCATGGCTCATTAACAACTTTCTTTTTAAAGGACATTGTGGAGAACAATTAAAATCTTTTAAAATACAACAGTGTATTATATACAATTCTTATTCTAGAGAAAATGATTAAATGGAATTCATAGAGAAATTTTGAGGTGAATACAAACTAAGTGGAATGCTATTTATTTATTTATTTATTTATTTATTTTTGTTTATATAGTGAACAATTCTGTTGATGTATTCTGTCGATTGAGCTTAACTTTTAAAATGACTTTAATTTGGACCAATATAAAGTTCCAGTCAATCAACCAATGTGAGGTGGTCTTTGGCAATCTTTGGCTTAAGTTTCAAAACTGAAGCTACTTTAACAGAATAAAATGCTTTTCTTTAGCATTAAGAACACTTTTGAGGTTTGATCAGTGTTAATGGATTCTGTGAAGAAAGACTTTTTGAAGGATGGTTGATTTTTTGTGAGGTTTTATACATTCTATTCCTCCATTGATAAAACACCATGTGTATTCACAAACATTAACAGTCCGCTAAGCAAGTTTTAGCTTCCAAACTATTTCTTACATTTCCAAACTACAGTAAAGGCTAATATCTTACCCGGAAAGCCTTGGGGATAAATGCAATAACGCCATTTTTTCATTAGGTCTTTTCTCCTGGCCCGCTTTATCTTCCTCCTTTCCTACATGCCAGTAACCCAACACCATTGGAAACGAGCGAACAGCTCTGGCGCTAGTGAAGATCCTCAAAATGTTTCTCGCTGTGAGACACTTTTTTAATTTCTTTATAGATATATAACTGTGTGTTATAGTGAAGCGAAGGCTGCTAATCGATATTCTCTTATTGGGTTTGTGGTTTTGGTCAAATATCTCTCTTGGTTGTGCCTCAGGTGAGGGGCAGCAGACTAATAAAGCATGTTGTGTCTCAGGGGCAGAAGCAGGGATGAGTATGGATTAGTCAGTGTACCCTTCCTGTGAACATACAGTTCAGCTCGAATCTAGAGCTCTCTCTCTCTCTGTCTCTGTATGGAAGGCTTTATTCATGTCCTAATGGAGCAGAGAGTCAGCACATGTCAAATAGAGATGAAGGAGGTCTGCAGAAATGCTCTCCTGCCTGTATGTTTGTCCTTGGTTAAGTCGGATTGCCTGTGGCCAATCTTGTGTGGCTGATGTCTGAGGAAAGTTATGAAAGGAGCCATTCTATTTGGTAGCTCTGAGCTTAGAGATTAGGACACTGAACTATGCTTTAGTAACATTTATGGGGTATTTAAAGACCGCTTATTGTAAAAGGTTTGCTGATGTGTGTTATTAAACGTTTATGTACTGCAGCAGCAACGTGATCTAAAGGGTGTCGGAAGGTTTTAACAATAATAATATATGTAGATATAAACTGTAATACCTGGGTTTTCCTGTTTTCTCTTGAATGAGTAGATAGATAAGCTCAAATACACTCAAAGAGAGGGGAAGTGAGGCATAAAGAGTGGCACTCGCAAGCCAAGCTGTTATTACAGACTAGAGCACTCTGTCATAAATACTCATAATTAGATGCTTCCAAAGACCTAATAATTTTACCATGTAACACAAAGTATCTTGAGTGGCAGAGTCACTTTCCTCTTTCCTCAGCTTTATTTACTGCTGAAGTGAACCAGTAGTCTCTGTTTCTGCTTATAACTCGCTAATGGAAGGGTTGGTTAGTACAGTAGCTTGGCAAGTGACACCCTATACGATTTCCCCTTTCAGTGGTGTCGTCTGAGCAAGTCTTGTGTTCATGTAAACGCCACTCTGTTCCACTCTAATGCTTCAGGCCCCTTTTATAAGCCTATGAACATTTCAGCTGGTTTTTGATATAAGGAAATAACACTAGACAGCTCTGCCCAACTCTTTTCTGGGCAAAGGATCTTCATCGAATGCCATTCCAACTGGCAAAATACCATTCACACCATTTCACACTTATTTGCAAGATGTTCATCTCTCAGATCGTACTGGTCAGGAACATTAAATGTTAAAAGCATATTGTTATGTTGCATTGTGCCTTTGTACCTTTCATCCAGCATGTCTTTGAGAGGCTTTAGTTGAAGCAGTCTAGGAGTTCCCCAGTCTCCCGCTTCAAAGCTTCTTGCATCTTCCATCCAGCCATAGTCCAACTAGTCTATAATGTCAAGTTTACATTGCAGGTTTCATTAGCTCTTCCCAGCTTTGAGTAAATGGAGACACCCAATAATTCTAGCAGTTGGTGAGAAGAATTGCTATATTGTTGGTGTGTACTCTGGCAGAGAGCATTAGTTCATGATAGTGGCTTAATGCCTATATTAAGCCAAAAGTATGTTTCAGTTGATGTCCACTGCATCATTCTCATATTATGTAAATGTTATCCACAGCAGTGTTCATTGTGGATGGAGATGATTCAAACTTCCTTGCGCCTCCATTTTAGACACTTGACTATAGTCTTTCTCCATGCATGCAAAAAATGAGAATTCAACTTCATAATTTCAGAGCTGGCTAAAAGTGTAGTTTAAAATTAAATGAGAAATGCCCTATACGCATATAAGGTGCGATGCCATGTTAAAAAAAACAGACATGGAGTTACGAATCATTGACACATGTACATGCTCAGAACCTTAAAAGAAGAAAATAATGTATTGTCATCTTTTCTGTCTGTGTGATTTACGTGCATTTAACCAATGCAGTGTTTTGAAAGCAGATTGTAAATAAATGTCATAACTCAACTGGGGCTTTAAATTGTCAGTCAAACCTCATTATGCCACCTGCCATTTGGAATGATGTGCCACACACAGTTTAGGCCACCTCTCTGCGTGTTTAAAAGGCAAGGTTAAATAAAGAATTTGTTTGTGTAAAAGAGTAGTGGTTTTATTACTCATTAAAAACTATATATGAAAAGTAATGTTTACATATTTGAGTAGTGGAAATGAGCTTCTTAGCATTTGCTGTCTAGTCAGTGGCTTACAGTAAGTAGCTGTATCTTACACTTTGTGTAACCGAATTCTGTAATCTACTGCATAATAAAAAATATTAGCTAGTAGACTACAGAATCCGGTTACACAAAGTGTCACTATCAGTTTTGACTTTTAGCTATTATAGTCTTTTGAGAGACATGTGGGATTGCACATTTGGCACATCCTTGCAACAAGTTCAAAATAGGTGATCAAATATGTGAACTTAAAACTACTTGCATTTGTCTTCATTCAAGACCATTCAAGTAATAAATAATGTGTTCAAGTGGATGATCTCTGACCAAGGGTCTTCCAGGCTTTTATGTCTTTTTATGTTTAGGTTTTTTGATGTTAATAGTAAGAAAATATTATTCATTCATTCATTTTCTTTTTGGCTTAATCCCATTATTAATCTGGGGTTGCCACAGCGGAATGAACCGCCAACTTATCCAGCATATGTTTTACGCAGTGGATGCCTTTCCAGCTGCAAACAAACACCCATACATTCTCGTTCACACACATACACTACGGACAATTTTGTTTAACCAATTCCCTTATACAGCATGTCTTTGGACTTGTGGGGGAAACCGGAGCACCCGGAAGAAAAACCCGTGCGAACACGGGGAGAACATGCAAACTCCACACAGAAATGCCAACTGACCCAGCCGAGGCTCAACCCAAATCTTCTTGCTGTGAGGCGACAGCGCTACCCACTGTGCCACCGCGCCGCCCATAAGAAAATATTAAATAGCACATATTACATATGTTGGCAATCATTTTGGGACATCCCTCCAAATCATTTAAAGGTATATAAGTATATAAGTTTGACAACCAATGGTTGAACTAGGTATTACATTCCTGGATCAAAACAAACTCAAGCGCAGGTTGCCAAATTGAGGTCTGACGATCGAGCCTAAAGGCTGATTTAAGTCGTGTTCTAAATTAAAGTAACGGCACGCGATAAAGGGAATATTTTCCATATTAAAAGGAGTTTTTGTTCTGACCAACTCCTCGAATTGATATATTAGAAGCAGCATCTATTTCTTGCAGCTGAATAACAGGACAAACTGACAGTGCTGTTTACCTCAGGTACACCTCATGTGCTTTATTCAGTGTTAAATGCTAACAATGTGAGTTTGAATGCCATTTTACATGACATTTATTGCCATACTACTGAAAGCAGCAGCAGATAGTTCACCTCAGATCTTGAAAATAAAATAAACCGTTTGAAATTGAACTTTAGAACTGTGACTCAAAACCAACACATTCAGCATGTACATTTAATAATGTTAAAGAGGTTTAATATGTATTAAATAGATTATAAACTTTACCATTTGGTGAGTGAGTGCATATTCTATGCTTCTGAATGGCTGTATTTAAATTTCTGTCGTGATTCACAGCCAAATTGCTTATCACTGCAAATCTCATCACGTAGCGTGTTGTTAGGACACGAGGTTACAATGTCACCTGCTCACCTTATGCTTACACTCATAATATTTATGTTATTTACTAATTAATAACCTCATGTGGAACTCTGAATCTGCATCTCATTTCGGAGTCTGCTACTGTCCACCGGAGGTTGCATTTCGATCACGGACGCATGCTTTGAGAGCCATTCTGAATGAATGAATGAAATATGCGGTTTTCCAACAAGGCAAGGCAAATATAATTCGCTAAACTGGCATTGGGCAGGTTAAAAGAAACAAAACAAAGACAGCCGTTCCAGCACGGAAAACACTGTTTTTGCATTGTTTTTCATATAAACAAGAATGTTCACATAGCATGTTTTTGAAATATCTGCAACCATATTATGGTGTTTTTATGCTTTAGAAGGGTTAAAAACGTACATACAGCACCTTTAATTCAGAGGTTCCAATCACATCCGTGGCCACAGGTGTATATAATTAAGCACCTAGGCAAGCAGACTGCTTCTATAAACATTTTCTCTCAGGGCTCAGTGTGGCTGAGACAGCAAGCTGATTCCAAAGAACTAGCACTGACGAAAACGAACTGTGTTGTCATTTTGCATCAGCCGAGTCTGGTCCTGTCTGGACCAAAAATCTACACTTGAACACAACTAAAATGAGAAGATGTGTCTTTCAGCACACGCAGAGGGCTGCAGTCTGTTTTCTTATTGCACAAAGGGGAACTGGAACTTTTGATGCACACATACAAACCATAAACAAAGCAGCGTTTTGTACTATTTTCACTACAAAGGGATTTGTTAATGCAAAGATGTCTGATAATCTTTTAATCCATATTGTTTGTAAAATGACAGCTGGCTTCGTTATGTTCCCTCTTGACTTGAATCATTTGCCTGGTTTTGTGACTCTGCTCTTGTTCTCACACTCTTATTTGTTGCTGAATAGCCAATCACATCACTCACGACGAGCGATGCAGATTCTACATGCTGAATGAGAATGTCCCTTTTCTTGTCCCAACATGACCATGCACCAGTGCAAGGTCCATAGAGACATGGAAGGGTGAGTTTGGTGTGGAGAAACTTGACTGGCCTGTACAGAGTCTTGACCTCAGCCCGACAAAACAACTTTGGGATGAATTAGTGCAGAGGCTGCGAGCCAGGCCTTCTCATCTAACATAAGTGTTTGACCTCACAAATGTGCTTCTAGAAGAAAGGTAAAATATTCCTATGAATACACTTCTGAAGCTTGTGGAGAGCCTTCCCAGAGAAGTTGAAGCTGTTATAGCTGCCAAGGTTGGACCAACTCCATATTAAACCAAGCAGATTAAGACTGGGATGGCAGTACAATTCACATGCATGTAAGGGCTGATGTCCCAAAACCTTTGGCAAAATAGTGTATATACACTTGATGTGTGATGAATAATATGTTTTTGAAATGCAACAAAAATTGGGACTGTCCCTGAAAAAACAGGGACATCTATTCATCCTAGTTCATTAATGGGAAGGCACAAATTAAAGATTATAGGCTACAAGTATGGGGAGGATTTTTAAATATGAGAATATTTAAATTAATCAAAGGTCTTACAGTTTAATCGTTGTGTTGTGTATCTTGTCTAGCTTTTTCCCCCTGTGGTAGTTTGACTAGGTCAGCATTCTTCAAAGGATACTAGAAACTTTCCACATGCTCTTTCATATCACAGTGGATGCAACAGTGTAGCTCAGATGCCACCAGGCTTGGAGAGAACATTAAACCAGTGCTGGTCAACCTGCTCCTCAGCACAGGTCATTGTGTCCTCAAGCAGGAACGCAACTGCTACAAATATATGAATTGTACAGCACACATAATGGAGTGGCTCAAATGAAAAGCATTGGATTTGTACGTGAAGCCTTGTAAACTAAAATAGCACAATTTGACAAAAATAAATAAATAAAATAATAAAAAATAATAATAATCTGCAGTGTTAACGTATGGTTGAACACTCTTTGGAATGAATTAACAACAATTTGCTATCTTTATTGTTTGTGTAACATTAAAGGAGCTAACTGATACACTGAAGCTACTTCCATAGAAGCTTGACTGGCTTGACTCTGTTAAAGTGGCAAACAAGAGACAGCATTCAACAACAATTCAGATTCAGTGGTCCACAGAATTCAAGCCAGCATTTGTCTTTGTGTCCCAGCTAATGATCTCCTTTGTGAATTCATACATGACAAGAGGAGTGCAGACCCAACCAATAAAACATGATACAGTACACAAACAACTTCCTTACAGTCCAGAGGGACATTATTGCAAACCAAGTGGACATCTGAGAGAAGAGATTTCATTGAAAACATACATAAAATGCGTCAAAAAAGTTCAGGTTTAAATTAGCAGGTTATTTAGCTGCAGAAAGTCTGCAATGCAAATGTGTTTACTATTCCCTGTGGTAGTGCCAACTCTGAATTTGTGAATAGGTTGCATAGGATGAGTCTATTTAATCTTCCCGTCACTTACAGGTTTGCTTTTCAGCCTCTGGCAGCTTTGCAGTCATGTGACTTAATGTGGACTCTGTCTCATGGGCAGACCAGGGAATTGTACAGTTATGATTTCTGAACACACTCACATTATAATCAGGCTTACTTTAGCCCCTAATCCTTAAGTGGATAAGCTAAGCTTTAATTAGGCTAATCAGCAGTATAATTAGCTCCAATTACATTTTATTGGCCAGATAACAACATATCTTTAAGTGGGCTTAAACAGCATTGCAAAAAAAGTGTGCTACATGAGAATGTGGTGGCATCTTTGCAGTCTTTCCTCAAGCTCTCTATTTATGCACTAAAGTGCTTTTTTGTTGTTTAAAAGCTATGCCTTTTTGTCAGTTTGCTGTGATGCTGTCAAGCTTGTGGACCAGGTTTGTGCTTGAGTTTACTGTGGATCACCTTGACAATCAGGAGGTTCACTCATGTGCCATGGCCTGACAGCGTGTCAGCAGTTTGGTCACTTAGTTCATTAAACCTAGCGAGGTGTGCATTGGTGCATTGAGGGTGAACCCAATCCTGGCCTGACAGCAAGATGGTAGCCCTCCAACTTTTAAGTGTTTCTGGAGGATTCCACAGACACAAACAGCTTTTGCTTTTGTTGCTTTTGCTTTGTGACTTTTTTTTTTAATCAAAGGGTCTTTGTATCAAAATCCATTGAGTAAATGTGTTTTTCTGTTCAGGGCTTGCTGAAGAATTTGCACATATTTGTCCATGAAAATGTTCATCAAGGTGAATGAAGTTAAATGCATATTATTCCGTCTCTGTTTAGTTACACAATATTTCATACAAATCAGCTTGTGTAGTATTTGTCCTTTGGATGAACAGCAGGACAGAATTTTGTCCGTTCTTTATTGGTCACTGCCAAGACAATGGAAGCCAACAGCACTATCTTCCTCTGGTAATTTTAAATGTCATAAGTTGACTTTGGGCCGGTAGAGCCATTAACTCAGCAAGGAGTTGAGACACTGCGGGTGCTAACACCCACCTGCTGAAAGACTTGGGCTGCATTCCAATTAAATTGTTATGCCCTTCCCTTACTAACTGCCTTTTAAAAACTCAGATATATGACAAAGCTTACATATCCCACTAAGAGTGCCCACTAATGTCAGAACAGTTACAGTTACAATTAATTTAAATGGAAGTCCCAAAGTCCTTGATAAACTTGAATCAAGTCTATATGCAAGCTTGGGCTGTTAAATAAAATACAAAATTATGGCAAAAACAAAAATTATAACAATAGAGTAAGCAATGGGCTGTCATTTAGATACTGCCCTATCACAATCAAGGACAAAACTGAATGTTATAATTTAAATTGAACATTTAAAGATAACATGAGACTTCTTTTATGTTTATGCCTTAAATTCTGGACAACATTTTGAGAAGTGCCACTGTTCAGCTGATCATTTTTGTTCATGTTAGTTCACAGAGAAGACTTGCCTTCACTGATTGAAGTCAAAATGAGGGCTGTCTATTCCAGGTTTGCTTTACTCCAAGTGCGCCTAGAGAGTCTTATCAAATATAAACAACCAGTTGGGCATCTGAGGTGGTGGGTAGTAACATCTGGATTCTATATCTGATGTCTTGTCTGTTTTATCAGGGGTGCAACAACCTTATTTACAGAGAGTGTGCATCATACACAAAAAAGGTTTTAGAAAGCTGCATTTACATACTAGACCAGGATTAGGTTGTCCAGATTTTAAATACCTGTCGTATGCTTCAACATAATGCAGAGCCTGAACTAAAGTAGTCTGCTTGAGTTTAAAGCTCCCCTCCTTCATTCTGTGTGTGGTTCTGGTCGGAACAAATTCAACATGCTCCAACACTGGTAATAATAACGGTATAGGGAAGTATCACATAACCAAGTATCACAGACCAATCATCTTTAGTAGAAGTTCCAAGATTTTGCCACTAAACCAACAGACTTAGAGTTAGAACACATCCCCGAGAGTCAACGTTGTTTAAAAGTTGAACAGATGTGCTCTAGTGTGTATGCATTTGAGTGCACACAAATATGCTGTTTCAACTTGGCTGATACTTTTATACTTTCAGTGTGTACACTTTAAATCCGTGTTCACTATCAGTTGCCACCACCATCTGGATGCCCCCGAACACATCTCAGACCCCTCTTTTCTCTCTTTCCCTCATCCTGCCTTCCTGCAGTTCATATTTCAGTTTGCTCCCAGGAGCTCGCAGGTCTGTGCCAGACGGAAATTCGCTGAGGCTGCAGGAGCCCCTCGGAGGCCACACAGAGGAGGGACAGGCCGGGAACAATCAAGCCCAGTGCTCCTGACTCTCCCGCAGCCTGTAAGGCTGCACGGGTCCTCAGGGTGCCTGGTGCCTTTCTCTCATCCTCACTACCCTCTTGCCCCATCTCACTCTCTCTCTTACTTTTTCATGCTTGCACTATTTCTCCACCATAACAGCCCTCCTCTGTCTACTCCCCAGGGTGGACAGAGAGGCCATCCAGTCATTCGTTGTCCATCAGATGTGTTTACTCTTTCCGTGACAGCCAACACATCTGGAGCGCATATTCAGGTTATTCCAGTGCCACTAGACACATTCCATGAGATCATTTCAGAGGTTGTTATGGCGATCTTCTCCCCCCAGTTATATGACAGAGATTGCTGGAAGATGGTACAGGTTAGGGTATGGGGTACAAATGTCCAAAACACTGGATTGGTGGGGGGTTGGGGTAAGTTATTAAAGATCCTGTAGCCTTCCCGGCATACCAGTCCTGAACTGTGACGCAGTGCTGCAGTGACATACATTTTTCTTTCTTTCTTTCTTTCTTTCTTTCTTTCTTTCTTTCTTTCTTTCTTTCTTTCTTTCTTTC
>CAIGQV010019068.1:756590-770470 GCA_903798115.1 Danio jaintianensis | reverse complement strand
TTCTTTCTTTCTTTCTTTCTTTCTTTCTTTCTTTCTTTCTTTCTTTCCTTTTCTTTTCTCTGCTTGTCGTTTTCTTCTTATCCATCGGCACATTTCAGGTCCTGGCCTCTTCCCCTGAACATTCCTGTGCCTGTGTGTGACTGTGACGGCTGTCATCAGGCAGGAATGTCCAGCTCTCCCACCTCGTCCACCATGCTCTTGGGTGAAGTCCCCCTCCCGACCCTCCTCCTCCGAAACGCTCGCCTTCAGAAAATGTGTTCCTGCAGATGTTGTCCATTCAGTGCATACCTTTGATTGGCTGGCTTCCACAACAAGCAGAGTAATTTGCAGATATTCAGTGGCTTGTTTTTGAGCTTGAGAGTGTGTGAGCTATTTTATCTTCTATTGCTTTTACCAGTAAAAGGGAACATTTACTTTGCCATTTGTTGGACACATAACTCCACACAAATATGTTGACAAAAAATGTTTTCTACTGTAGTTCAAAGAAGAAAAATACCTTTTTTTTCTTAGAGCAAAAATATCCTGCCCATTAATAACATATTTGTTCTGCCCTGATAGAAAGGGTATGTGCACAATATAAAGTCTTAATATTCTCTTTACTCTAAGGGCAAAACATGATTTCTTTAAGTGAGTCAGAACATCTGCAGTTTCAAATGGCCTTAATTATTGTCACTTAATCAAGCTATACTTGTTCAACATGAATTAGTTCAGGTTTTCTCGTACTACATTCTACTAGACTTACTCGATCTCATGTTGGAATTTTAGAAAAATTAAGGGTACCCATGTAATTTAACTGCTCCTTTTTTGTCCCTCTTCCTGAGTCAGGCCTCTCCCAGGTCTCCTCTAAGTCTTGTTTGGTACCACTGTCCCATGGTACTCTTCTACATAGTTGAGCTGCAAGCTACACAAAGCCTGTGACCCCCCACCTCCGCACTTTTCCAACAATCCATCACTCCTCCTGTTTTCCTTCTGTACCAGTACAGATTTCGTGGTTGGGAGAGCTGTGTGTGATATATTCAGGGCAATGGTGTTCATTTCAACAACACCCATAAAGCCAAGACATAATATTGTACATGGCTTTGTTCCCCAGTCTCTCTTTTTGACCTTAATAAATTATGTAGATTAGAAAAGTAGAAACACATTGCGCTGATAAGAGGACTGATGCATCTGGATAGGGGGAGTGGTGCTAGTGAAAGGAGGGTGGGGGTGGGGGGGTCAGAGAAAGACATGAGCCTGTTTAGTCACACTTTTTCTTCAGTCCTGGCCCATATGCTAAGAAGTGAGGAATAACAGCGGTGTCCCAGTTGGAAGAGACTTTGTAGACCACTGCCAAAAGAAAGATGATTGTCTGTGGTGGGAGAGTAAAACGGGCCTCGTATGGTAAGGAAAAGCCAAAAGTGTTACGCTGCAGACCGTTACTGCGGGAGTGCTTAACTATTAGGGGGTGGAAAGCCTTTGTCTGCAGAAGCTGTTTTGTTGCAACACATATGAGAGACTGCAGTGGAATGTGTGTTGGAGCATGTGTGATATACAGTGTGTGATATTTACTTAAGCGGTACTCTTGGAGTTTCGAATGTTGGACACGAGATACTGTTCCCTCTTTCCATGTGCACTCTCTTCTTTCTCTGAAAGTGTTTCAAGACCACCTGAATCCCAAATATACACACCAACCACTGATACCATTATGTTCTTTTCTCATAACAAATGACACTAAAATCCCTTAGCTATCTTTTGGGGAATTTTCATTTCTGCTGACCGTGAGAGCTCTCTTTAAACTGACACCCATAGTGAGAGAAAAACAAAGAGCTCTTATGATCAGGGTGTGACATAGGTTTTAACTTAGAGCCTCACATGTGTTGTTCTCCCTCCTTACCTCCTCTGGGACACAACTCGGCAGGACGATGGGATAGTTTTCTGTCTTAAGAGAATTTCAAAAGCCAATGCTGAGAAATGATTAGAGAGAACATTGAGAAGAAAAGAGAAAGCACTTTTCTTCCTCAAGAAGAATCTTGTGTGATCAAAGACAGGTCCCCATGAAATCTGTGAACCCCCTGCAGTAAAACTCAACATACTGTCAATTAAAAGACGCTAATGGTACAGTAGTGTTCCCTGCAGTTCCGGCACTAAGAGCTCTTTGGTTCCTCTGGGGAATTAGTTAGGTGACAGAACTGCAACATGTTTACAAATCAGCAGCAGCGCTCTTAGTTCCTAATGAGCATGAGAGAAAGGGGAAAAAAGGAAGAGAAGGAAAGCGAGTCACTATGAGTCATCTTATTCGTGCATCATCTCATCCACATTTGTGTGTGGGGGCGACATACCTGTCTACACAGATGGATATCTCTAACTCGATTTGGAGGCGCGACTTTGGAAACTCTTGGCAGGTCTAGCAGGGGAAGTCCCCAGGACGATGGATGAGACAGCGTCTTTGGGTCCTTTTCAAAGGCCAGAGTTTGGAAAGGGAGAGGACATGATGAAGAGATCAGGAAATGCTCCATTTGCATTCCTCAGAACTCCAATGTGATTTCTCATGTGGAAGTTTAACAAATTAACAGAGAGAATGAAAGATAGCCTTATACCCTGGAAGATTTATATTTGTGCTTAAAAACTAGTGTTAGTAGGCAATTTTTATTGTGCTGCAAAAAATAAATAAATAATAAAAAAGCCAAGGTGATATTGTATTTGAGCCAAAACTCAGAGAATTTCCCTGCACAGCAAACTGTATTCTTTGGAGCTGATATGTGCCAAAGACAAAAGATGGAGGAGTATTTTGGGGATTGTGTAGTGCTCCCTTAGTTGAAGGGCTCTCTGTGTGAGGTTTGTTTTGGTTAGTGTCCTCACTGCCCTTCCACATACCAGCTGCTGCGATACACCTCTGAGCCCGGTGCAGGGAACACAGAGGGCTCCTACCACGGGTCACTTTATTAATGTGCTCTCTCTCTAGTCTGACATTATTAACCACATCTTGTCTGTAAAGGAGACATTCCTGAGAAAAGCCCCCTAACCTGACATTGTCACTATTTGAATTATTGCCTCATCTTCCCAATCTGATGTCTTGAGCAAGAATGCATAGTGGGGGGTTGGGGGTTAGTATGCCAGCCAACAGTCCACTTTTGTCCATCGTCTTTCTCTTTTGTTTTTGTTTCAGATTGTACAATATTATGTATTAAATTAATTACATTGATATTAAAAATATATACACTTGGAGCTTTACAACTTATTATAAAAAAAGAAAGGTTGCTAAAACATTTCTCACTAATGTCTCACTGGTGCTGTATTGAATCAAATCCTTATACAAATCTTACCATTTTTGTAAAACAGTTTGTTTATTTGTTTACAAATGTGTTATTTATGCGGTTATATAACGGCAAATAAGAATGTAACTGATGTCACTGTGCAAGTTCAAAAATAAAATATTTCCCCATTTAAAAAAATGTCACTGAGAAATGTATTACAGTTTCAGCAGTGCCACTGCTGCTCAATACTGTCAGCAACATTTGTTTTTACATGATCATCAGTTGACAACATCTAATTAATTCTATAACCCAGCTAAATGATATATAGTACATCAGTTTGGTTGTGAGACCAGTCAAGGCTAGCTAACCAGCTTAGCCTAATAACTTTTTTTTTATTCAGCAGTAAAGAGTGCGTAGACTGGTTAATGGGAGAGACGAAGCTCTCAGAGTTCCTGGATATGGTGAAAGGAGGGGGCATAGGAGGAAACAGGGAATGTTTTACATGTATCACTAGTTTGTAGGCAGTGAGAAATCTATTCCACAGAGCTGTGCTGCTCAGAGACACACAGCTGCAGGGGATTAGTGACCCTGAGCGAGTCCAGAAACCAGGAATGCACCAGCCCCCTCTTAAAGACACCACCGGAGAAGGAGATTCACACTCATTCTAGACACTCAACACTGGCTCTCAAAGACACACACACTGGACACCCAAATACCATCACTGTCACACTGTTTGTCTTGGCACCCAACAACCTGGGGGAAATATCCACCTATTGTTTAGCATTTGTAGAATTATTGATTATTTCTGTCTCATGGAGGTTATTAGGCTCATGATATGGATAAAAGGCATGACATTATTGTTAGTCGCATTATTATATATACATTAAAATGCAGTTAATACATAGAATAACATAAAGATATTGCTTTAAACTTTGCTTAGTTACTTCGTTAATCAATGTGAGGATAAAACTTTCCTGATATCAAGATGGAAAAAAAGTTATTCTTGAAAAGAATCGAATTAAGAAAGTAACTGTAGCTTAGAACTGTAGCTTAAAATTATTAATGGTTGGATCGTTATTAAGTTATTTATTTTATGGCAACACTTAGATGTACACCTTAAAAAATAAGGTATTTATCAAGAACAGAATGAACATTTAAATCATGTCTCACTTTTAATCAATTCAAATTATATTAAAAAGAAAATTTGATCATTCTCACACTTTCTGAGACGTTGCCTCATATTCATTTGAAAATGTTTGCATTCATTGGTTAAGGGTACTTATATTTTTTATATTTTTGTGTCTGTCCGTCTTGCTTGAAGAACCTAGCATTCTATTGAAGGTGACACAAGTGTCACAAATCGACCCTTATCCATATCCTCCTCCAATCGTGGCTTCTACAACGTCCTCTTCTGTTGTCCCGTCCCTGCTGAGTTGTCAGATGTGAGAAGAGAGGCACTTATTTCCTCCTAATGTGTTCAATGGGGCCTTATTGACGCTCTGAAAGGCCAGAGTTTGGCGTCACTGTAGCATTAACATGGCACTGCCTGTCACTCAAATGCATATGTCAGGATTACAACTCAATTACTTTTACACTCCTGCTCCTGCTCTTAACTCACTTCCACCCACTTGAGTCGCAATGCGCTAAAAGGATGCGTTAACCATGCAAGCCCGTCATTAGAGCCTCAGATGCCCACAACCCAGAGAGAGAGCTGGTTACCCTCACTGCCTGCATCGGACAGCTCTGATGCCCATCATCTGGAAGCAGTGAATGTCAGAGTAAAATATGCATAATTTGCAGACATTTTTTCCGCATGCCATTTTGCTCACTTTCAACATTTTCGCGTAACACCTCCTTGTCTCTCTGTGCACTTTTGATGCCGTTTACTGGGTAGGACATGATGTCTTTCATTGGTTCATCCTGCACTCAACAGAGGCACATCTGCGTTGTGACTCACCCTCTGTAGTTCCCTCTTAGCTTTAGTCACACCATCTTACAAGCTCAGACACCTTTCGCAGGAGGTTCTAGAACTGGCTTGCACGTTTTGACGTACTGTACGCTTTCACGTCTTTTTTTTTTCTCCATTCTGGTTTGTGCTGTCATATCTTCCAGTGCAGGTGATATCAAAGGCCCGTTTGGCACGGAGCTGCAGATTTTGTAAAAAGAACTTTAATTGCAGACAGACATCTGCTTTTATTCAATCAGCTTTATTGGCTTTAGTCACATCTACTCCACTGCCAGCACTATGTTGCTCATTAAAAAAGCGAAATAAAACAAGCACTCGAACGAGCCATACACATGTAAATAAATATGAGGGCTGTAACTGTGCATTCGTGCGCACTTACACAATAAGATAATTCAAAAGTCCTGAACAATGAATAATGCAGACGATAACAAGAGCCATAAAAATGTGTGCAGGGATATTTATAGTGGTAATAACAATGGAGAAATGTAATTTGAGGGTCAGTGGGGGCTCCATTTGACTGTGGACAGGGTCTTCTCAGCCTCCTCGGCAGGGGCACACCATGAGCATATTATCCATTTGAACATCTGCATTGTTTAATTCAGTCTTTAAGCTCCAAATGATTTGGTGTGAAACCAGCGGAGTTGCGGACGCAAGCACACCTCTAAATGTAGTTCTACAGGAGATAGCTGTGATTAAATGTCGCAAATCATTTTTTGAAACTGTAATTGAGGTGCTAGTTTCAACAACGGTGAGTTCACAGAGCGCTTCTGATCTTGAGATGCACTTCATTATCTCACAGTGTGGCTTTGTAATAGAACCAGTGTCCCGTCATCTTCTAGCAAGGCACATGCAGTATTGAATAAATCTACATGTGACAAAAGAACATTTCATTGTAAAAAGTCTGTTACGTAAAACAACTAGGCTGATTGCAGGCAGTGACCAGAGAAGTGTCCTGCTCTCTGGCTGGTGTAGTTGGCAGTAAGCATCACTCACCAACGGCGATGAGGTGAAAGTGGGATATGAAGAGGAAACCCGAGTTGGAAAAAGATCAAGATCAGCCTCAGAATGGGTGTCGTTTATGTTTAACATGCAGAATTTAAAGTCTTAACAAGTGACCCGAGGAAGCCTTTAAGGGTTATTCCAGCTAAACATGAAAATTCTGTCATTAAAGGTATGTACAGTTCACTCTAAACTAAATAACGAATTCTCTCATCATTTACTCACCCTTTGCTTGTTTCAAACCTGATTGTCTTTCTTTCATCCTTCTGTTGAACACAGTAGAAGATATTTTGAAGAAAGCTGGAAACCTGCAACAATTGGTTAGGAAAATCGAAAACTAAGTCAGTAGTTGCAGGTTTCCAGCTTTCTTCAAAATATCTTCTACTGTGTACAAACAGGTTTGAAACAAGCAAAGGGTGAGTAAATGATAACAGAATATTCACTTTTGAGAAAGCTGGAAACCTGTAACTGCTGACTTCCTCAGTTTTTGATTTTCCTACTATGGAAGTTATTTAATACAGCATTCTTCAAAATCTCTTCTTTTGTGTTCAACAGAATAAAGAAGCTCATAAGGTAAGTAAACCTACTCAAGGGTAAGTAAATAGTGAGTACATTTTTTTATTTAGGTGAAAAGTCTGTTTAACACATCCTCGTGTCATTCTAATTTCCAAATCCTAAGAATTACAATTTTGGATATTTTCTCATCTCTTTTGTCTATGTGTTAAAGGCCACACACCTATCAAAAAAAAACTGAAAGACTATATAAAAGAAATCCTTAATTTAACAGTTTTACCAGGTCTTCTAAAGAGACACAAGGGGTTTGATTCAGTAAGGCCCTGTTTACACTAATACGTTATTTTTTAAACGGCGTTTTAGAATGAAAACGACCCACGTCCACACTGGCGTTTCACCTGGCGTTTCTGAAAAGATCTCTGTCCACACTATACCGCTGAAAACGCACATCACGTGACCACCCACACACTCTGTCATGCGCTGCAGCGCATGCGGACGTCTGAGCCCCAGGCAGTCAGCGGGTGCTTTGAGCACACCTCCCCAGGTAAGAGGAGCTCACGTCGGACAGTTCATCAAGGATTTACCGCTGGATCTCATCTCACTATAGTTGTTAAACATGATATTTAATTTATATTGTCTATATCTAACGAGTCATCTGTCTTTTGAGTCTATTACGTGTTCTCAGGTAACGTGTTTGGCTGAGCTCAAAGATAAGTTAATATATTCATTTATGTACAGTTGAAACAGTTGAACTTTGAATTTGTTTTCTTTTTTAAATATTTCCCAAATGATGTTTAACAGAGCAAGGAAATTTTCACAGTATGTCTGATAATGTTCTTTCTTCTGGAGAAAGTCTTATTTGTTTTAAGGTCAAAATTATTAGCCCCTTTAAGCTATATATTTTTTCGTTAGTCTACAGAACAAACCATCGTTATACAATAACTTGCCTAATTACCCTATCCTGCCTAGTTAACCTAATTAACCCAGTGAAGCCTTTAAATGTCACTTTAAGCTGTATAGAAGTGTCTTGAAAAATATCTAGTCAAATATTATTTACTGTCATCATGGCAAAGATAAAAGAAATCAGTTATTAAAAATGAGTTATTAAAACTATTATGTTTAGAAATGTGTTGAAAAAATCTTCTCTCCGTTAAACAGAAATTGGGGAAAAAAATAAACAGGGGGGCTAATAATTCAGGGGGTTTAATAATTCTGGCTTCAACTGTAACTGTACACTGGTTCTGCACACTTGACTGATTGCTTGCCTTTATTTTCTATGTTGTATAAACTTATTGTATTATTGATTGCCATTATTGATTAGTAAAACTGATATTCAGCAAAAGAGACAGGGTATGTTTCATATTGTTCAATGAAAATGAAAAAAATAGGCAATTCCTTATATAATGTTGTCATTTTATTGTTAAGAAGTGAAACAACATAGCCAGGGTGATGTGAATGACGTTATAAAGTACACGGTTCCCTTTGAAAGACTTACCCAATGTGTCCTCAGGAGTTTGTTTTCCATATCAAACTTGCAAAGTCTAAACTTACAAGGAAAGGATGTAAGACTGAACTTTGTGTATTTAATATTGAGGAAAAACCCCGCACCTCCATTTTCAGATGTCTCCGTTTTGCCCCATCCACACTGACATGGAGCAGCAGCGTTTTAAAACCAAAACGGCCTCTTCAGCGTTTCCAAAACGCTCCGTTTCTGGGGCTCGAAAACTCTGGGGTAGCCTAGTGTGAGCGGAAGGCGTAACCGTAGCAGAAGTTATGCTTTTTAAAACTAAAACGTAGTGTAAACGGGGCCTAATAATTCTGCAGATTACTCATATTTATATGCACATTCAACTTCTCATGAAAAAAACGTAAAAATCCCCATGAACCGGAAGATCGTTTTTTTTTTTTTTGTATTGTGACGCAGTTCCCAGAGAAACAGAATTTTAAATGAGAAAACAGTGGCCGTGTTTGATTTTTCTACTGCAGTCTGAATGTATGTAGTAAAGTAAAGATCGGGAAAGGGATTTTAGGAGAGTTATTACAACATAACAGACTCCTCCTCCTCACAATTTCTGTTCGTTGTCAAAACTGAGAGTTGGAGCAGCATGGTTAAATATGCTAGTGATGCCCAATTTCTAGTATATACGTAATCTGACAGTTTAACTGGAAAAAACACAGGAAGTGCATTTTCAGATTTCAATTAAAGATTACAAGGGCAAACATTTTTTTTTCTTAATGACATGCACAGATTAATTGTTCACCACAAAACTAGCAATGTGAGCTAACAAAATCATATGGTTAGTTCTTGAGGACTTTAAGCTTGTACTAATGTTTTGAATTGATATCATTTTAAAGTAATGTATTTCTACGCAGTGTTGGACATTTTGATTGCACATGTCCATACCATTGGGTTCTCGACACAATCTATGTTTAAGCCTTTACAAAAATATATGCTGCCAACAGATTCCAATATACACCTTTTATTTAGGACCAGATTTCAGGCCAGTCTGAAGATTAATGTTTGAGTAAACTAAAAAGTGATAATTGTGATTTTGTATGTGGCAATAACCACGAGCTTGACAGTTCTTTGGACAGTTCTAATTTGAAAGATTTAGATGAATGAAAAAAGGTTTATTTTGAAAAGGGATTTTAAACTACAAATAAGGTCTATTATATCGATCTTCAACTGATTTATTATTATTATTATTATTATTTTCAGATTATGGACATTGTGATTATTGAATTTTTAATGCTCGTTTTGGTTGATAGCTGATGCAAATACTGATATACATAATATTTTTTGGAAAGAAATGTTATAACATTGTGCTTACATGACTCTGCATGTCTGAATATATAAAAGTGTATGTGAGCTGGCGTGTATGATTGCAAGTGAATCAGCGGTTTCAGTTTCATTATCTTTCCAGCAAGGACATAAGAAAGAACTGGTAGATTTTACGAGAGCTTCCTCATGCTAGAACTCTCATTACTGTGAAAAGAAAGCAAAAGTGCTGCACTGCCTCCACAAACACCAGGATGCATCATGTTTGCTTTTACTCTGGTAATAGCAATTCAGCTGGTTTACAACTGGCTCCAGTTCGCTTGCTTAAGAACTGGACAAGAATGGGCTTTAGAACGTGAACCATTCTGGTAGAAAATAGGTGACTGTGACCCAGTGTAGGTCTCCAGCCAAATAGAAAGATGGGGAACAAACCAGAGAAAATAAGAACGAAAATCGGAGAGATAAAATGTCAGATAATAAAAGGGAAAGATTAAAGAAATCAAGAAATCACCCTGAATGACTAAAGAGAAAAAGTGTAAAATGGTTAAAAGGAAAAAAAAAAATGTCTAGCATGAAAAAGAGAGATGTTAATGGTTTGGGCGGCACCCCTGGCGTGCACAGTACTGGTGTTTCTGCCCAACACCTCCACACGTCTGATCTGTGCATTCCATCCTCCCAGCACACAGCAGCACAGCCACTCCTGCAAACCACGGGAAATCTGCTAGAGAAAGAGAAATCTGGGAGGAGTACTGTAGCTTCGAATGTGTGTGTGCTTTTGTGAGTTTAAGGGCATGTTTACTTGCCTCTCCCAGACAACTTGGGGCAAGAAGGAGGGGAGGGCAAAAGGGGCAAAAGTTGGCCTCTTGCTCACTCTCTGTGTTACTCTCCTTCTCTCTCCCTTTACCGATTGTCACCAGGAGTACAGAAAACATTCTCAGGGATTTCCTGCCATTCAAAACAAAATGCAGGACCCCCCCTTCCCCTTTCACTCCCCCCGTCAGCATGTTAAGGTCGGAACAGTGCAGCAGCTGAGTGCGAGTGCTGATGTGCACTTTCCAGGTCAGGGGCGGAAAAAGGCTCCTGAACCCTTCTGATTGCTTGTGCTGCTGTGTGTTGTTCCATAGCATGCGGCTTACTCACCTCCAGTCTCTCACAGAAAAAGAGAAACGAATAACAAAACACCCTGAGAATGACCCGTGTAAGGCTTTAAAGGGTCACACTTCCTTTTGTGCTCAGTGACAGGCGTCGTCAGTGACTCAATTGCCTAGATCAGTGTATATTAACAAGGTTTAGAAAGCGTACAGAAGCGCAAATGCATTCTGTGCAATTGACTTTGCAAGTATGTGCCTTAACTCATTATACTGTAAAGAGTGTGCCAGTACTAATTTGACATATGCTTCTAAAACACGTGCTAAGTACAATTGCAGTATTGGCAGATCATTTAATTAAGTGCTGAAAGCTTGCTAGAGTTTGGTTTTGCATTTTGGTCAATGATGTGACACTTTGTTTTGTGCTGTTACCTACTGTATGTATCATCCACTAATTTGTTTACAAATTTTTATAGATAGAGTGACTTGAATAAATCTTTCAAAAATACTTGAATTCAGTCATTTTAGACAGATACGTTGACTTAATAATGAAGAAAATAAAAGAATGGAACCCTTGGAATGAATTTGACAAAGTTTGTTTATCATTTGGGCGACGCGGTGGCGCAGTGGGTAGCACGTTCGCCTCACAGCAAGAAGGTCGCTGGTTCGAGCCTCGGCTGGGTCAGTTGGCATTTCTGTGTGGAGTTTGCATGTTCTCCCCGTGTTCGCGTGGGTTTCCTCCGGGTGCTCCGGTTTCCCCCACAAGTCCAAAGACATGTGGTATAGGTGAATTGGGTAAGCTAAAATTGTCCGTAGTGTATGAGTGTGTATGAATGTTTCCCAGTGATGGGTTGCGGCTGGAAGGGCATCCGCTGCGTAAAACATATGCTGGATAAATTGGCGGTTCATTCCACTGTGGCGACCCCAGATTAATAAAGGGACTAAGCCGAAAAGAAAATGAATGAATGAATGAATAATTATCATTTCTTACAATAAGAACTAGGCTACTGCTGAATGATTCAGATATGTGTAAGTCTTGGTTAGTTCAAGCTGTAAATTGTTATGGGGTGTCATTCAAAATGTAATAATATTTAAGAAATATTGAAAGAATAATCAAAATCAATCACATTGATTGATATTTAAGATTATTGAATTTCTAGTTTAATAAATTATTATGTATACAATCAAATGTATTCCAAAATAAAGGAATACATTTACATTTTGAGAATCGATACGTTTAAAATTTGTAAAAAAAACTAAACAAAACTATTATTTGCCTTTGACATTGTTTTAAGTAAAAATGCAACATATCGAACATTTGTTTTTCTTTTTAATTTTGCCCCTGTGGGGATGTCCAGTCTTTTTTTTTTCTTTTTCTTTTTTTTTATGACACCAGGTGGCAATGATAAGAGGTCCTTTCAGGCCTGGTCTTATGACAGTGAACATAGGCTGCATAGCCGAACAGTAACTTCAAGTGAAGGCCAGCCCAATTATCCCCAATCAGACTCTTAACTGCTGCGGTCTGGGGGTGGGGTGCAAAGCTCCCTGAAGGGCTTAGCCTTCATTACAGGGCAGCACATCCTGCACATTAACTTTCTATCCCTCCTCCTTCTGCTCACTCTCCTCTGTTTCTACTCTCACGGCCTCTCTGCTTCCTTGCGTGGTGTGCCATGATACAGCGAACAATCAGACAGACAAACCTAAAGCACATGGAGTAGACCACTGAGCTTGGCAAATTCCAGTGGTTCTAATAGCTGCGGTGTGATGTCACATGGGCCGAAGGTAGGAGGACAAGAAAGCGTGTGCGTCTCCGCTTCCAGATGATGGGATGTGTCCCTCTACCTCCCCTCTCAAGAGACAGGAGAGACAGATTGGAGCAGAAATCAGCTCAGGTAATTTTCCAGTAGAGAGACAGTGATTACCGTGTGCCTCTCCTGCGGCCCACAGGAAGTTTCCTCTTCACTGGCTTAATGTGTTTGTGTGTGTGTGTGTGTGTGTGTGTGTATGTTTAGAGGAGGGCATCAAATGCTTGCCGCTGTCTTCAGTCACCAGCTGATTGGCTGTGGGCCTCTGTGGGCTAGTAGCAGATCTGAGCATTGCACACAATGCACAAAACGCAGTTGCTAACTTATCAGCAGTGGCATGTAGAGAACAGAGAGAATCTCAGTATGACTAAGGCTAGATTAGAAGAGTTCAGCGTGTCTCTGGAGTGGGGGATGATGAGAAGGTGTGGTGCCTGTAGGTGTGCTTGTGCTTGTTCTTGTCAGGACAGGAGCGGCATCAGGGGGCTGTGCGGTGGCAAAGAACTCAGTGTCAGTGCTGTGACAGGTCGTGCCTAATCTGCCCTGAGAACATTTTGTCAGAAAGGCAGAGGTGTTTCATTCTTTTTATGCCACATTCCCGACTGCATATGCAGATCCGCAACAAATATGAGCCAATTTAGGGGAACATTTCTTTAAGTAGAGCATTTAGTATAAGAGAAAGCTTGTGAGTGTTTAAAGGTACACTTTTGAAAAACTCCCTGTCCTGCATTGGTTCCAATTATGAAGGTCTATAAAAGGGAGATTTATGGTATACTGTATGTTGAATATCAGCAGACTTTAATGTTGAAAGGCTCATCTCAACTGAAGCACACTGCTGATCTTTCCTCTACTCAACTCACTGCCGAAGGCACCAAAATGTCTCCACACGTTGGAAACTGAATCAAACCACATCAATCAGGACACTCATTCCTGCTCCACCTTTTTTTCTTACACCTTGTCTGCTCTTTTCTTCTGTGTGCAATTTTTTCTTCATCTCAGTCGCCGATTTTTTCTTCTTGTCACATTGGAAGAGAACTCCTTTAGATGGCAAAAGCAGCAAGCCCACTACTGATTCATACTGTAGGTATACTTGGAAAAAGGCGTTCATTTGAGACAATTAAATATTGTTCATTCTTGTAGTACAAGAAATGTCTTAAGGTGTGTTCAGCTTTGGTTTGATCAAAAGAGACTTTGGTGCAATAGTTCTGTTAGTTTGGTTCATTTAAATAAATGCAAATGCTGAAATCTGTTACAGTTTAAATTAAATATGAATACAACATGGACCAACCAAAAAACATATAGCCCAACACACATTATTTTAGATGCTTGATAAGATCTGTTACCAAATAAAGAGTTTGTTTGCAAAATTGAGTGAAAAAGAGCTCTCTGTTTTATACATTTTCGGATTTTTTTGTTCATTTGCATTTGTCATAAAACAATGCCATACAAGCATTTTCTTTCTTTCTTTCTTTCTTTCTTTCTTTCTTTCTTTCTTTCTTT
>CAIGQV010019068.1:743368-753851 GCA_903798115.1 Danio jaintianensis | reverse complement strand
ATATATATATATATGAACTATTTTAACAGTCCTCTCGAGATGTCACAGCTTCAGTGGCAGTTTACTTTTTTTAAACAGAGCTTAATTATTTTTAATGCCCTCCTGGTCTTCTTAAGAGACTGGAGGCTGAAGCATTTTACACAACTTTGTTACAACTTTGTTTTTTTACATTGATTTGTATTTTATAACTTGGGGCAAAAAAATGCACACCCCTACAATATAAGTCACCGCAAGTATTTTTTTTCCTTCTAACACTTAAGAAGTGACTTATTTGTTAAGCTTTTCTGTTGTTGTACAACTGATGTGAATGTCACAGAGAGATTTTAGTGTTTATTATTCACACAGTTGTTTCTTGTCTTTTCTCCTGCCATGTGCTCCTGATCCCCTGCTCTCCCCTCTGCTGTCACACTCTTTAAGGTAAGTGTCTTTTCTTACTCCCTACAGGCAGGTAAGTGACAGAGTCTTACAGAGCAGGTTAAGACAGAAGTGTTGAGGAAGTGTTCGTTCTTTGCTTGTGTGATGTGGGATTGTGCCAGCAGCAGTGCCCTAGGCGAGCAGGTGCAACACTCTGGGCAATTAAATGCTTGTGTAACATAAGTCAATTCGGCGGCACATGCGAATGTCAGGTCTAAGCAGTGTATGTGCTGTGTGTGTCTGTGAAAGAAAGAAACGGTATGTGTGTGAAGGAATATGATCGTTGTTTGTTGTAATTGACAGTAACTGAGCCGACTGGCTGAGTTTAATAAGGGTCAAGTGTGAATGGCCCTCTAGTTATGTAATGTTTAAATGAGTCCCAGAGGAGAAGTGTGCACTCTTGTCTCCCTTTTCCTGCCCCAACTCACCCGTAGTGTTGCTGTGTTTCATTGAGCTTTTTGGAATGCTAAATAAAGGCTAGATTTATGTTATCACAAACTACTGACCTTAGAAAACTTAGATTTTTTTAAGTGAACAAAAGCAGAAAAATGCCATAATTTAGGATTATTTTAGAAAACAATATTTGACCACAAAGTCATAAGTGTCTTTTTTATTTTTTTAAGCATCACCTGAAAGTTGAAGAAAACTTTCCATTGATGCATACTTGTTGTTATAATTGTATACTTGTGGAGATAGGACAACATTTGACCAAGAAACAACTATGTGTATAACTATAACTATAAATCTGGAGTTTGAGGGTTAAAATCAATCTAAATATTAAAATAGTCCAATTGAAGCGCTTAGCAAATCATATTGCTTATCAGAAAGTCCGTTTTTATATATTCACATTATCAAAAAATATATACTTGTAACATGTTCCTTACTAAATATTCTAATGATTTTTTGTCATAAAAGAAAAGTCTATCATTTTGACCTATACAATGTATTTACAGATATTAGGATTTTGTGATCCAGGTTCACAAATAGTCACAAATTGGATTGGATATACTGTATAACTTTATACATGTAATTAGCAAAGAAATACTGCCCACTTGGCTTATGTATATACTGTAATTTACCATCCTGCATTAATATTGAATATGCATGGCATAAAAGCATATTATATATATGTTGATGATGTATATATATATACGGCAAGGTGGCTCAGTGGTTAGCACTGTTGCCTCATAGCAACAAGGTTGCTGGTTCGAGTCCCGGCTGGACCAGTTGGCATATCTGTGTGGAGTTTGGATGTTCTCCCCGTGTTCGCGTAGGTTTCCTCCGGGTGCTTCGGTTTCCCCCCACAATCCAAAGACATGCGATATAAGGTAAACAAAACTGGCCATAGTGTATAAGTGCGTGTGTGAATGTGAGAGTGTATGGGTGTTTCCCAGTACTGGGGTGTGGCTGGAAGGGCATCCGCTGCGTAAAGCACATGCTGGAATAGTTGGTGGTTTAGGAACTAAGGAACTAAGCCGAAGGAAAATAATTGAACAATATATATATATATATATATACATATACATATACATATACATATACATATACATATACATATACATATACATATGCTTGCATATGTAAACAAGTCTGAATTGAATAAAAATTATTTGGTGTATATTTAATGGAACTGCTCTTGATGAGGACTCTAGAACTTAACAGATGCACACACTGATGTATTATCAGAAAAATAGTGGACATTGTTACATGTTAGCCAGTCAAAAATGCACTGTTACAAAATACAGGATCTGCAAAAATGCAAATCCACACAATTCATTTGTGTTGTCCAAACACAAATTTATTAAATTATCGTAACAAATTTAAGTGGATTGAACATAAAACAATTAAGTTGTCCCACAAAAAAATCTGTTTTAGCTCATTTTAAACAAGTAGAGTGTAAATAAGTAAGAGTGCGTTAAGAATATGTGAATAGGTTTTGGAGCAAATTTGAACTTGCCACTGGAGAAAGAAAGAGCATGATGCACTCTTTTTGCAAAGTATACACTATAATATGTCTCTGTTTTATTCTCTGAAACAGAATACAGTGACTACTGCACTGACATAATTTATCAGATAAGGTTGTTCTTGACTTTTTTGTTTTGTGCTTCAGTGACATAGTCTTACATTTTATTTTACTGATTTGTATTATCTTGTTTTTTAGCCAGTCACATGTTTTAGTTACAGTATTATCTACAAATGTGGATAAATAATTATATATTTATCCATCTTTATCCTCTTTATATTTAGTTGATGTAGATTTCCTATGCAAATTGTGTAGTGCAACATGCTTGCAAAGTGTAAAACTTATATGGTCATTCTGAACAGGCATTTGACATTAGGACATGGCTTTTCTTTTGTAGACCAGATGCCATTATTTGATGCTTTTAGTTAGTATGTCCATGACATATATCTCCTGTCATTTGCATGTGGCATCATTCTTTAACCCTGAAAGGTTTAAGTTTGCACAGCCTAATTGCATAGCATGCATTTCTGTCACCATAAATAACCACGGCAGGTACAGAAACACACCATCTGTAAGCATTGAGGTGAGAAGAGAAGGAAATAAGGCAAAGTTCTGAGGACAGCAGATTGAAGAATGAGAGGAGACCAAAAAAAGATTGCTCTAGACAATAGTCGTTTACCACGAACGACCCCCCTCACACTTACAACTAATGAGGGAAAGGACTATTATTCATTGTAGTCCAACTAATCGTCCAACGCTGTGATTTTGTCAACAGCAATGAAAGGCTGGACTGAGCCACAAACACGCACAAACACACGCACACGCACGCACACACACACACACACACACACACACACACCCACGCACGCACACGCACACACACACACACACACACACACACACACACACACACACACACACACACACACGCACGCACGCACGCACGCACGCACACACGCACACACACACACACACTCTCCGGAGGACTGAGAGGAAAAGCATGTGTTAGTCCATTAGTTAGCTATGGCAGCACAGTCGGCTAAAGAAGTGGCCCTAATGGCTCCTCAGCAATAATTACTATCTTTTTGTCCTCATTCGATTCAGAGGGAACATATATTTGCACTCCAACAACCTATAAACATCAGGCATCCTTGGATGGTCTAGGTTACACAGCTAGATGCTGGTTTGTTGTACTTTTTTCAACTTCGTTTTCTGTCTGTCTGCTTCTCTTTCGGTTTTTCTTTCAGCCTCTTGCTCTTCTTCCATTTACTCTGATCCATCTACTTTAGGACAAAGACTGAAATTAGAGGTTACACATTTGTGGCTCTGGCCCATTCGGCCTATAATGCGAGAGCTATACACGAGTACGTGTTTGTGTGTCGTCTGTATATTAGTGGCCTCCATCAGGGCCATTGAAGATGTGGGAAACATCAGACATGATTGTGTTTAGGTGTACTTACGATTCGCCTAGTCTATCATCAGCTTCTGTGTGTCTTATGTGTGTGTGTGACTAAGGTATTCTCCAGCATGTATGAGATCAGAGGGCAACAGAAAAGCACAGAGACAAATATTGACATATATGGTAAATTATATGTATAGGATGATGATAATAGTCTTTGAAACAATTTCATATGTGTGCAGACGGACAGATGGATGGATAGACAGAGAGATATATAGAATTAATACACAGAAAGTGAATCTTCTGTGGTTTTGTGTTTGTGGCACCCCTCTTGTTCCCCTCAGAAGGCAGTGCCTTCTCCAAGTGGTAATTGTTTTAGGGGACCTGTCAGCCTAATTCAGCAGTATTATAGAACACAAAGGGTTATTTCGGAACCATGAATCATTAGAGCTAGCCTGGTTTCAGCTTTTACCAGTGCTATTACATCTAGTTCTCAGAAGACTGGCTTAAAAAAGTCAGATAAAGTGCCCCTGTGTAGGTGGTCAATTGGTTAACTATAATGACAGCTTTTCTAATGGGGGTTTCCAACATCAAACATTTATAAAACATAGCTCAGGTTTGGTGCAAAGCCTACAGATGCTTGCACTAAAGAGGGTGTCTCAGTGCTTAGTTGTTTTCTTTGTAATATTCTGGCATGCATACACTACAACATACTCTCGAAAAGAAAATGAATGAATGAATAATATAATTAAATATATTTAATTCATTTTCCTTCGGCTTAGTCCCTTTATTAATCAGGGGTCGCCACAGCGGAATGAACCGCCAACTTATCCAGCATATGTTTTACGCAGCGGATGCTCTTCCAGCTGCAACCCAGTACTGGGAAACATCCATACACATTCATTCACACACATACACTATGGCCAATTTAGTTTATTCAATTCACCTATAGCGCATGTCTTTGGACTGTGGGGGAAACCAGAGCATTGCGCGAAACCCACGCGAACAGCCGAACACGAGGAGATATAATATAATATAATATAATATAATTCATTCATTCATTCATTTTCTTTTCGGCTTAGTCCCTTTATTAATCCGGGGTCGCCACAGCGGGATGAACCGCCAACTTATCCAGCATATGTTTTACGCAGCGGATGCCCTTCCAGCTGCAACCCATCACTGGGAAACATTCATACAGACTCATTCACACTCATACACTACGGACAATTTTAGCTTACCCAATTCACCTATACCGCATGTCTTTGGACTTGTGGGGGAAACCGGAGCACCCGGAGGAAACCCACGCGAACACGGGGAGAACATGCAAACTCCACACAGAAATGCCAACTGACCCAGCCGAGGCTCGAACCAGCGACCTTCTTGCTGTGAGGCGAACGTGCTACCCACTGCGCCACCGCGTCGCCTCATAATATAATATAATATAATATAATATAATATAATATAATATAATATAATATAATATAATATAATAGGGCTGCACGGTGGCGTGGCTGGGTCAGTATAATATATATATGAAACATTCATGTTTACACAGTACATTGGGTCAAATAATAATAATAATAATAATAATAATAATAATAATAATAATATAAACTATGGTAATACAACTCTATTAATGTCAAAATAAAGAAAAAAAGGTTTGGTATCTTATTATTAAAATATCAGAGAAGTTGACCATTGATAATGCACAATTACTGGATATAAACTGTCATAAGGTGCATATGTGTAAAACTGCTGTATGAGAAACAAACATAAACATTTCAAGTTTAAAGAAAATTAAGCTTTAAATTTAAAATAATAAAATTGGTGAAAATGTGAGTGGTGCTTACTGGGCCAAAACTCAGCACTGGGCAGTTGATATTGACAGCTCTATGATTAGCATAGAGCTAGTATGATGCTAGCATGATTAATATGCAGCTTTACCAAACCTTCTTGTCAGTATTTTTGTTGATTTTTGTTATCAATTTGTGTTGCTAGGGTTAATGATTATTGCTGTTTATAAGCCCAGGCTCATTGCAAATACATGCTCAGTTCAAATTTTTGCTAAAATATAAAACACATTGTTCTAGGTACATTTTGTTGTATGTTTCAGATAACAAAGCACTAGAGGGTCCTGTCTACATTTTTTTTTGCAAATCGGTAATGTTAGTTAGGGTACATTTTGTTGTACGTTTCAGATGCATTTTCTTCTTGTACACATCCTTGAGAAGGTGGGACTTGTCTATATTGCTTCCTTCACAAATGTCAGTGTGCTCCTGGGCTTATGCTCCTATTGTGTCTGCCATTGCTAAGCTACCATCTAGTTAAGCTCTCTTTGAAGATTCACCACTAAAAAATCCTTACTGAAGTTCTGATATAAGTTTTATTTATGGAGAAAATGAAAAAAGCACTGCAGTGCTTGGGTGCTCTACATTTGTCTGAGGTAATTAGTCTACCATTAATACAAAGTGTGAAGCTGATTTGTGGTTGGTTCTTGTCGCATGACTTTGGCTATGCTTTTTGCCCTCTGTGGGGCTCTTTACTTCCGACCCTTTAGAAAAGTCATAGCACACCATTTATCAATAACCCGCACAATCTGACTCCTTATTCAAGGGTCTATGACAAATGATGCAGGTCTAGTTACGTGCCAAAATTTTGTCCAGAAGAAGATTCCCAAATAGAATAACTATAGTGAAGCTTTGCTACGCAGGCACCACTAAGTAAACAAACTGCATCATGAAAAAATATAAATGACATATATTATTTAAAGAGCTCGTTTGTCAAGAGTGACAGTGTATGGCATTTACATAGTGTTTACACAGTGTTTCATGTGAGGAACTTCCTGTTCTGTGTGTGATTATGCTTACCTATTTGTGTATATGTGCATATGCAAGTGTGTGTACATGTATAAAGATATGTATGATAGACTCCCTAACACTCTCATACAAGCCAGAGAGAGAGACCCCTGGAAATCTGAAGCTCCATCTCTCCAAACCGCAGTTTGTTTGGTTTAGTCATCTCCTCTTTCTTTCTGTCTCTCTCCTTTTCTGTGATTGGTTTATACACAGAGCCTTCTCCTTCATTTGATCACAGTATGGCAGTTCAGCTCAAGACCTTTGCCTTGACTTTGTTTACTACTGAACATACAGTGGTGTATATGTTTTGTCACAAAAAAAATTATAAAAATAAAATAAGAAATACTTGCAGAGGGGGGAAAAAAGAATCAGGAATAGAAAGTCAACAGTGTCTCAAAAAGTTTCATCTTTTTCCATTCTCTCTTTGCCCATATCCACAAAGCTCTCCACTATGAAATGAACTTTTAATAACTAGATCCTGCGTGAGATTTTAACACTTTAAAATGCTGTAAGAAGTGTGACTTTGTCTAAGGCCCTCAGTCAAACTGAATAATTAGTGGGATTCCCCTCTGATTTCAGCATTTGATGAAGAACATATTTTTAAGGATTAAACCAGGAAGTGTGGTTTGACAGAATAAGACATGCTTAATTACTGGCTTTGATTTCTGGTTAGGAAAACATATGAAGTATCACAAATGGCCCACACCAAACTGGCGTGGTGGAAGCCCAGTGGCTCATGCAGATGTGAAAGTCACTGAAAGAAGCCTATAACTGTTGTGCCCTTGATCAAGACCCAAGCTCTCAGTAGGGAAACTGCATTTAGTGGACTGTCAGTCGCTCTGGGTGAATTAAATGCACTGGAACTCATTTACCTTTTCCGTCTCTGCCAAATAAAATAGTATAAAAAAGGCAAAAGCCAAATCTTTTCACAATACATCAAAGAAAAGCTATTGTTCATAAAATCTGTGTGGTCTTGATGTTTAATCACAGTCGGGGGTTCACCAGCTTGTTTTCTTCCATTATTAAAGAAATAACAGCACAATTGTCAGAAGCAGGCAGGGTAAATGCCTTCTTTAGAGTTACACAGGTGAAGCTCATTATATTACTGGATTCAACAGTCGACTATCAACTACATATAATCGCCGTTGATTCGTAATTTATGAACAAAAACTTGTTGACTGCATGCTGTTTTGCCAACACACTCTCATAGCAACTTGGAACTTTTACATGTTGGCAAACTGGTGGCTTATTTGTATGAATCCAATGGTGTAAAAGTTTTTGGGGTGGATTTTCATGTATAACAAAGGGAACGAGGGAAGGGTGAGATGAAGTGGATCCAAGTGCAGTAGTTTTTTTTTTGTTTTTTTATAATAATCATAATATTCATTCATTCATTCATTCATTTTCTTTTCGGCTTAGTCCCTTTTTTAATCTGGGGTCACCACAGCGGAATGAACCGCCAACTTATCCAGCATATGTTTTACACAGCGGATGCCCTTCCAGCTGCAACCCATCACTGGGAAAAATAATCATAATAATTTAATAATAATTGAGAACAAAACAAACAGGGACTGGGCACTGGAACTGGGAACATGAACAGCACACAGCCAACAGGAACCAACAACTGACTCTGAGTGACTGTTATTAACACAGATGATAATTAGGTAACAAGGTGGAGGAGTTAATCAATTACTATAGCAGCAAACCAGTGTCATGCCACGGTCAAACCAGAGTTGGAGCATGTGAAATTCTGTCGTATGTAGCTGTGAAAAGGGGCGGGATTAAACAAGATGATTAAACAATAAAAAAAGGAAGTCCATATTGGTCCATATTTTACATTTCTGTACAGAGAGGTCATGTTTTGATCTTTGATTGGTCTCATGCAGTCACGTGATGCGATTCCACAGGTCAGAGTTCACCAAGCTTGAACTCTGCAATGCAGCGAACTGTAAAACTTGTTTCCGGTCTGTCCCATTTGCATGTGTATGAATGGAAGTCTATGGGGCAAAAAGTGCAATGTGACCGCGGCTTCAGGATTGTGGTGTTGGAAGGACGAGGACTCAAGTGCAGAATTAAATGGGTTTTTAATTAATAATATAAAAGAGCAAAAAAGCAACAAAAACTACACCGAGGGGGAAAACATTAACAACACAAACAACACAAACTTGATTGGGCTGGCAGGGCCGGGAAGATCAGGACAAGACAAGGCAGGATCATGTAGAAGAATGACAATGAATTGGCGCAGGACAGCAGGTGAACAGAATAAACTAATAATAGGATGACAAGATGGGAGGGACTACACAATAGACAAGAGCACATGACGCAAACAGACTCACATGAAACAGGACTAGAACACCCAGCCAATGACAGCAATCATTAACTCTGTGTTCACACAAAACAACAGCACACAGCTCCATGTAAACACAATCCACGTGCTACATACAATGGCAACACCGGACAGAATGCAAGACGCAAGCACACAATAAATAAAACAACACTTACTGAGCACTCACAAATGTGGCATGTTCCGATCCCAGTGCCAACCGAAACAGAAACCAACTTGACTGAAGCACTATCACACCAGGACAAGCAAGCATGCGTGAACCGAGCCTCCTCTGGAGTGTGCGCGCGCTCGCAAATCTCACAAGACATGACAAGACATGAGCAGCACTAAATGACAAGACATGAGCAGTGCCTGGACTCTGCCACCAAAACAAGAATAAACATGATCAAAGTGGCAGACTCCTGACAACCAGGATATCTACAATTAAAAACAAGGGGTGCAGAGGAACAAGGGAACCAGGAACTAATGATAGGGAGTGAACAAACACAATGGGGAACAAGAACACAATGCTGACAAATTCCAGAGCCCCATCAATCCACAAAAAATGAAAAGAAGGATTGCAGGGAAGTGGTGACTAGGAAGGGAGTGGGACAGAGAGCCAGGACCATGTAGGAGGACAGGAAACCAGGGCAGAGTCAGCAGGGCAGGAACCGAGGTAGAACTTGTTGGACAGCAGGCTGGCATCGAAGTAGAAGAGTAGGGGATTAGCCAGGAGTGGGACAACTTTGGACAGCTGGCCATGATGGGATGAGACTCTGGAGAGACAAGTGTGAAAGGATGAGGTTCTGGACTGGTGGTCATGAAGAGACCAGACTGTGGTGTTAAACTAGGAGTGCAAAGAAATAAAGGAACTAAAGTTATCAGGATCTTTTTTTTCCTCTAGTAATCATCTCTGTAATCAAGTAATTTGTAATTTCTGTAAAATAGTACAAATTTATAACAAATTGCCACTGTTTTCTCATGACATTGCCTTGTGTTTAAAAAAATAAAATAAAATAAAGTAGTGCCACATCAATTCTAATTCTCCCTTTAAAGAATTACGATATTTCAGATTCCTTAATTTGATTAGAATTTAAAGACGGTAAGGTTATTAAGAAATAAAATGTGCCAATAGCGTTCAGGACTTGCAATTTTAAAGGGCACCTATATTACAAAATCAGCTTTTGGAATCTGTTTGGATAGAACTGTAAGTATAGTGTGTCCACTATCATATTGGAGTGATATAAACAGAGCAACTCTCTTTTTTAAAATTTCCTGATGATAAAATAGGATCCAAATCGTAGCGATATTGAGGCCCACTGCAATGTGATGTAGGTGTGCGGTTTTCCCTGCTCATCGAATTGATTGACAGGAGCGTATTAACATATCTCCATAGTAATGCGTATACACATGTCCACAAACCAGAATTTACAAAGAAACTGGGATTAAAAGATCTGTTCCAACTCTCTGTGGTCAGCTGCATCTCAAGAATGTATTTTAAAAACAGTGTATGTTTGTAATAAAGAAAA
>CAIGQV010019068.1:707709-734479 GCA_903798115.1 Danio jaintianensis | reverse complement strand
AGAGAGAGAGAGAGAGAGAGAGAGAGAGAGAGAGAGAGAGAGAGAGATATATAATACATGAAAAGGGTTTTGAAACTTTTTGCTAAATATACATCTTGATACTATTCTCAAAGTTAATGGCAGACTGGACTAAAAACAGTGGTGGCAACATTTTGGCTCTGGCAACGCACAACAGTAATTATTCATAGTGAGAGTGATGGCTTCCAGGGGTTGAAGATTGATTATGTTTGATATGCTATTTTGTGTAATCTGTCTCTGGCTGGGACCCATCCAAATTGGCCAAAACTGGAAAAAAGGAGAAGTGTCTTCCCAAAGGGGAGAAAGTGTGTGAGAGAGAAAATGAGAGCGGAAGTGTAGCTGGTATTTCTGCAGCATGTCTATCTTTAATCAATTGCAGTCAATGAGTTTTAGCTTGTAAATGACTTAATGTGTTAGACACTATTATTACATGCAGGAATAGACATTTGCACTCACAAAGTACTTAAGCTGTATGTTGTAGGCATTCAAGGTTTTTGATATAATAAGAACTGGGTCTTGAACTAAAAACATTGTGGTGGTGTCATGGTAAATACCACAGGGTTGTAATACATCAGCAGAGGATCTGAGGTGAAGGCAGTTTTAGTATGGATTTTCGTCAACCTGTCTTACTTTCATGTAGGCTAAGATTTATTCAGAGTATGATTAATGGCACACAACACACAAACGCATTCAGTACAGGTATATGCACATCAATGCTGAGTGGCCTTTAGAATTTAAGAGAATTGAAAGTAATACTTTTTAAACTCTTTTTAAACAAGTTTAATCCCTGAATTTTGTTTTAATTTAAACTGAGGTAGCAGACAGGAATTTGAAATCGGCACATAATTAAGTAGAATTAAAATCACTTGCCATTCAAATCAGTTTCTTATTTTTTGTAAAATGTCGAATTGAAAACATACTAATAAAAAAAGTTGCTTATGTAATATATAAGGTTAAATTATTAATTTCCTCAGAAATGTATAGCAGTCATCATCATCAGATGGAATATAATTTTGTCAACACTTTCTGGTACCATGTGGACAAGAGTACTCTAAGGCAAACCTTGAATGACACCATGAAGTGTCATTGGTATTTGTCATTGGTAATTGGTATTTGTCACAGTTCAAAAGGAGACCAAAAAGCAAGGGATTAATCAAAAGCAATATTTATTTGTTAATGGAAAAGAATCAGTCGGGTAGATCAGCCTTCTTCTGGGCGATGCAGGACTGGACAAAAATAAAAATAATTCTCCAAGGACAAAAAACGGGAACGGGAAAAAACTGGACAGACGTCAGGCTGACGAGCAGATCACAGGGCTTCCAGAGTCACTCAAACACAGAAACAAGATGGAAAAAACCCTGACAGTAGCCCCCTGGCGCTCATGAGGAGAGACACTAGCGAGACCGAAGGAAGTCATCGATGTGCGAGCTGTCCAGGATGTGCCGGGACGGAACCCAACTTCTCTCAGGACCGTAACCCTTCCAGTTGACCAGAAACTGTTGGCCATGACCACGGTGCCTAATGTCCAATAATTTCTTGACTCTGTAAAAGGGAGAGCTATCAACAAGAATAGGGGGAGAAGGGGTGGGAGGGGAACGAATGGAGGAGCGGAAAACCAGTTTGATACAACATACGTGAAAAACCGGGTTGATATGCTGTAAATAGGACGTTAAGCTGAGTGCTAATGACCTTATCGCTAGTAAATGGTCCAATAAAATGAAGTACCAGTTTGCGTGAAGGAGATTTAAGAGTTAAGTTGTGTGTGGAGAGCCATACCTTCTGCCCACAGACGTACCGAGGAGACGGCGATTAGCAGAGCGGCAGGTACGTTCTCCCGCGCGATGGAGCAGAGTAACTGTTGTTTGCCAGGTGAGCCTACAGCGCTGAATGAACGCTTACGCTTATACAGAAGGAACACCAGTCACCCTCTCCTGAGATGGGAAGAGAGGAGGTTGGTAACCCAAACAACAGTGACAGGAATTAACATGACAGGAATTAACAAAAAGCCAAATGTCACGAATCATAGCGGGCCACCAGAAATGCTGCCGAGTAACAACCAACGTTCTCCTAACCCCTGGGTGTTCAGAGAATTTGGAAGCATGTCCCCATCAGAGAACAGCTGAGCGTAATGGTTTAGTAACTAAGAGCTTGTCAGCAGGACAATTGTGAGGAGCAGAGATACGAGCGAGTGCTTCACAGAGTGTTCAATACCCCAGGACACGGCTCCTAAAACTCTCCCTGCAGGCAGATTAGGCTCGGGAGAGGAATCTCCCTCCAAAGGGGCAAATTGGCGAGAGAGTGTGTCCAGTTTAACATTCTTGGCCTGTCGAGCATTAAGTCTTTTGGCAGAACGAATGTACTCAAGGTTGCGGTGGTCGGTCCACTACTATAAACGGGACGGACACTCCCTCTAGCCAATGACGCCACTCCCCTAGAGCGAGGCAGATGGCAAGTAGTTTGCGGTTACCTATGTCATAATTACGTTCTGCAGGAGAGACACGGTGTGAAAAACCCCACAAGGGTGAACCTTTTCATCGACAGAGGAGCGTTGGAAAAGAACAGCTCCCATGCCTACCTCTGATGTGTCAACCTCAACTATGAATTGTCTCTTAGGGTCAGGAGTAATATGGATGGGAGCGGATGCGAACATTCCTTTGAGGCGAACGAATGCTTGCTGTGCGGAATCGGACCAGACAAATATATCATCTGTTCATACCCCAAAAAACATTGGAGTGGCGTGCGAGATTCAGGAACGGGCCATTTGGTTAAACCGTGTACTTTAGCGGTGTCCATACTGATACCCTCAGCCGAAATAATCGATCCGAGGAAGGTCACAAAATGAGTGTGAAAGGCGCACCTCTCGGCTTTAACATAAAGGCGGTTCTCTAGCAGGTGTTCGACAATGAGATGAATATGATGGATATGAGTAGGTAAATCCTACTCATAGGATTGAGATGTAGAGAAAATCAAGATGTCATCTAAGTAGACAAAACAAAAAGGTTAAGGATATCTCTAAGTATGTTGTTCTAAGGGCCTGAAACACGGTGGGAGTGTTTACCAGTCAGAAGGGAAGGACCCAGTATTCAAAGTGGCCAAGGGGCTTGTTAAACATGGTCTCCCATTTGCCCCCCTCCCTAATTCGTACGAGATGATAAGCATTACATAGATCTAATTTAGTAAAAATCATTGGCCCCTGCAGAATATTGAAGGCTGAAGACATTAGTGGCAAAGGGTACCTGTTCTTTATAGTTATCTCGTTCAGACCACGATAATTTATGCAAGGGCGCAAAGATCTGTCCTTCTTTTTAACAAAAAAGAACCCAGCTCCAGCCGGGGAGGAAGATGAGACTATAGTACCGGCAGCAAGAGATTCGGATAAATATTTCTCGAGCACCTCCCGCTTGGGAGCAGACAAGGCATAAAGCCGCCCTCGGGGAAGTATCGGGAAGCAGGTCGATGCTGCAGTCACAAGGGCGATGAGGAGGGAGAGAACTGGCCCAGAACTTGCTGAAGACCGCTCGAAGATCATGGTATGTTTCGGAGACACCCCCTGAAACACAGAAACAGAAGAGACAGCAGACACGGCAGACACAAGACAATCGGTATGACAAGACAGGCTCCAAGATAAAATAGATGCCTCTGCCCAATGTATCTGAGGGTTATGTTTAAAGAGCCAAGGATTGCCCAATACAATGGGTATTGAAGGGGAACAGAAAATTAAAAAAGACATTGTCTCTTGATGGTTGCCGGAGATATGGAGACTCACCAGAATGGTGGTGCGGTGAAGCTGCGATAACACACTGCCATTTAGCGCGTACACAGTAGGCGTGTCCTGCAGTGCATGGAGTGGAATATTGTGCTTTTACTGGACAAATGGAGAAACGGTGACCTGCAGCTCCGCAATACAAGCACAATCTCTGATATGGCGCTGTCTTTCAGTGGGGCGACAAATGGACCCTCCCCACTTCCATCGATACCGGAGCAGGGAAATGGACGTCACAGGGCACAGTGTCAGCTGCAGCAGAGCCTCCTCGGGACGCATGTGGTGGCGCAATCGCCAAATGCTAATCCATCCTTATGGTGAGTTTAATGAGCGCATCCAGACAGGGGTGCATGTCGTCAGCATAGAGCTCATCTTGCGCTCAACCCATCCAGAAAACAGGCAGACAGGGCAGCATCATTCCACCCGCACATAGCAGAGAATGTGTGGAACCCAATAGTGTAGTAGGTGACGGAGAGTTGGCCTTGGCGGAGTGCAGCAAGAAGGCGTGAAGCTTTCCGTCCATAGACTGAGAGATCAAATACCTTTAACATCTTCTTCTTGAAGACCTCGTACTGCGCGCAGATCTCCGACTCTGCCTCCCAAACTGCCGTGCTCAGTCCCTCTCTGTGCCTGCCAGGAGAGAAACAACAGCGATCCTGGCCCAATCCTCGGCATAAGTAAGAGGCTGGAGGGAGAAAACAAATTCACATTGGGTCAGGAAAGCACGGCACTGTGTTGGCTCACCTGAATAGCTGGACAGGTTGTTGACCCTTGGCTCCGTTAACCCTCGGGCTGCGGGTATGCCTGGTTGTGATGCAGGGCATGTAGTTGATTGGATAGATCAGCCACCTGGGCTGCCAGCCTCTCCACCACGTGCCAAGCAGCTGCCAGCTCCTCGGTGTGCCTGTCCAACATTGCACCCTGATGTTCCATGGCGGAGTGGTTCGGTGATTCTCTCGGTGGGTCCACTGCGTGGCTTGATTCTTAATTCTGTCACAGTTCAAAAAGAGACCCAAAAGCAGGGGATCAATCAAAAGAAACATTTATTTGTTAATGGAAAAGAATCAGTCGGGTAGATCAGACTTCTTCTGGGCGATGCAGGACTGGACAAAAATAAAAATAATCCTCCAAGGACAAAAAACGGAAATAGGAAAAAACTGGACAGACCTCAGAGCAGATCACAGGGCTTCCAGAGTCACTCAGAGTCACTGTGGGCAGAGGTGAGCCGATGCACCACTGGATGTACACAGAAACAGGGTGAGACGAGACAAGACGAGTAGAACAGGACAGGACGAACAGGTAATCTTCGAGCAGCTAAGACAAGTGAGCTTGTGTAGCTTTTCGACAAATAACAATTATCAAGGACAGAGCGAAAGAGAAGGGGAGATTAAATAGCCAACAATCAGAGAAGAGGAGGAACAGGTGAGAGTGAGCAGGGCAACAAGGGAATCAATAGCAGGTGTGCAAGTGCGCACGAGTAGGCAGGCACGAGAGGGAGACAGAAACAAGACGGAAAAAACCCTGAAAGTAATTCATTCATACATCTCATTAACGAGGTGTTCCAGCAGGACATCCATCCTTATCCACACCAATGACATCTAAATGTACTCCTGGTAAAACCTATTGAATCCAAGGATATTCGGATTGTGCACTGACCTTCCAGCTGTCAGGCAACTTCCACTTGGAGTGGACTTCCACTTCTGTCCCGGCTGGGCCAGTTGGCATTTCTGTGTGGAGTTTGCATGCTCTCCCCGTGTTCGTGTAGGTTTCCTCCGAGTGCTCCGGTTTCCTCTACAGTTGAAGACATGCGCTATAGGTAAATTGGGCAAACAAAATTGGCCTTAGTGTATTAGTGTGTCTATGAATGAGAATGTATGGGTGTGGGTCTGGGACTTAGCACATCACCACCTTCAGCAGGTGATGGGTTACCAGAGAGCCGAAGCCACTGCTTTCTAGCTCAAACAAAAGTAATGTTCCTCCACCTGGGATATGCCTGGTCTAGTGGTTGGTGGCTCTTTTGCCACACACATGTACCAGTCCCTTGTATATGTACCAGTCTCTTGTACCCCCCCCCCCCCCCCCCTCCCCAATACATACAATATATGTATTGTAATAAAAATATAGTTTTTATTACAATACTATTTTTAAATTTGCTCTACAGTTAAGTTTTTTCATTAATGATTTGTTAGTATTAGTTTAGTTTTTATTTTGTGAACACATTTTTATTTAGTTTTTATATTCATTTTTAGTTTATTTAATTTGTTTATGTTTATAAGCTTGACTATTGTGTTTGGTTGTAAAGGCGCCATCTACTGGTGTTTCTCTAAACAGCTGCAGGTCAGATTTTCCAACAGAATGAGTGCTCTGCAAATGATTATTTTGCTTTGCTAATTCTTATTTTATTTCAGTTAGTTTTTCAGTGAATATACTAAAAAATCTATTTTTTTTTTTTTATTATTTGTGATTTTAAAAAAGTCAGTTAATCAAAATGTTTTTTGACCAATAGTTTGAGTCTAAGTTTTAGTTGTCATGTACTAAAATAACCTTGCAGCTGACTGCCAGTATTTACATTAGCTAAAGTGAAATAAACCTAATGGAAGCTGACTCTATATTCTGACACATCTTAAAAAACAGAAACAAGATTTACTACATAACAACAAATAATAAATAAAAAAAGTAGAAAGTTTAAGATAGTATTTAAATATAAAACAAACTCCAGCAATAATCTGATTCAATATTCAATAAAATGACTAAATAATCTAATTCATTTATATAGTGTACATGAGATTAGATGAATTAAAACAAAGTGACACACAAAGTGAGCAAAAAGAAAAGAAAAAAATAACCTCAACAAGTACAGGAAAACACAAAAATAAAGAGCAAGAGTGCACAGGGTTTTCTCAAGAGGCAGAAACACTTGAAGAAAGTGGTGGTAAATAGCTCATCACCCTTTCTCAGGCGCCCTCTGAATTAACACCAAAAAGCTGTGGTGTGACCAGACTTGGACTGAGCCTAATCAAAATCTAGAGGTTCTGTAAGTGAGAGTGAGTCTGGTCATGGCACGCCTGAGAAAGAGAGCGAAAAAGAGAGGAGTGAAAGACATGGAGTGGACAGTACCCTAGAGACACACTTCTCTCTCGTCTTGTCATGATGCAGCATGGTGGCTCTCTCTCAGTTGTCAGCTCTGTGGCCAGCCCTATTTACACATTTATACACACCTGCTTATTTATTTATTTACTGCCATGACAGAGAGCCACTCAACCGACTACTGTACACACATACACACTCATCACAGCATTTTAAAAGGCCAGAGCAAAGCGAGAAGGTCTTACAGCGCTGCGGGATGAAAAAACAGGGTGGCGGGTGCATTCAAGAGGCTAACAGTTTTAATGGGTGGCAGGCAGGAGAAGAGTAAAGAGTGGCTGAATTATTCAGTTATGTCTCTCTGTGAAAGGGACTGTGGTCTCTGCTGCAGCTCTATAGTCCTGTCTCTGGAACAAGAGGGAATGAGGATGCAAGGCGACAGAGGGAAGGTACAAATGGGCCAAAATGGGTGTGTATGAAAGAAATAAAATAAAATAAAGTACACACACCAGTATAAAAACAATTAGATTGAAACAGAGGCTGCATTAGCTATGAAAAAGTACTTTGGCAGATCATTAAGGATCAAAGCTAATTTATTTTCATTATCGATTGTACAATAAAGCAAAAGGTGATCAATTATGTGGTATTATGAAAATATTGAGATAATTTTTCTTTCTTTCTTTCTTTCTTTCTTTCTTTCTTTCTTTCTTTCTTTCTTTCTTTCTTTCTTTCTGTAAACATAGCACCTTGGCCACTTTTTCCAATGTGATTCATTGCAGATTTTTGCTCATCAGTACTGTACAGCATGCAGGCCCTTGTTTCTTGATTGTTAACATTCATGTTCTACGACAGCTTGCACCATCAATAAATGTCCCCTGGCTAATAGGACACACATGTTTTTGCTTCCTTTCGGAGCTCAGGCTGTGGAATCAGATGGCAGACAGCTTTCTGGATCTTCCCTCATGAGGTCATTACATTGCAATATTATCAAAAGCATGTAGGGAGAATGGTGTTGGATGGACTATATGGTCAGTATGGCATAGCAGTCACAGCAAGCCATTTTATTTCAGTTGGACTTTTGCTTTCTTTCAATTTGTCTGCGAGGGCCATACCATTTTCTGCGTAGGAACCCCCTGTGTGAACCTTAAAGTGGACTGGTCCATGTGTCAAAGAGGAGTAATTGATGACAGGCGTGTGAGTGAGTAAACCTAATCAGGAGCTCCAGGGACACGCACCACTGATTCTTATATGCAGAATAGGAAAGCTTCACAATTTGTGACTATCTCTCTCTGTCTCTGGCTTGCTTTCTTTTCCAAGTTTTCAGCATTATACTGTGAATATACAGGTAATGAATTGAAACTCTGGTCTTTATGATCTGGTGTGAATGTTTACTTAGCAGATTCTATTAATTAAATAGTTATAGTCAATGTGTATGTTCAAAAGCTGAATTCCTCAAGTCACAGATATATACAGATGGACTACTACTATATTTTCTACAATCCAAAAATTTATTTTTGCTGCTTGTTCAAACTACGTATACACTTAAATGTGTTACTGTAAGGTAACTTAATTGATTTGTGTTGGGACAACATGAATTAATTGTGTGGGACCCTGCATTTTTTACAGTGTACCTTTGTCCTGACCATCTTGGTTTAAAGGCTTGCTTTTAATGGATGGATTTTTTAAAGTTTGTCAGCAAATGGCCATAGTTTTGAATTAGCTAATGTCATTGCATAGGAAACGGCGTCAATGCTTCCTCACTATTCCACAGTGTTGTAAAGCATTATGAAATTAATAACTTACATATTAGATCTTATTATCTTATTAGATCTTACATATTAGTCTTTCAACAAAATTCTCTTTGTGATCATTTATAAAATAATAATGCTAAGAATATCTCACCTGGGACCACTAGTTCCCCTATACATGAATGAGTGAGTGAGTGAGTGACAAAAAATCTTCACACAACAAAAAATCACCTACAGATTGTTTGAGTTAGTCTGGTTTATTGAGTTGGTGGCCTGATTGTATTTGTTTTCTTGAATTGTTTATTATGTTTGAGAATTGATTTCAGTTGTTTATTTGTACAGAACAAATTGTGTGGTCAAAACATTTAATTGTGAGTTTTATTATTGTTTTCTACTACTGGGTCTGGTAAATATGCCACTGATGCAGCACAAGCACTTCTGCAGTGCCAAGTAATTTTTCGCCAAATTATTCTGTGCATCCACACTGGCAATTTACTGTAGATGTTTTTGACGTTTGTAATTGGGTAAATACGGGGACGCACAGAAGGTTTAAATGACAAAAATTGTAGGACAGTGTGCAATTCTAAATTCTACTTAAATTTGATCTTTAGTTATTAAAATGCTTTTGAAATAAAGTTGGATCAACCAATTATCCAATAATAAGATCTTTGACACATAAAGTATACATTTGCTGTCAGTAATATGAAATACATTAGCTAAACAAAACTAAACAAAATTGGATCTAAATTATTTTAAATTAATTACAAAGAAATGGCATAATGTAGAATTAAACATTAACATAACATTTTGAAACTGAAATAGTATAGAACTTTATTATTATTTGTATATTGTATATATTATTAACAAATTATTATTTGATTTACAACTTGTAAAAATCTCTTTTTTTTTCCTCATTCTGGTATAAGCTTATTTCATAAAGTTTTTTTTTCTCGCCACTGTCGCTACTGGCTTGCTCGGATCGGGACTTGTGGAGCTGCGCATCGATGGATTTGCTCGTCAGTGTTTGAACTTTCAGCAGTGAAATTTAAACCACACTAAACTAAACTTCAACTCTGAAATCTGGACTCTACTAGAACTATGTTAAGCTGCTTTGACACAATCTACATTGTGAAAAGCGCTATATAAATAAACATGAATTGAATTGAATTGAATAAACCATGACATTGGCGTTCAGCAGCATAGATTTTTATTTTAATACTATTTTACATTTTTGCAGTACATTTCAGTTTTATTTTTAGTTTGTTGCAATAATGGTTTTGTTAGTTTGGGTTTTTATTTTGTGAACATTTCTATTTAGTTTTTATATATTTAGTTTCAGTTCTAGTTTGAATAATTCTAGTTTAACAGAGAAAACAGAATACGTCCAGTTTCAACCAAAGCAAAAATTATGAAGAATTAAGACAAGCTTCATATTAAAGATGGTGTATGTAGTTAAACACGCCTTGTTTACGCTATTTTGGCAAATGAAGAAAAGTTTAAACACACCTTTTATGTTTATATATGACATTCATGAACTTGATTGATGGGTTTGGCTGTAAAAGAGGCATCTACTTCTCTAAACAGTCGCAGGTCAGACTTTCTACCACAGAATGAGTGCTTATTATTTCTGAAAACGATTATTGTTTTTGCTAATTATTATTTGATTTCATTTGAATTTTTTATTTTATTTCAGTTAGCAAAAATCATTATTAACTAATAGATTTAGTCTAAGTTGTCCTTTCCGTTTAATAAAATTAATTAACCATGGTATAGACAGGTTTGTAGACAGATTTACAAATTGGACGATGGTTTGCAAGTATTGAGATTGAGAAGCTTTACCAAGAGAGAATCAGGGGACAAGGAACAGAAAAAAAAGGTGACAGAAAATGGGTGGACACTTTTCTCCTCAGTCAGCAGAGGTGATGTTAGATGAAGAGAGCAGCTAATTGTGTGACTGCTGAGTGTGTCTCAGTCAACAGTCCTCATGAAACATAGGAGGCAGGTTGAATGATTTTTTTTTCTTTTTCACTGTTCTCAAATTCATACGCGCTATGGGTGTTTTGAAAAAGAAAAGTTCATTTAGCTTTTGAGCAGGCTAATATGATATTGCCTTTGTTCTCTCTAAATCCTTTTCTCTGGCTGGTCACAATGGTACGTGGAATACTGAATGATTGCACTATTGATGGCATTTAGATCATGTGTGGCTCTTGAGTTCAGGGGACCTTCACTTTCTCTCATTCTTACACAAGTAAAAGGTTGTTTATGCATGGTGTCATATGATGTCTTGTGGCCCTTTGCGTCTTCCAGCAGAACAGAACAGTGACAGTTCTATTTGCCTGCCATCTGATCGACACGCTGTCTTCAAGTCACATGAAGAGCACTCTAATTTCCTACTCCTTCATTCACTTGTGTGTGTTAGACAGGGAGGACAATAAATAAGTCTTTTCCCTATTCATTTGGCATTATTTGTTTTAGAGGTTTACCTCACCATCGTGAATGAGTTGTATGCTTATCCACTTTGGATTAACAGCAAGATGAGAAAATGGCACTATGGCATAGCTGTTTTAAAAGAGAACCCTAATTTTAATAGTCACTCAGAGAAGCGAGGACTAGAGAAAACCTTATCTCAGCCATTAGGTGGGCATCACTGTGAAGAGAAGAGATTAGAACCACTCAATTCTGAAGCACACTTACTTCCTGTGAACCTGTCTTATCTATTATCTACCTTCTTTTTTGTTTATCTATTTATTTATTTTCTTTCTTTCTTTCTGCACATTCTGCAACTGAAACAGTCAGATTACAAAAGAAAAATGAAGTCAGTACCAAATCATACATTTTAAACTAAACATTAAACAAAATACACTGCCATAAAAATCTCTACCCTTATGCTTTTGACAGATGCTTTTAATTTTTTCTTCTTCTTCTTTCATTATCGCTATTTTTAGAGTACTCTACATTTTGTAGTAAGTCACTATAAAGTGACTTATACTGCACTCAAAAAAATGAACTTTCGCTATTGTTAGTTTCACTACACCCACCCTTGTTCACATTACATGAAACAAAAAAGTAGCTAAATGAACACAAGTTAACTATGTTATTTCTACTGAAATTTAGTACGGTAAGCTTTACTTAATAAGGGTTTGACTGGCCAACTTAACATTGTAGAGCAAATACTTAAAAGTGAATAAAAACGTGTTCACCTTACGTATTGAAAGTTCATAAATCCATTATAACATTACTAAGTAAAACATACATAAAACTAAAATGCAGTAGTGACACATCTGAATGGGTTGTATGTACTAAGAAATATTTTGTCGACTTTACCTGAATTTCTTAAGTTCATTCAACTATATTGTTGCTTGTAGAAACTACTCAACAGACTTGCGTGGAACCACTTGACACTCTTTTTTTTATGTAAGTCCAACAAATCAGCTTTTTGAGTGTGCATTCAAGGCATACATTTTGTCAGTTCATACAATTCCCAGCGTATCAAACCCATGACCTTGATGTTGCTAGTACCATCCTCTACAGGAACAAAAAAACATCATGTCACCTCATGAATAATTAATTAGGGTTTACTTTGCCATTCACTTGTCAGATAACGATTTTTTCCCCTCTCGGTTGTTTACCAGCCTTCCCTCAGTGCAGGCAAAGTTTATTATCAATGTCAAGTCATTTGCAAAAAAGAGATCAGCACTTTGCAGTTACTTAAAAATCATACAGAGGCACCCTGAGAAAAAAAAAGGCACCTTGCAAAAATCTCACAGACCCCAACACTAAAACTGACATAGGTCACTAAGAAATAGTCGATGTCCTCTGTGCTGCCGCAGTGCCACAGCCCCAGGACTCCCAGCATGCTCTCTTCTCTTTTACTCTAATGAGTTGCAACACAGATAATGTGGCTGATGATCTTTCATTGATTTGGCTATCACTTGCTTGTCTGGTAATTGATCCGTAGCTGAGCCTCTAGTTAATTATATCAGCTTCGACATGGCCCTAGTCTGGAGGGAATTTGAAGTCTTGCAGAATAATAGTTTTAATAAAGGAGTCCATTACTGGGGCTCTCTGCTTTCCTTGACTGCTGCTTCTGCTGCTGCCACTGGCAGGATCTGAGCTCAACCTCACCTGCGAGAGAGAGAGAGAGAGAGAGAGAGAGAGAGAGAGAGAGAGAGAGAGAGAGAGAGAGAGAGAGAGAGAGAAAGAGAATGAGGACGGGACAAGCTGAAAAAAAAGGATGGAACCAACAAGCAAAAAGGGAAAGGGATATTGGCAGAGTCCTCTAAAACCTCTCACAAATAACAAATATTAATGGGGAGGTCAGAAGCTGAGCTGCCAGCTTAACTTGAAACACTTTGTAGCTCTTGAAAAATCAAGAGACCAACACATTCAAGAGAGAAAGTGAAATGAAGAGAAATTGAGACAGTGGAGACTAAAAAAAGAAGCAGTTTTATTGGAGTTAGGGTTATCGAAAATGTAACTGGTAGAGATTTTCCCAAAGCCATGGTTACTACACATTAATGCCCATGTTGTATTCAAAAACAACAATTCACGGCCATTTAGAACTGAACAAGAGAAAGTCTAAGCAGAGAGATGAAATGGAGGGGACAAATGTGTGACAATGGGCTCTAAGCATCTCTCTCATTAGTGTCCATTTGCTTGTAAAGACGTGCAGTCTTCAAGTCTTTGGTTACTGCGGAAGGCACTCTACACTTGAGAGCGAGTGAGAGAGAGAGAGAGAGAGAGAGAGGAGGTGAGGAAAAGAAACAAAACGGCATATTAAGTTCTCATTGCGGCTGCCACCATTCCTTTGCCTTTTTATTCAATCTGAAAAAAGAAAAAGAAGAAGAAGACACTAGATTTGATCAGACAAAATGCTGTGCAGATTACTCAGGTAAAGGTTAGCCAGAGCTGTCATTAGTGCTGTACAGAGGCTTTTAACAGACAGTAACAGCTGTCTCCTTCAAATTGCCACAAAATTTCAAGTGGCTTTCTACATACGAGAAGCCATTTAATGTAGCGAAAGGGAGAAAAGTTAATTCCCTTTCTTTCTGTCTCATAGAAGGGAGATCACGGTGACATCTTCCTCAGACATACTCGCATTGTCAAAGACTGTAATTTTAACAGCTGACGAAGTGCTGAAGGAAAAAGTATGAGAGCAAAAACATGCAATAATAACAAAAAATGGCTTCATTACACAACACATTTCTCGCGTAAAATGTTTTGGCATGTACAACGAGGGAGAGATGCTGCCACTTATTGTAAGTGCATATGTTAGGGCTTTCTTTCTCTTCTCCACCTTTGTGAGACTGTCTGCTGCGGGGACCAATTTGGCAAAAATGGAGCCTCTTCCTCATTTTTTTCTTAATTAAAATCTGAAAGCATCCACTCGAGGTTTCCCTGTGAGTGTGTGTGTGTGTGTGTGTGTTTGTGTTTGTGAGTGGGTGAGAGTATGTATGATTATGTGCTCTGCCGCACTACTCCACAAGACGGTGTGTGTGTGCGTGCATTCGCAGGGGGAGTTGTTGAAGGGGGGGCGTGGACTGATTACATAGAACCATTAGCTAGAGCTGTTTAATACAAGGGAAGAAAAACAGACAAAGGAACAAGACTTGATGATAAAAATCAAGTGCGTTGTGCCTACCTTAAAATACGTGGCTGTAATGCAGTACTAATGACACATTGTGACTTCGTTCCGGCTAATTTTTAATTATTCGATTCGATTCAAATGTATTTTTCAAATTCATCGTAGCAAATTGTTAAACATTTCTGTATGTTTACCGGCTGTCAAAATAAATGAAAAATAAAGTGCAATTGAAAGGCTCAGAAACGTCTTTTCGTTTAGCATTGAGGTTATTATAGAAGTTGGAGCTTGTCCAATTGTATTGACAAATGCATTATTTGCTTGGAACAGTTGTGTGGATGGGCCAGTTCTGTGTGTATGTGTGTGAGTGCATGTATTAGAGAGTGGCTCAATCCCACTGAGGTCTGGAGTGGAGAAGCATCAGGCATGGAGAGCTGGTAATAAGACAGGGACAACCCTTTCCCCTCCTGCTCTCTCTCTCTCTCCCTCTCTCTCTCCCTCTCAGTGGGAAAGCAGATCAGTGGAGGAGAGAGAGAGCCGTGTCATTGAGTGCCAGCAAGAAGAGAGGAGCAGTTAACTCAGACGCGCTGCGGCCCGACACACACATGCTCTACCTCACAACAACACACATGTACTCACGGCTGCACGCACATGCACACTGACACAGCGCTAGCTGGAGTTAGTCTGGAAACAGAGGACAGGCTTCTCTGAGGGCGAGAAGGGGCCCGAAGAAAGAGAGGGAAGGAGAAAGAGAAAGAGTGAGAGAGGAGGGGCAGCTTTTGAACTGACACACTCCAACACCTGATCTCCACACAGCTGGGAGGAAAACCACGCTGGACACTCTGGTGAGAAAGGGCACCTTTTGGGGAGAAGGGAGGGACGATTTGTCTTTTGCTCTTGTCTCATTTCGGCTCTTTTCTTTGGAATGAAACTTTGAACTATTAGCGATAGTTTTGGATTGCAAGATATTGAGCGTAGTCCTTCTGCAAAGAGCCAGAAAGTGTTTTCGTGCTGCTGTTTTTGTCTGTGTCGAGGTGTGTGAGGGGTTCAAAGGGCAGGCTACGGGTGACTGAGTGTGCTTGACGATTGATTTCTGTTTGGAATGTATGTATGTATGTGTATGTCCGTGTATGTTTGGAGGACAGCCCATACACAGCTTGACTGACATTTCAAAAACCAAAAAAAAGTGAAAGTGTGTGTGTGTGGGGGGGACGCAGACAAAAAAAAGCTCCTTCTCCATCTCCTCCTCCATTTTTCTGCCATCCCCCTTTTTTTCTCTCCCTCCTGCACTTCACTTCAATTCACACCCCCATCCCTCTCTTCCTCCCTCCTTACCTCCGACACTCTGCTCATCCTGCCCTCTACCACCACATGCCCCAGAGGAAATATGCATTGTGCAGCCCTGCTCCTGAATTAACTCAACACACTCCTCCTGCTACTGGCAGGCAAGACCCTCCACTTTCCCCCCTCTCTCAAGAGAAGATAGCAGAGAGAGAAAGAAAGGAAAGGAAAGACAGAAAAGAAAGCAAGAATAGGACAGAAGAGAAAAAAAAAACAGAGCAGTCACCCTCTGCCTCTTTGAACCTCCACCTTTACGTACTTTTCTCTCCGGCTCCCCCGTCCACCCCCCTTCCCCCTCTTCTCTGCCGGCAGTCTGAGGAGACAGAGTTGGATGTGAGAGGCGGTGTGGTGTGGAGAGAACGAGATCGAGAGAGGGCACGCGAGTCCACGGCCAGAGCCAGCAGCAGGAGCAGCAGCAGCGGTGCAGGGGGAGGAGGAGGAGAAGAAGGAGAAAGCTCCATGCAGTTCAGCACCAGACCGGCCAGCGCTGAGCCGGGCTTCATGGGGACATGGACACAGCAGAGCACTGACAGCAACCTCCTCTTCAGAATGTCCCAGCAGGTCAGTGGGATGCTGTCCCCGTGTGTCACTGTGTCTGCTTCATCTCTGTGCAGTTGTTAAAGTGTGCTTGTGTGTAAACAAGAGATGACTTTTTTTTTTTTGTAAGCGTATGAACATAAATGTGTAAAAAAAAAAAAAAGTTTCCATTGGTGTCAGTGATTTAAATGGTTTGCTACTTGTTAACTATATTTAATTTCACTTCTTTGAGTGGTTTAGTGGCTGAGGTCCATTGTCACAAATTGGAGCCTTTGTTGTAAAGTTTCTGAATGTCAACTAGAAACTGGCTTTTAGAAAATGTTAGTGAATTTGCATCTGGTCACTTTATTATTTTGTTTTGTGATTCTTGGAAAATCCGTCTGTGGCTTTAAATCTAATTGATTTCATCTGCTTGTTGCTGTAATTTTGAACATCAACAAATTGTCTATGTAGATTCTGTAGTTGTGTAAAATGTACAGATCTTTAAGTGCACAGTTATTCTGAAGTTCATGTGTAGAATGCTTTTATCAGGACAGAATGTTTATGGGAGGGGGATCAGGGTCTGTGGAGGGAGAGATGGTGAGCAGAACATTAATCATCAGGGTTGGTTTCTCTGTGCCATGCACACGCTGATACGAGCGCAGGCCCCTGGATTCCCTTTGGCCAACAACGGGGGTCCATCCACATATCTTCCCAGATTCCTCGCTATTTTTTTCTTTCCTTTTCCACTCGACCAGCTCTCTTTTTTTATATGCAACATTGAGATGCGTATCGATTAAACCCAAAGACCGTAACAAAAATATGAATAGTCATTATCTGACATAAAAATAAAAAAGCTCTTAATTAATAACAGCAATAATAACAATAATAAAATGTATAAATAAATCGAGAATTTCGTTAAATGTTAGATAATTTATTTTATATATAGGCCTATCAATACGTAGTTATGTGTAATAAAGCTCTAGCTGACTTAGAAATGAAGAATCTGATTGAGAATTAAGATTTGAATGGTGGTGGTGGTGATCAGCCGCGCGCTGCGCTGCTCGGCGCATCGGAGCTCTGGCGCAGGTGGATTCTGTGCTGCGCTTCAATCTTTTCCTGGAACACACTGAGAATGAATGGTTTCTTAAACTTATGACAAGTTATCGGAAATTCAGTTTGGACCCTACGCGTTTACTATTTTTTTTCTAATAACAAAGAAACAACAAAATATTTTGAACATTTGTTCAACATGTTGTATGCTTGTTTCAACCGTATGTCTCTGATATAGGCTAAAATATGAGTAGATAATTCAAATGCAGTTTATTTCAATTAGACTCTAAATCACGCAATAATCATTCGATATGATTGTTTTATTATGAGACTGTCGAATGTAGTTAATGAACATTGATGACTGTGTAATCCTGCTGCTATCAGTTATTTTGCCAGAACAACATTTTCTCAGCTGTCCAATTGCAGCTGTGCTGCTTAAACAGAAGTCATAATGTAAACAATATAAACACAAGCCTCTTTTAGTTATGAATCTTAATGAAATATTTAGAGAGAAAAAATAACCCTCCAGTTCATGATAAATAATACCATTTGCGCGCTTCTCATAGATGGCACGATAAAAACTTAGCCACTAAATCCTGCTTAGATTTGTGTGCTCTTTTTAAAGCAATGCAGCGAAAGATTTTCTTCCTCCCAAAAATATTTATTTGGTTCTATGTGTTTTTCCCAAAAATGTATATTTCTAACGAGCCTTTTAAAAAATGTATTGTGAGCTATAAATTCCTGCGTCCTAAATTAATTTTCTATGCTCACGACAATTCCATAGTCAATTAATGTTATTTTCCGTTTTATTTTAATTAAAAACTCACCTGTGCATTCCAGAAATTATAGACACTGCAGACCACGTGCAGTGGTCGATATTAATATCAAAACCACATGAGCAAATATTCGGGATGCCTGTGCTGGGGTTTATTACCCTATATTTGTTAAAGTGGGTTTGGTTATTAATTGGTTCTAATTGCCTAATCCCGACTAACAGGCTGCTGATTGAACGAGCACTTAATGGTTCTTCATTTGATCTAATTTAGTTGACGCGTGCTGAAACAAGGCTGTGATCGGTTCACATCGTAAAGCCTTTTCTGGTGCTGAATCTGATAAGATCTCCCGTGAAACCTGTGAGATGCTATAGTGCAGTCGAACTCCATCACTCTCTCTGAGGCTCTTTTAGCATCCTTTCGTGTTTCTATCACTTATTATTTATCCCTGTTACACATTTCATGAATAAATGTACACGTAAAATTATTCCATTTTGTAGACGTGTGGATGTAGCATTAAAACATTATAAAAAAAATAAATAAACAGACATTAAGCAGACAGTAGCTAAAGAATGCACACTACAACGGCACCGGCCAACATGTTGTTACTGATGTGATACAGTTTAATAAGAACAACAACGACAACAACAGCAACAGCATCAATAATATTAATAATAATAATAATAATAAAAATAATAATAATAATAATAATTATTATTATTATTATTTTAAAACGAATGACACTATCAGTTAAATGTTGTCAGCAAATAGATGTGCAGAAAACGCCATTCCTATTTAGGTTCAAATTAATTTAATTGGCACACCAAAATCTAAAACACTAATTTGTTTAATTTCTTCATCCTTTAAAAAGTCCATTTTGACATTTTCAGATATTGTCAAATCAAATGATCTTTCAGATCAAATGAAAGACGCAGAAACTAAAAATCCTCCGGTTGCGGGTCCGACATGTTAGGCAGAGAGAAAAAACTAAACAAAACAGAGAAACATATTAAAGAAAAAAAAACAAACAGCTGCCGATTATCTTCGATTCGTCCGATTTCATAGCGTCTTTAATTTTATTTATTAGCTATATGGTAAAGGTTAACGGAAAATTATATTATACGCTCTCGTGCCATTTGAGAAAAGCTCAACTAAACGGGGTTAGGAAAAATCATTAGTAATATGTGGTCCATGGGCGCTCTTTTTTTTTGTTTATTTCTAATATGTTCTCAAAGTAAGAAATTTACAATTAAAAAGATCCCTTTCAGACTTCATTACATTAACGATGTTTTCCCCTCTTGGTTTTTAAGTTGAGCTAATTTTGCGGTCTTTTGTACAGATCAAATACGTTTGTGGCATATCTGCTTTTTCTTTCTTTCTTTCTTTCTTTCTTTCTTTCTTTCTTTCTTTCTTTCTTTCTTTCTTTCTTTCTTTCTTTCTTTCTTTCTTTCTTTCTTTCTTTCTTAATTTGATCAGGTGCATGTTTGAGTATATGTACAGGAGCGTGTGTACATGTGATTATAGTGAAGTGTCTATTTTTCTTCTTTTTTTCCCCTTCTCTGTGCTGCATGTGTGTGTGGGTGCGAGATGAAACGACTCTTGGCTGGCCTTGGTTGAGAGAAAGAGAAGGGTGGAGTGGAGTGGAGGAGAGTGAAAGAGGATATGTGGTTAGGGAGACACCCACCACCTTTTTACGGCAGATAGAGCAAAGCACAGGGCAGTGCCAACCCCATCGGCACAGCTAGTGCTGACTAAGATGGAGCAGTCACAGGAAGTGTGACTGCTTCAACCTTTGGTGACAGAAAGTTTAAGTTTAACAACTTTATTAATCCCACTAGGGGCAATTAAATTAGGGCAATAGCTCATAAAGAGACAAATCACTTACAAACAATATTAAAAAACTGAATTTTTTAAAGGAAAAATTTAATTTTTTATTAAAGTTAGTTAAATTAAAAATGTAAACTTGCTAAAAGAAATGTGCCTATCACAGGGTCATTGTCAAAACTGAGATGACTAAATTGCAGTTGAACAAACATACACAAATATGCTGGGAAAAAATTACAGTCTAAAACAGCAACTAAAGGAAAACAGTGTTCGTGGACTCTCCATATTACTGCAGAAAAGAGGCTGCTGGTTCAGGGGTCTTTGTGCTGAACGGATGTGGCTCCTGCCGTTAACTACTGACCCTGTTAAGTAATGGACTCAGTTGAGGGGAGTAATCTCACCTGGCTCAGGGATGCTTTCTTTCCTAATTCCTCTCGCTTTCCCCGACAGACAGCCTCTTAATGTTTTCAAGGAGAAACTGGAATGTGGAGGAAGCAGAGAGGGCGGAGAGAGGATCAGAGAAACAGAGTGGTAAACTTTTTTTTCGCTGTTTTTGTTGTAAAGAGAGAGTGCTTGCTGGCGTGTTTTTTTGTGGAAGTCAAGAGTTACAAAAAGGTGCATGTAGAGGTGATGAGCAGATGAGAGACAAAGGACTGAGAGATGTTTGGCGACTGGAAACAAAAAAGATTTTTTTGAGTATGTGTGTGTGAATTCGTGTTTGTCATTCCTGCACATAAGCGATACGTGCCAACTATTGTGCTGCCTACACCTCTGCCTACATCCCTACTGTCAGTGCGATTTGTTGGAACTATTATTGTTTCTACTTTGAGAGGCAAAAAAACAAAGAAAGAAATGTGCAGTATTTCTCATTCCATTTAGGTGATTGTGTAATGAATGTATTAATCAATATGCTACAGTTATGGCTTTTAATAAACATGTTGTTTATAATGGTTTCTGTGTTAGATTAGTTTTAATATTCATGATTTAATTCATAATTTCACTGTTTACAAAGCAATGTTAGAATATTAAGCTAAAATACTCTTGAGAAATATCACTAAACTGTTATTGTTTTCAGTGGTCTTTACAAAAAAAATATTTTCCTCTAAAATTTCAGATTTTATAAGTCAAAACCCCAATTTTTAGTGCTGATCCTTAGATTGTCTTTCTTTCTTTCTTTCTTTCTTGTTTGTTTATTTTTTTTTTTTTACATTTTGTTCATATTAAATGTTTCAAAGCAGAGATGAAGATGGCAGAAAGATGAAGAGAGGGAGCACGTGAAAATGTGGGACATAAACGGCTTGTTTTTGGGGAAGGGGAAGTGGTCCCCGTGGGTAGAGAAATTCACTCTTCTGGCTTGCAGCCAGTTTGGAGGCAGATTCATCAGCGCTTTACAACGGGGACGACCCCCTCCCCACACAAGCCCCCAGTCACACATTGAAAAGCACACAAATCGATTCAGTTAAGATTTTCATTCAGCTTCACTAAAGATTTGGTTGCTATCTTTCCTTTATTCTCTGGAGCGGTGAGTGGATATGAGTAGGTGTTTGAGATCTGTGTGTTCCTTGGGCTATGATCAATAGCTGACACTGGGCACATCACTCACATGCTTGTGCAGTGCCTCTTCTCTGCTCTCTGTCTGTCCTCAGGGGCGACACGGCCACTCACATGTTCATTCTGGAATATATTTCTGGAGTGTCAGAAAAAGGAGCAATACTGTCTCCGGAATTGCACAGGAGGGAAGAGGTGATTCTCTATGTGGTGACACACACAGACGGGGTCAGTGCCATGGACATAGACATGATAAAAACGTGAGACCATCTGCTCTGATCTTTTCAGGGTGATGAGCATTGAGATGTAGCTGCTATGGGTTAATGCAGATTAAGTTATTTAACATAAACAGTAAATAGATAATATTTGTCTTACAGGCATATATGATTATTTGAATTATTGCTGTGTTTTCATCTCATTTCCTCTTTTATATGAGTGAAAATCACAATTATGAAGTAGTGAATGTAAAGCAATTCTTTAACCTCTTAATTGAGGGACTGTAAAAGATCAGCATTTGCTTTATTACTAACATACTTTCATTTATAAAGTTTGAGTTGGTTGGTTGTGTAATTCAAGTGCTAATATAAAATAGTCAGAAGTACAAATATACTTTAACCAGTTGCAACAAATTATTTGTTGGTATAAATCATTGTTTTGTGGTTAATTGAGTGACGTTAAGTCATCGCTTTGACTATAGTAAAACTAATTCACCTTTTTACTATTTCTTTCAGTTTATTTTGGTCTTTGTCAAGCTTGTCAAAAAGTTTTTTGTTTTTTTTTTCTCTCTGGGCTTAGAATTTCCCCCCACATTTTTTTTTCTGAACTAAAGGGAAGTCCTGCTTAAAAGGGAAACTGCTGTTTCAATAGTCTTAGAGTCAGGATGTCACCACCCCCGGCGTGGCGGTAATGAGGGGACATTACCATCATTCTGCGTCTTGTTAGTTCCCTGAGCGCCTGACACAATCAAAATTCAGCAGCTGCCCTTCAGACCTCAGAGATCTGAGAGAAAGAGAGAGAGAGAGAGAGAGAGGCCTCACAGACCTCAGCTAAAGACAGAAAGATCTGATAGGCGAGACCTGAGGGACAGTGTTCACGAAGATGAGACACCCCATCTAGTACCTCCATGTAAATATAAACTGAGCCACATAGAAATTTGCATAAACATTTTATTTATTCATGTTTTTAAATATGGTACAAAAACAAAGAAAAAAGGCATATTTTACACAAGACCGCCATTTGTTTTAATTACGTGATCGAAAATATTCTGCATATTATTATTACTATTGTTATTATTAATTTAAACACCAATTTAACAGAATATTTACTGTAAATTAGGTAGGTTGGTATTTACAGAACTTGCTTTTAGTCTTGAGTGTGGCAAATTTTCAACACCGATGCTATTTGGATTTTCTTGCTACAATTAAGAATGTGCATTAATGTTTATACTGTAATCGTTTCAGTATGTAGAAAGCGGAGAGGTATCATAACCTAGTTAGGAGTTGAAACATGGTTGTTTTGTGAACACAGAGGAGGAGACCACATGCTTTAAAACAAGGAAAGAATGCATTTAAATTAAATTAAGACAGTGAATACTTTTTTTTGTTTTTTTGATAGGAGGGTGGCTAATCATTAATATATCATGTTATAAATAATACATTGATACTCATAAAAAAAATCAAGTTAAATGATTTAAAGACAGTTTACAACATAAAGTACAGTGTATAGTTTAATTCATGGATTCAATATTGTAATCCGGATACAGAGTTTTACCTTGACAAAAACCTCAGATCAACTGAGACAATTTTCAGATTTCCCGTTAACCATAGTACTGCCGCCGCTGCAGTCTGTGCCTGAGAGCTTTAGTCCCGGAATGCCGGTAAGAGGTTCCATTATGATTTACAGTTGCTCTAACAAGAGTCAGTTAGAGTCACTGGAGTCAGTTATCAAGTCCTCTGAGACCTTCACTGATGCGGAGTTATGCCGCGTCCATTTCTGAAAACACCTGCCCTTCCGTAAAGGTCATTCAAATCAGACAGTCAGACCCCAAAGCCTGCTGAGTGTTTTCACTTTATTGCTGGGTTTCGTCTTTAACTCTAGGATGCTGCAGTGAGTCTCACATTTTAACTTTACACCACCTGAGAACCTGACAAATTATGCTCTTCAAGCTCTCGCATGATTTTATTATCACTTTTAACATATTTAACAGGTGTGAGAGCCTTGTGGTGATGTTAAGCCAATCAAATGTCAGCACTCCCACTGATTGATGATGTCGCAAATGCTCATTTCCTGTCTGCAGAGAATTACTAACACTGTGTGTACAAAGATGTGAAGATCATTTTGGAAATGATATGCAGAAATGCAGGTAGAGTTGACTTTTTCTTTATTTGTTTACATGAAACTGGAATTAGATTCAATATTGTTCATACAATAAGCTAGGAATTATGATACATTTAAATATTATCTGCAAAATTAGAAAGCCTACAGGAAATGGGGTTTTAATGATAACCTAGAAATATAATTCCTGCAGTTATTCAGGAAATCCACGAAAGATAACACTTATATAAAAACATTGCATGACTAAATGAAACAATCTGCTTGTTTTAGGACAATGAGCAATAAGTAATACTGCAATATTTGCATCTTGATGACAATTTAATAGCAACATGGACCATGAAATGAGGGCATGACTTCTCTTTCTTAGCTTTCTGTTTTCTTTTTTGTTTTCTTTTTTCTTGGCTGGATTTTTGCCAATGCCACTGGCGCATTTAGAGGCCGCTATTTTTAAGCTGTTAGTCTACCTCATCTTAAACAGCTAAGAGGGCAATTTCTTCCATCATCAAAACACAGACAAGAAAATCTCACTCCCCTCTTGCAGGAAAGAGTCTCTCATTTTCCATTTTGCTGTGTGGTTTGACTATGTCACCATAATTTCATCTAATGTTGTGGCTGATTTACCATTATTATTACTACTACTACCTTCCCCCATTATTGCTGTTATTGTTACATATGTCCGCAGATAATGACAGTAATTTCAGTTGCTTGCAGTGGTTTTGCTTATTAGTGACACTAAACCGGTGTTGTTGAACATGGGGAAGTAAAGCACTCAGTCCAAGTCATATAAAATTGGCAACACTGATGCAAAGGAGAAATGCTGGACTGACAGTGTTTTGTGTTTTCTGTAATTTGAGTTCCTGAAGACTAGTTCATTAAATAGAAATAAATAAAAAGGCTTCAAGAAAAGGTTTGAAGAATTTATCTTTTGCAAAAATGACCATTGAAAATGCATTCATTTAATTTTGAAAATATAAATGTATAATATTATTTGCAATGCAAACAGTTGGAAGCACTTATTGAAATAAGTGAAATTAGATCATGTTAGTTAATGTATTTGGTAACATGAACAAATAATGAACAATGCATTTTTTTTACAGTATTTATTCATATTTGTTAACGTTAGTTAATGATAATACAGTTGTTCATTATTTCATTACAGTGCATTAACTGCTAACAAGCACAATGTTGGATTTTATTAATGCATTAGTAAATGTTATTAATAAAATGTGATTAATACATGTAAATGTGATTAATAAATGATGTACAAGCATTTTTCATTGTTTGTTCATGTTAGTAAATACATTAACTAACATCAACTGTGTGTCCTGTGCTGAAAAGTGTTACTAAACAGTTTTATAAAAAAACAGCCATCAACCACTGCATTGTGTTTCAGAAGAGATTTATTGTCTGTTTAAACATTTGTTTGATCATTTCCTGCACACACGCACGCATGCAACCACTTTCTCTCTCTCTCTCTCTCTCTCTCTCTCTCTCTCTCTCTCTCTCTCTTTCTCTTACACACACACACACACACACACACACACACTTTTTTATCATTTTTTTTCAGAAATTACATTACCTTTTTGAAATACCACTTTTTTATGCATGTTTTTTTTCCATATTTGACCCATTGAATTATTGCTGGCGTTTTTAGAAAAGTTTGATATGCAAGTGTGTTTGATTGTACATGTGGATTTATGGTGTCATCAACCCAAGCTGCAATCAACTTGAGCTACATTTTATATCAAAATCTTGCATGCCAGAGTGTTTTGCAGTTCTATACGCTTGTGGTTTAAAGCTTTTCTTGCTTGGCTTGGAACAAATGCTAGTCAGATCGTGGAAACACACAGAATGAACATTCATGAAGCTTATCACATACTGTACTGTAAATCAGAAATCGGGCTATTCCACATTATTAGTAGAACACATACAGTACCCAGTAAGTACATTGTTTTTTACAATGAGCATGTTTATAATGAGCAATATTTTAATTTACCAAAGTGAAGGTTTCATTTCACAATAAATTCAACAAATAAGCGAACGAATGAATGAATGGATTAATGTACACATATAAATAAAACTCTCCTAGTGCATATAGAAGTGTGCATGTAAACTAATCAAATGCCATAAAATGTCACCCAGATGCACAGCAGATGTGATTTAGGGTGGGTTTATTGTCCTATATTGAGCGGTACTGCTCTTCCTTCTCTCCAATCCATGGTGTCAATTAAAGCTCAAACAAACTCATTTGCTCTTGTGATAGACTCCAAATGAAGTGGCCAGTGTATCTAGGCAACCAAAGGGGTCAGAGTTCCCTGTCCTTATCATGAGCTGCTGACTGTAGCAGAGTGGAGGCACTCGTAATGCCTCTGTTTAAAGTGCAAAAGGGGGCTTGTGCATTTTTAGCATTCACCTTGGTGCCTACTTTTTTTTTTTAGAACATGGTGCTGTTGAGTGCATTTACATAATCTTTTATTGAAAGGCATTTTTATGTTCTTTTACAAGTGACCATTGCCATATAAAAAAAATAATGAATATTTAAGATCTATTAAGATAATCTAACACATGAATCCCAATTTGTTGTTTCGGGGACTGCGTTGTGCTATGCATCGACCCGCGCTGATAAATCCGTCTCAAGTTGCGCGAGATGTACATGAGCAGTTAGCAGTAGGCAAGTCTTCTGTTATTTCAGCACTATTGATTTGCACCCATTCAACAAATATTACATGATTCAAGGAGTGGGGATTATAATCATGTGAAGTGAAACTCTATTTCCATGTGCATGTGTGTTAGAGAAGAACATTATCTGGTCTTAAAGTCAATTGATAATACCCATGGCAAAGAGGGGATTACAGATAGAGGATGTGTTTAAAAGTTTTAAATGCTGTCTGATCAGCTAAAGGAAGGGTAATTCCTTTCAGGTTGAAAGCGTTAATAGCATCACCGGTAACGGTATCCTCTGTGAAGTAAGGGCTGAAAAGACACTATGCTCGTCTGTCTGTGTTCATGCGCGCGTGCGTGTGTGTGTGTGTTGTTTAGAGAAGAGTGAGCACATAAAATAAAGTGCCCAGAGGTTGCTTCTGGCATTTTGTGGTCACCAGACACTTGTCATAACTCACAAAGAATAAAAAAGCAAGGAGGTGTGTGTGTGTGTGTGTGTGTGTGTGTGTGTGTGTGTGTGTGTGTG
>CAIGQV010019068.1:669844-682913 GCA_903798115.1 Danio jaintianensis | reverse complement strand
TATATATATATATATATATTGTGTAATTGATTTTTATGCAACACTACCAAATGTACTGACAAACATTTATTTTAAACATATATATATATATTATATAATAATATGGTTTTATAATGCTATAATTGCAATTTTGTACCTAACATTAAAAATGTATTAACTACATAATGTTTAGCAACATCATCTTCTCGTTTTCAACTAGCAAAGGGTCAAAATTGCAAAAAGAGCTAAAAAAATATGAAATATTAAGCTTGATAAAAGTACGTATTTGCTTCCATTTCAATGTCCATATCTTCTGTTATCTATGACGACAGCATTGCTACCAAGAAGGAAGCTTAAAAATGACAGGTGTGAAACTCCACACAGGCAGTGTTAACAGCCTCTCAGCCTTTCCACATGGTAAATATCATAAGGGACTTGACTAAGACCCGCGTCTACTATAATTGTGATGTCATGCATGCAAAGTAAAGAAGTCAGACAATAGCAGATATGAATACTCTTTATAATTGTTAATATGTTTAAGGTTCAAACCATTTGTAGTGGAAATGTCCTTCGGCAATTCGCTGTTCGTTTCTTGCTGTGATACACATTAGAAATCAGTGGGTCAAAAATGTATTATTTATTATTTGGGCCCAAGATATTGTATTTAAAACAGTAATGAATGTTGCTTAAAAATAATACATTTGCTTCATTTTCAACCATCTCAAAGTGCTTTGCTTAATCAAATATTGTCCACTCACATACAATCTAAGAAAGAAAAACAAATTAGACTTCGAGTTATTATTTTCCAGAGCGTGTTTCTGACATTTTGTCGACATAAGTAATTAATTTAGTCCCTTTTTTTGGGTAAGTCCAAAGAGCCCAATTAACATGCCTAATATTGCTGCATCGTGTAAAAAACATTGGTTTTTAATACCTGGAGAATAGTTAAATGACTTCCCTTCATTATTCAAATGTCTATGCAAAGTCGCCACATGGGGATGGCACAAACACGATAATCATGCAAAAAACATGAATGGAGGAAACTGAGAGAAAAAAAATAAGACACCACAGACATTCACACTTCCAAGTCATTTCTTCTCTTTCACCCTCATACAGTAAAAACCATATGATTAATTAGCCAATAGGTGACGCAGTTCTTCCTTCTTCCTTTCTGTTTTATTGCAATTTTATCTGGCTGCTTAAATTGGGTTATGGCGGATATTACACACATTGTAATGTAAGTTAGACCTGATGCAGTTATTTTGCAGATAAATGTATTTGCTACTTTTAACATTTGCTTGCAGCTTCTAAACTACCCATGTGCTTAGAGTAAGATAATGATCAAAATTATAATTAGATAAAACAAGTTTCGGATGTGTAAAAAATAAGTGTTGCAAGCAAACAGTCTGGAGCAGGAACCTGATGCCGGAAGCCAAGGGATGGTGTTGCAGGACAATTTATTGTTTATTTTAAAATGATTCGATGAAACGCTTTGGTGTGCTGTTTTTTTAGATTCACAGTTAATATTTGTTTTTAATGAGGCCGAGAGGCCCCCATTAAAAGCAGCATTTGGCCGTGTTATCCACTTCATATTGCCCTACAAAGTAAATATTACAAAGAGGTAACACATGTTGAGGTATGCTCAAAATTCAGCACATGCTGAGGTCTTGGATTTGAGGCAGACCCACAGCGTCAAAAGAATGTGTCCATCCCAAATCATTGTGGCTAAGTGAAACCTTTTCACCAATGGAAATTTCGTCTTTCAAGTTTTTTTAAGAGCTACACGTAAACACACAAATAAGGAGAGAGTGGAGTCTAATGACTGCTTGTGTTAATTCACTTGTGTGTGTACTGTATGCAAGAATGGGGTTTCGTGAATGTGCCATATATGTGTGCACAAGAAAAGAAAAAAAAAAGAAGTTTGTTTTGTTTTTCCCTTACCTCAGCACATCTGAGAGAGTTTTTTGGAACTGCAGAGCCCTGTCAAAACAAAGATGGCCAAGAGAGGTTGGAGAGGGACAGGGGCCTGAGAAAGAAGGAGCCACTGAGAAGGCAGCTGGAAACATACATCGTGTGGTTTCCCCCTGAGTACAGCTGCATTCACATGTGTCTGACTTTCTTACTTTCTCAGTCTCAGTCTTTTCTTGCTCACTTTTCCTTCTGTTCTCTTGTTCGCTCTCAGAGGAGACTGTCACAGCTGGTTGTACTTACAGCCTTCTGTGGTAACGCGTGTGTTTCATTATCCTTGGACGTGTTTTTTGCACCAGTTCTAGTCGTGTTATTGTTAGGATGTGGTAAAATTATAAATATGGGATGCAGATTGGTGGAGGCTGGAGGTTGGATGTGATGCCGGTTTGGGGGTGGGGGGGGAATATGTGACTCGTTAACTCTGGGCCACTGCTTGTTCTCATGACTGTGTGGCAATAAAAGGTCTGCCACAATTTGTAGTGCTAATGACTTAATACTGCACAGCCTAGAAGACATACAAACATCCGTCAATAGCTTTGTAATTGCATTGGGCCATCTTAGTCAAATGAAGTGGACCATTGTAGGATCCAGGGAGTAGGGTAGTAATTTTGTTGGGTCGATTGTGGGATGACAATCAAACCCTTGACAAATATTCCCTGTTGCATATGTATGTGCAAATAATAGTAAATTAAATAGTCACTACTACTACTACTACTACTACTACTACTAATAATAATAATAATATAAAGATAAATTAATAATAAAAAAACTGTTGTCAGTTTCATTTAGAAAAAAAGAACATTCTAAGATTAAAGAATAGTCAGAATTAAATCATATAGAATAGTGAAACACATCCATGTTGGTGATTTAGAGCTATTGTAGCTACTTGCTTGTGATATAACACACACACACACACGCACGCACACACGCACACACACATGCACACTTTGTAAGATAAAATGTAAAAGTCAATAGGATTTAACTCGCTCTTCTTTGTATTTTCTTTTTTCTTTTTTCAAAATGAAGCTATCATATTATTTGTATGTACACCTGTAGAAAAATATTCAAAAGCACAGTCCTCTTGCAGAGAATGACCTCTGACATGGTCAGATGGTCTTTTCTCTTCTTCATCCCCTCTCTATCTCTGAACTTTGTTTGGCCTGATAAAGAGAGTGTGATGGACATTCATTGACTATATATACTATATCTATACTATATCATCTCCCTCCCTTTGTATTCATGCGCACACTTACACACATTCCAGTATATATTCAGACCGCCAGAGCATGGTGGAGTGGGAGGGAGACTCTCACAGTTGTCACTGTGGTCATGTAGGAGTACAATTGAGAGCAGAAGGAGTCTCTGTCTATATTCTCTTTCTCTCCCTTTTTATTATTATTATTATTTTTTTTTCAATTATTTCCTGTAATCTGATTTACTTGATGCTAATGAAGAAACAGTCTTAAAGGAACAATACCTTTATCAGGGGCAGCTGTCAGAAGTTGGCATTACATCATGGAGATCCAGGTAATGCTCATAAAAGGAAACAAACATGCAAATATGCCAGCAATATATACACTAGGCAAAGCAAAAAATAATGTTGATCTTGAGCAATTTATTGTATATTATATTCCAGAAAAAGTGATAATAATGAAATAAACAAATAAAACGAAATCAAATGTAATAAATAAAATAAAATATATATTGTCAGTGGAGTAAGACAAATAATTTGCAATATTGTTTTCCTCTTTTTGCTGCTTGTTTATGTGACATATGACATAAATGAAAGCTGTTTATCTTCTAATAGAAGTTTCAAAAAATCCAAAAGAAGAAGAATTCATTAAAACTAAATTCTCTCAACATTCCCTCTAAGACTGAACAGTTCTTTGTGTGTTTTGAGAATGTTTACAGAAAGAGTGCTTAAAAAAAGATCTGAATTTATTCTTGAAAACTCAAAGGTCTTGTCTGTATGTCTACACAACCTCTGTGTCCTGTGCAGTCAATATGGAGCTGTCCCCTCCTCCTGGGGTCAACCTGGGAGCAAAATGCTTGCACACTGACTAATGCTACTACTGTGGCAGTGTGAAGAGATCCACATTTGCACAGGAAAACAAAAAAAAAGCATTATAAAGTTGCTTCTTGATTGTGTGGGGAGTTCGTTTTACACATTTACAGAGTGCCTATGTTTGCAGTACTGAGTGTGTGTATTTTGTTTTATTAGTCTTCTGTTCTTTGTCTAGTTTACTCTAGTCTTGGTTGCTATCCCACACAATATTTTGTGGGGTAATCAAAGCAGGTGGCAAAGCCTGCTGGGAATGAGCCTTTATCAGCGGATGACTGTTAAGAGTCAAGGAAAAGACTCAGAACATGCTACAAACCTCTGTGTTTGATTAATGCAAGAATAAATGTACCACATTCTGTAGGCTATATCATAAGACATGGATGTTAAAGGCGTGTTTATGCATGAATATATGACTGCAACATTAAATATTTTACAAAGAGTTTCATTTTTCACCGAGTAAAGTTTATGAAATTGCCCATTGATTTCTTCAGACTTTCTGAAATTGTGTGAAATTAATTTATCTAGAGAGAAAAGACAGGAACCTGATCATTTGGTTGTTAACTGGTCTGGTGGTTTCAGTTTCTGTGTGCCTAGAGATATTTCTAGACAGACATAATGACAGAAAAATAAATATTGTCAATTGATTTAATGTAAGTTTTTGTAGGTAAGTTTCCTCTGCTGAACATGTTACAACACACACACATTTTTTTTTTTTTTTCAAATAGCATATCTCCACTGAATCCCAAATTCACTCTTATCCAATGTTGAATTGTGAAAACAGAACATAAATAATGTGTGAGCATAAAACTCATAGATTGTATCAAATCAAACATAAATAAAGTGTATGCATACTAAAGATACAAATTCGTGTACATAACATATACACAAAAATACAATTTAAATAGTTTACCTGGATGGGAAGTACTTTTAATAATGAACAATCGAACAAACAAACAAACCAAACATTTCTAATCACATTACCAAAATGATTTTACAATTTTTTTTGTAAAAAAAAAAAAGGTCGAAAAAGTTCTTAAAGATCAAAATCAGACATCTTTTTTAACATCATGTTAACATTGACCTACCCTGTCTGAAAAGAAATGCACACACGCTCAACATTTCTCCTGAGTGCTGGGGAGAGGTATGTGGATTGGCGGTGTCCAAAGAAGGCCTGTCCACCATCTGGCCCAGGAATGTGCAGCCCCAATCAAAAGGATTGACAGAGGCCTCTCTTTGTCTGAATGCTCTGTGCCTCCAGATAGCTATAAAACACCTGGATCAATCAGCGGGTGACAGCACAGAGACAACGAGAGAGAAAGAAGATCAGTCGCTGGCAGAAGCGGCTCACCTCCCTCCCTTGTCCTCCTGAGGCGGCCGTGTGCCCCCCTCCCTATGCCGCTCTCTCCAGTACTTTGAACACAGTTATGTCTCTGGATACTGCAGCAGGCTGTCACTGGTTTGATCTCTGTCAGCTGAGTCTTTGAGAGGAGTTCACAGGGTCCTCAGTGGTCCAAGCAACAATCGCCCTGGACTTCTCTTTGTGTCTCTCTTCCGTTCAATGTCCACTCTGTGCTGTCTTCACACTGACTGATGCACAGTGTGCATCATGCTTAGCTGGACATCTCTGCAGTGATGTGAATAGCAAAGCAGTGTTATTAACAAGTTGATAGAAAAACTCACTAACTAGAACACACACATACATATATTTGATAACATGTTTATTTATATTTATTAATTAAATATCTCATACAAATTTCATATAAATATACATGAAAACGTTTTGATTTAGTATTTTTTGTGTTTTTTATGTTTTGTGATATATACACAATTTTTATACAAAGCACACACACGCACGCACGCACGCACGCACGCACGCACGCAACACACACACACACACACACATATATACATACCCCCTTAAATTTGTCACTCTTTGTTATATTGCAGCCATTTGCTAAAATCAAGTTATTTTTTTCCTCATTAATGTACACACAGCACCCCATATTGACAGAAAAACACAGAATTGTTGACATTTTTGTTAGAATTGTTGACATTTTTTTATAAAAATTTTAGCAAATGGCTACAATATAACAAAGAGTGTATATATATATATATATATATATAGTGGAACAGTGGTGCAGTGGTTAGCACCATCGCCTCACAGCAAGAAGGCGTGTTCTCCCCGTGTTCGCATGGGTTTCCTCGCTGATTGATCCAGGTGGGAGTGGGATGGGGTGTGTGTGCATGTATCTGTGTGTGTACACAGTAGACTCAACAGAGATGACTACATAATGCTTTAGGATCTGAGCTTCAAGTTTGGCCTATAATCGCAGTTGTTTCTGTTTGTGGATTAATGGGCTAAAGAAACTTTTTGCTGTTTCACATTGTTGATCATTAGTAACCTGAAAGTATATGATCTCATTGGTTCCAACATGATATGGCATTAATAGAAATATTCACCATGACAGCTGAGCAGGTGCTCTTTTTAGAACCCTTAAGTGTTTAAAAAAACATTAACCATCACGTAAATTGCTCCATTTTTCACCAAACACAACAATTTATCCATTGTTTCTCTTTTTAACTCGTTCTCTCTCTCTCTCTCTCTCACACACACACACACACACACACACACACACACACACACACACACACACACACACACACACACACACACACACACACACACACACACACACACACACACACACACACACACACACACACACACACACACACACACACACACACACACACACGCACACACACACACACACACGCAGACACAAACACAGAGAGAGAGAGATTTATCATTGTTTATGTGATTAATGACTATGATACAACAGACCTCATTATTCAATGAATCAAACATGTTTAGAACATGTACCTATAAATCAGCCTTGTTTGTAAACTGATGTCGTAGCAGCAGCCATTTCATTAAAATTTCATTTTTCACTTTGACCACTTATGTATTTTGATAAAAATAAACAAACAAACAAACAAACAAGAAAGACAGAAAATAAGTAAGAAAGAGGAAGAAATGTACATAAACTGTTACTGTTTTGTGTCACCTTTGTGAGGTGCAGAAACAAACTGCATTTTATTATTATTATTATTATTATTATTATTATTATCATTATTATTATTATTATTATTATTATTATTATTATTATCATCTCTGGGTTTTATTGCTTATTATTTACAAGTGCAGTGATCCATGAAATGGACTGTACTTAAGTGTGCACAGCAAAATCTCATCAAATGTTGTTGTGCAATGTTGAATAGGATAACAATCAGAAGGAAGAAAAGGACTTTTTTCACATTTGAATCAATCTTTTGAGAGACCTTGACAGCAGAGGTGTGAGAGAACACGAACAGCGTGGCCTCCCCACCTTTCCTCTCTTCCTGCCGGAGTCTTTTCTGTAGCAGAGTGATTAAGGAGATGTCTTATCACACAATGCCATTGGGTTGTCCTGCCAGGCTTTCTGTCTCGTTGGGACACTTAACCCCTCATCGCTAAAAGCTTTTGGGGTCAGCTCTGGTTCAGTCTCCACAGCAAGTAATGGCAGCTTTTGTCAAAACAAAGAAAATTCAAATGGGGCAAAAACAGGCCAGGTTTCAGGTGAGAGGAAGGAAGAGCTCATCTAAATGCCCCTACATGAATATGGCACAAGACAGAAAACCTATGCTTGTTAGAATGTCAGTCAGTATAACAATCAGTCATAAGCTTGACTGCATTCATTTCTCAATCACATGAATATATAGTTATATATAGTATATATAAGTATTTTTCAACATAGTGTTCAGCTTAAAGTGCAATTTAAAGGCGTAACTAGGCAAGTAAGCTTAATCAGGCAAGTCATTGGACAACAGTGGTTTGTTCTGTAGCCAATCAAAAAATAAAGAATAAATAAATAAACTTATGGGGGCTAATTATATTGACCTTAAAATTGTTAATCTTTTTAAAATAGATTTTATTACAGCCAGAGTAAAGGAAATAATAGTTTCTTCAGAACCAAAAAAATATTGAATATTGTAGGTAATACTGTGACAATATCCTTGCTCCATTAAGTATCAGTTCAGAAACACACACACACACACACACACGCACACACGCATGCACGCACGCACGCTCGCACACACACACTAAACTTTTTTTTTTTATATGCATTGGTGAATCAGAAACATTGCAGTGGCGCATTGGTTAGCACTGTTGCCTCACAGCAAGAGGGTCGTTGGTTCGAGCCCCGGCTGGGCCAGTTAGCATTTCTGTGTGGAGTTTGCATGTTCTCCCCATGTTCACGTGGGTTTCCTCCGGGTGCTCCAGTTTCCCCCACAATCCAAAGACATGTGGTATAGGTGAATTGAATAAGCTAAATTGGCCGTACACTAAATTAGGTTATGTGTGTGAATGTGAGAGTGTATGGGTGTCTCCCAGTGCTGGGTTGCGACTGGAAGGGCATCCGCTGTGTAAAACATATGCTGGAAAAGTTGGCGGTTCATTCCGCTGTGGTGACCCCTGATAAATAAAGGGACTAAACGGAAGTAAAATAAATGAATGAATGAATCAGAAAGACCGCAGAGGCTAATATTCATAGATACTGATATCATTTCAACAAAAACCCTATGAGAATATTTCAGTGATGATTATGTGCTTGTGCATTTTCAGGCCATCCGCTGTACTCTGGTAAACTGCACATGTGAGTGTTTCCAGCCTGGCAAAATCCACCTGCGGACATGTGACCACTGCAAGCATGGATGGGTAGCGCATGGTGAGTATTAGTCAGTGTATTAGTGTAAAACTAGCCTGATCTTATTGCATACAGATGTTTATACAAATATGTACGTGTATGAATAACGTATGCCAGAAATATAGTGCAGTATTTCTCGATTGCTAAAACAGGCATTTAAACTAACATTACAAATGCCATTTTTCTAAAAGCACACCCACTTCTCTAATATATAAACATTATTCCCTGCTTTGACACATGAGTCAAATTAGTTGAACAATTTCTGCAAAACTACACTCAAATCCCTGCATTTCTCAGTGCACCATTTGTGCGTTTAGAAAAGCAAAACTATTCTCCAAAGTCAGCCCAGTTAGAACTCAATCAACTGACCCAAGTGAAAACACTAGAAGTCAACATTTATCACACTCATTAATCAGGATCTTTAGCAAATATAAGAAAGAGCCTAAATCGATTTATTCAGCTTCGAACGAAGTTGTTTGAGAATTGGTGACACACTGTATGTACTTCTAAACAGATTCAGTGATTTGGTGCACTGAAGGTTTTTTGTGCTGCGCGTATCAGGAGGTTTGCAAGGTGGCAGCTGATGTTCAAGTTGTAGCTTTACAATAATAACCAATTATAGTTCCTGTTCATTGATAATCTAACAATCAGCAATGAATTACTCCAGTTCTCCACTGTAAGTGTAGCGCACATGAGCCTAAACCAACTGTGCTGCTCTAGCCCACCTCTTCTTAGTGGGTCTGGGCTAAACAAACTGCAATTTGTGGTGTAGCTAGAATGCAGCGATTGTGCTAGTTAAAACAAACTGGGATATTGGGGCAAACAGCCTTGGGCATGGGTCAGATCGTCTAGTGTGAGTACGCTCAGATATAATTTGCATCACACTTGTTAACTACTCTATGTTCTCATCACGAGCAGGACACTATATAGTTTTTTGTGTACTGTAAATGAGCTTTTTCCAGAATAGAATAAACTGTATACCCCAAAATTGTTCATACAGTGGATTAAAACCCAACAGATACTGAAGCTGCTGCAGCAAGTGTGGAAAAACATTGAAGTTTGAAGAGATATTGAAGATTTGATCTGGTTGAAAACTGGCTGAAGTTGAGGCTTAGGGTGAAGTATTTACAGTTGTGGAAATATTATCATACTAACAGTTGTCTGAATAGTTTTTATTATAATCAATTACATACATATACTCTCCCTTTCTATTAGAGTTTCTATTCAACTGAAGAGAACTGAGTGCTTGTCACAATTTATTATCATTTTGTAAAATATTGAACAAATTGTTAAACTACGAGAAATGTTGAAGGTGTCTAAATGATTTTAGATTTATTAGACTTTATACATGTAGGCTATTGTAGCTGTTGCAATATAAATCTAACATGAAAAGAAAATGTATCAAATTTTTTAAGTTACCTGTAATATGTATCAAATTGCCGCCCAATGGTTGTGTGTCAAGTTTAAATTGTGTTCCACAATCTGAAATAATGTTAAGGCTTTTTATTCTCTTTGCTTCAAATCTACATCACTACATCACAAACAATCACTATAGAATCTAATGTTTAGAATTTTGCAGAAATTTTTCATTTCAAGAAACTTATTTTAGTAATTAAGAAAAACTGTCATGGTTTTACAATTTTATAGGTATGTTTTAGATTAATAAACCTTGACCCCAAACCTACCAAAACTGCAAGCATAAAGACCAAAAAATAAAAACATATATATATATATTTATTTATTTATTTTATTTTATTTGTATTTTTTTAATGATTATTAATTAATTAATTAATTATTTATTAATTAATTAATTAATGTCTTTGTTTGTTTCACGTTATATGAGTTTAAAGTGTAGTCCTTAAATTAAATCACACCAGAAGTGGCTCAGAATACAATGAAATGTAAGCATCATGGGCTGATCCCTCTTTATCTGTCCTTTTATCTGGTTCCCTTCTTTCTCCTCTGAGCCTAGCTAAACAATCGCTCTTCATAAAACTGCCTTTTTAGCCTGCCACTAAACATTTTAATTCACTAATAATTCTATTAAAATTATTCTCCCTCAAATTTAATTATACTAAAAATTAAAAGGCATCGAAAGTCCAAAAAGTGGCTGAAGTGCTGGTGAAAACATCAAATCAAAAGGATGACAGTCAAAAAGGATAGAGTTAAGAAAGGAAAGACAGAATAAGAAACAGACAGTTGGTTTCATAGAGAGACAAAAGAAAACACCTGTTGGGTTGGGATGAAAGGAAGAGAGACAGGCCTAAAGGGACCATCACAGGGGCCCTTCGCCTAGTTTTAATTTCACTGTGAACTGTCAGCCTCTATCTTTCCTCTCCTCCTCTTCTTTTCACTCCTCTCTGCCATAGACTTCTCATTTTGTCTGTAGTGTTGGCAGCCATTCTGACAAGTAGTTCTTCATTTTGTATTATGTTCATGTCTAGCAAGGTCTGTTTTCAGGCAAAAAGCTAGTCAGCACAAAAATCAGTCCTGTACTGAAGGAGAAAAAAAAAAAAACAGGTGACACACAGAGTTAGACAGAGAGAGAGAGAGAGAGAGAGTTGAAAGGAGAAGATTGGATTGATCCCACTGTCCTTTCTTTACAGAAGTGTTGCGATCTAAGTGTTGTTGTTTTTTTTTACATTCACACAGAAAATATTAGCCCTCCTGTGAATTTTTTATCTTTTTTTGTACATTTTTCCTAAGTGATGTTTAACAGAGCAAGGAAATTTGACAGTATTTCCTATAATTCTTCTGGTGAAAGTCTTATTTTGTTTAGCTTGGCTACAATAAAATCAGTTTAGAATTGTTTAAGGTCAATATTATTAAGCCCCTTTGCCCTGATTGTCCACAGGACAAATCTCTGTTATCCAATAACTTTCCTAATTATCTTAACTTGCCTAGTTAAAATAATAACCTAGTTATGCCTTTAATTGCACTTTAAGCTGAATACTAGTATCTTGTTAAATAAAAATAGAATAAACTGTCGTCATGGCAAAGAAAAGAAATGAGTTGTTATTATTATGCTTTAAAAATCACAGGAGGGCTAATAATTTTGACTTCAACTTCAACTGTGAGTGCTTACTTACCAGCTTTGTGTTTGAGAGTTATATCACTGCCCTTTGATCATAACCTGATGCACTATTGTGACTAGTAATAAATAAATAAATAAATGAATAAATAGAGTTTCAATAGCTTACATTTGAAAAAAATTGTCTATTTTTTCAAAACTTTACGTTTAAGATCTGCAAAATGCCTCACACATTTGTCTTACATTGCAAGCACCTTTGCCATTACTTTATGTAATTTACAGAGAGATACTGAAAAAATAAAACTGTAATCACAAAAGTGAAACCAAACTATATATTTAAAGTATTATTATTATTATTATTATTATTATTATTATTGTTATTATTATAGTTTTTTCATCTGTTTACACACAAAATCTTTACACACAATTTCTAAAACCTGACACTCAAACAGCGGAACTGCACGCCAAATCTGTAAAACCTTATGCTAATTCTCAGCCTTTGACTCAGTTTCATAAAACACCCTTTGCAGAACATAACACACAGTTCTCTATGTAACACATAAAAATCTAACTTTAAGTATATTGATCTCCTTTTTCAAACTCTTACTCATCAGTGCCTCACTATCACTTCTCACATGTGCAAATGTGAGAAAAGTATTTGTGCAATACTGTATCCACAAAAACAAATACATTAAAACATAATAATAATAATAATCACTCACTCATTATCCTTCAGCTTAATTCCTGATTTATCAGGGGTCGCCACAGCGGAACGAACCGTCAATAATAATACAGTTTTTTTCAACCATAAACAAGCATTTTGCAGTACTGAAGCCACAAGTTCTGTTCACACAATCAGCCAAACAGGAGTCTATGCTAACAAACTCACTTTAAAAATTGTTGACAACATTTTCAAAACAGACAGATTTTTTTTGCAAAAAGAGATTTTTCTTTTCTTTTCTGTTCTTTTTTTTGTGTAAACAGCTATAGCTTGGAACTTTTTGTTGGGAATTATGGATCAAAGAATACAGGTTAGTAAGGAAAGAAGAGTGATAACTAGTGATGAAGTGATAAAACATAGTGACAGCAGAAGTATGGGGAGGACAAAGTGTTTGTCATTTATGTAAGTACAATACAACCAATGTCAAAATTTTCACATGTACCAACATCCAAAGCTTGCAGGTTAGGAAATATATTTTAGAATATTGCAACGGTGGTTTTCACTTGTACTGTAAAGTAGGCCTACTACATTTGCAACAAATTTATTTTTTCATTTTCATC
>CAIGQV010019068.1:590523-659844 GCA_903798115.1 Danio jaintianensis | reverse complement strand
TCAAAATCATACATATAGGCGACACGGTGGCTCAGTGGTTAGCACTGTCGCCTCACAACAAGAAGGTCGCTGGTTCGAGTCCTGGCTAGGTCAGTTGGCATTTCTGTGTGGAGTTTGCATGTTCTCCCCGTGTTGGCGTGGGTTTCCTCCGGGTGCTCCGGTTTCCCCCACAGTCCAAAGACATGCAGTATGGGTGAATTGAATAAACTAAATTGGCCGTAGTGTATGTGTGTGAATGAGTGTGTATGGATGTTTCCCAGTACAGGGTTGCAGCTGGAAGGGCATCCGCTGTGTAAAACAAATGCTGGAAAAGTTGGCAGTTCATTCCGCTGTGGCGACCCCTGATGAATAAAGGGACTAAGCCAAAGGAAAATGAATGAATGAGTAAATACATATAAACACATAAATGCAAAATAAATAAATACACAAATAAATAAAATGACAGATAATAGAATTGTAATAGGCTTACAAATTAGGCTGAGTATTAGAAAGAGCCTAAAACAAATTGTCAAATACAGCTCTGTGTCTGCAATAATAGGAAGCTTGCATGTTTGTAAAAGATGGAGTCATCTATATCCTTAGTACTATTAATAATGTACTGTGCTGTTTTAATCAGTATTAGTCACTCCAAATAAATAATCAAATGCGTATGTGTTTATGCCTTCAGAGGGAATGTTATATAGCAATTAATCTTTATTATTACATGTAATGTTCATAATCATGTATTCCAGACAGCTGTGTAATAATCTCCAATAACAACCACCTGCATGTACTTCATCCCTTAGTTAAGTAATGAAACCTTATCGTAAAGTGTGATGTTTTATTTAGTTATTTGACCAAAAAATTATAACAAATGTCTTCAGCAGATTGCAGAATAAAAGATGAATACATGGGTGAAGAGGCTGGAGCAGTGCTGATACTAGTAGGATATCGCATGGCTATGTATATATGAACATACACGTGAATACATTTTACATCTATAAAAAAATAACAGTAAAACCCCAATACTAGTATTTACAGCAGTTTTTCCTAATTTTATATTCTCAGTTATGTGCTAATGATAAAAAATGTGTGTACAATTTTAAATATAGTGGTTGCACATATTTAGAGAATTTAAATAGTAATGATAAGGCTGTATTTTATTTTAAGGTTAATTTAATGATTAAAGTCTGCGATTCATAGGGTGACTATGGTGATCAGTAGAGAATAGTTTGGAATTTACTCTCAAATAGGAGTAAAAGAACATGCACATGTGCATGTTTGAATGTGTGCTGCCTGCCAAAATCTTAGCCTGCTGGCTTCACATGTTCCTTTGTTCTTTTTGCTTTTGTTCTGATCTGTTGTCCGAGTCTTGACTGCTGATAACCGTGTTCTCTTCTCGTGTCGTTCAGATGAGAGCTTTTGTGTGTGTGTGCGTGTGTGTGTGCGCGTGTGCGTGTGAGTGCGTGTGTGTGCGCGTGTTTGTGTCTGTGTGTGCATGCTGGGATGGGAGGAGGGGGTTGGGGTGCATCTCTTTAGACATCTCGTGTTAGGATGTGGGGTGATGTGTGAAAAATGGACGAGAGGCCTGAGAGTGCCAGCACACTCCCTCTTTCTAGTCCCTTGCCAGCACCCTCTCCTCTCCCTCATCCTCTCCCAGCTGTAAGATGTAAGCTGGAACACCAGCCTGACAGAAATGGAGACCAGATGCCTGTATTTCTCCGCTGTCACTTGGCCGCTCCCCAACAGATGGAATTCCGATCAGTCTGGGCTGTCTCTTGTTCTTTTGGAAAAAGGGAGTGAGGAGGAGGAGGAGTAGGGAAAGTGGAGGAAGGGGCCATGGCAGCCAACTTGTGGATTCGCCCCAGGCTAAGCGACATTCCCTGTAATGTTCTTGTCCTTGTAGAACATTCAGCTTCTGCTGGCTTCCTTTAGCTCTTTTATGAGAAGCAGTTTCTCTGACTCTGACATAGATTCCAGGAGAGCCAGATGGAACTGCTAAGCTAAGCGAAGTCCTTCCTTGCCCCATCCTCGTCTCTCGGCTTTCCTTCAGTTCTGTAACCCCCCACAACATTCATTTACCCAGCCTCCCCCTTTTCTCCCTCAGGGACAGACCAGGGTGTCCACACAATGAGCCTATTTTATTCAAATAAACCTGACATCTGGGTGCAGTATGCTTGGCCCATCTTCCATAGCGCAAAGGAATTTGTAGGGGGCACAACCCATCGTGCTTCAGTGAGGCACAATATGCTCCCTTCCTGATACATTTAATGAAGGATGTCCTCTAGCCAAACGACATGATTTGATTAAGAGAGGAGGTAACAGACCCCAGAAAACAGCAACCACAAGCTGGCTGACAGTCATTACACAGACAAAAACACATCACACAGTAGCTGTTGTCAGTGCGGTAAGTTCATTTTGGTCTAGCATCTGTATAATGAAAAACTTTTATTCTGTCAAAAGTATTACTGAATAAAGTTATATATTCACTTTTTTGTTTGTTTTGTGATACATTTACAGCTTTTTAATTTGGACAGGTATTACAAAGCCATTTGTTATGGATAGGCCAGTTCACAATAATGTCCCACAAATGTTGGTATACCTTTTAAAAGTTTTGCAGAAAACTGCCATTAACTATGCCAATGTTGTCAAATCTATATAGGTTTTTGCTGCACCAGGAAAACATGAGGCAAACCTCTCTATTCTAAAACATACAGTCAGTACACTTTTTCTGGCAGTTTACTTCAAACGTCATTTTTTTCTTGCTCTACACTTTGCCTTGCTCTACCTCTAATCACTCCAGAGAAACTTCCATTTTAGGTAGTCTAGCACTGTTCAGAAATTTTGGAATTGATCCTTAACCAAACCTTTTATGCACCACATGCCTGCTGACACCCCCCTCTCCATGTCCCATCCCTTTACCTCCATCTCCTCCTCAGACTCCCACCGTCATCTAACCTGCTCTTTGTTATCGCTGGATAATACCTCGTCCATGGGCTGTGTGGAGCCACAGTGTTTCTGAAGGTGGAATTCTTGCATATGGTTATGATTTCAGTACGTCAAGCTGGATTTGAGTTTTTAAGGCATATGCTTTGCTCAGGGCTAGCCAAGTCAGCTTCAGGCACATCAAAGGTTCGCTGCACTGAATCAAGGTGATTTCACCAACCCGATCTCCCCTTCAACCCCCTGCCTGAAGCATCTTCCCACCCACCCAAACATGTGGCCAGCTGCAGCAGAACTCACACATCAGTTATTGTCTGCAGTACTCTTTTGTCTAATAACAAAACTAACACAAATACAAAATAATAACAAAACGCAAAATACTATTACAAAATATGTATTTACTTTTCACAGCTGTACTTTTTAATAATATTGGTATAAAAGTATTTTGCCTCAGCATTTTTTTTACTTCATAGGCTATAGAGTTAAAGTTTTTAAAACTGTATTTTGCTGGCTACCCATCTTTTAAAGTAGTTCTAATAGAAATAAATGCAAAAGAAAAGCTTAATATTAATTAATTATTTAATTAATCCATGAATTAATCTATTCATTCATTCATTCTGTCAGAACTGTATTTATTAAGCACAAACAATAAATACCCAATAAAACAATGCGACAATTCTCACTATTAACAAATCATTCACTAAAGACTTTTAGCTCAATTAAATACTAATTAGCTTTTTATTGTTACCAAAACAATAAAAGATAATGCTATATGCTATGTAAAAGAAAGCTGGAATTCAAATGAGTATGTAACCTGCATTTAAATCACTCTGATGTAAACATGCATGCCTGGACACTGACAAAAAGTTTCAGCATCCTAGAAAGCTATTGGATGGAAAAGGTAGTTTTGAAAGCAGCTGACCTTCTGTAACGCTGCTTAGAAATATATAAACGTATATATATATATATATATATATAACTGTATATATACAGTTGAAGTCAGAATTATTAAACCCCCTGAATTATTAGCCCCCCCTGTTTTATTTAACCTGTACAATTTCTGTTTAACGGGGAGAAGATTTTTTCAACACATTTCTAAACATAATAGTTTTAATAACTCATTTCTAATAACTGATTTCTTTTATCTTTGCCATGATGACAGTAAATAATATTTGACTAGATATTCTTCAAGACACTTCTATAGCTTAAAGTGACATTTAAAGGCTTAACTAGATTAACTAGGCAGGATAGGGTAATTAGGCAAGTTATTGTATAACGATGGTTTGTTCTGTAGACTATCGAAAAAAAATATTGCTTAAAGGGGCTAATAATATTGACCTTAAAATGGTTTAAAAAAATTTTAAAACTGCTTTTATTCTAGCCGAAATAAAACTTAAGAGTAAACTTAAGAGAATAAGACTTTCTCCAGAAGAAAAAATATTATCAGACATACTGTGAAAATGTCCTTGCTTTGTTAAACATCATTTGGGAAATATTTAAAAAAGAAAAAAAATTCAAAGAGGGTTTAATAATTCTGATTTCAACTGTATATATACATTATTTATATATATTTTTTATTTTTTTTTATTTATTTATTTATGTATTTTTTGCTTTTAGTTAGCTACTTCCAAATATTTGCTTCCCAACAATGCTTTAAGGGAATTGATGTTTATGTTCTTATCACAGTTAAGTGATTACAGCTTTCTGTCATTTTGGCCACTCTTAAAAATGATCCACTATGTGTTCCAGGTTGTTTATGTAATTGAACACATTTCTTTTAGTGCCAAAAAACAGATGAGCGGATGTTTTTGAAGTTGTAGGGTTACATGCAGGTTACAATGTCCAAGGGAATTTGGAAGTAATGCTTCTTATATTGGATATGCACACAGCTCCATTCCACCTTATCCATGATAGTTTGCATAAGTCCAGGGAGACTACTGGAAACAGGAAGCAGAAAGAAGTATTAGAAGATCAGATAAAAAAACAACAACTCCATTGTGGGAAAGGGAAAACTTGAGGGATTGGAGCTCTAAATGCGTTAATAATGTGATAATTCAGTTTAAAAATAATTGAAGCATCGGGTATGCTTGCATTAACAATACTTTTTTAAAACAAGAACTAATTTGTTAGCATTTGGTAACTCATTAACTAATGTGAACAAACAATGAACAATATATGTCATTAGCATTTATTAGCTTTTGTTAATGTTAGTTTAGATTACAGTGCATTATCTAATGTTATCGGATACAAATTGTGATCTTAAAATTGTATTGGGAAGTTTTGAAATTAAAATCAACCAAGACGATGTTCATGATTCATGGTAACTATACAACCTTACATAGGTCTTTCACGTTAACTATACATAATGCAGTTCACTAATGTGTACAGATTCATTAAAAAGCCATTTTACGATAAGTTAGTGTAGTCATTCAACACCAAATAGTATTTCTTTCTAAACATCTGTAAATACAATTCTAAATAGTTTATGTTTGTACTTTTAAGGAGTTTTATGTGTGGTCAGTCTAGGCAAGTCCCTGCAGTATGTGTCTCACAGTTTGAGAGAGCACTGGTCCCTAACAGCGTCACACATTCGAGCTTTGGATCTGGCCTTCATTAGTAAGCTCTGAGTCTGAGCAGTGCCTGCTGGACCCCTGTCATTGATCCTCTATGGCAGCAAGAGCACTGAGCTCATTCAGGTCACGTCATGGTCCCCTCTGCTCTGAGGAGCAGCATTTCATATCACCCCACTGACAGCTGCATCCCTCTCTCTTCCTTCACCTATCACAGCATCTCTTTTTACTTCAGTGTTTCCCTCTTTTTGTGGCACAGCTCTATTTGTCTACTCATTACTTATTTGTTACTTAGAAACAGAAGCTTTTTTGTATGGTGACAAGACAATATTTACAAGTCAAAGTGCACAAGGCAAATTGCTTTGATAAATTCTGGGTGATAAAGTGAAGAGATTTTCAGAGTCTGTTGGCAGTAAATCCACTCAATGAATGTAATGTCAATGGCGCAACTTCATGCTTTCTGCATCTTCAACCTTGGGGGACCCTCTCTGCAAGCATCAACCACGTATCATCAACACAGAGCTAAAGATATCACAATAAAGCGCCACCACTTTCACTGAAAGGCTTTGTATTTGAAACGAGACACTCTAAGCACGCCTGATCAAGTGCATTAATGTGTTTGTGGCCTACTTCTGCTTACAATAAAGTATGGTTGACTTCTCTGCGGGGAAGCATTTTATGATGTCACTTGCTGTTAGATACTAAAATATGAATGTCAATTGCTGTAAATTAACAGAGATTTGGTGGCAGCAGTCTGGATTAAATAGTTGAATATTATACCTTTCGTCTATAAGAAAGTTGGCTCTTTTAATGTCTTCTGGAAGAATTTCAAGCTTTGTAGCCAATAAAACAGTCACAGTGACTGGTATGTTACATGAGCTGCACAAATAGCACACTTTCTCCAGTGTTCAATGGATATTGTGCCATCTACTGTAATATCTGAACATTTGCTCTGTTCAATCATTTTGTCAAATTTACTTGTGTCTTGTGCTTTCCAAACCTATATGGCATTTTTTCTTCTGCAGACCTCAAAAGATTTTAAAGATTGTTTGGAAAATCTTTGGGTAACCAATTTTTTGTTTTGTTTTGTTTTGTTTTTAACGAAACAGGAAAAATAAAACACAGTTTTAGAATGGTATGTGGGTGAATGTTGATATCATTTATTTATATATTTTTTGTGAGTGTACTTTCCCTTTTACTGATGGCAGTGTGGTCAGAACTTGCTGAAAACAATAAGAACAGCTGCTTTTAAGCTTTGTATGATCTTTGCATGATCTATCTATCACAACAAACAGTGTTTTATTAATGGATAGGCTTACATTGAGTAATAGCCTTACACTTACAGTTCAGACTTGCTCTGCATAAAAATTGCATTTAAAAAAGATTTAAACTGGGCCTGGTGCAGCTTTAGCATTGTCTACTAGATGTGTCAGTGGCATCTGAGATGGGATGTGGCTTTCAGGGCTCTGCAGCTAATTTTAGTCAGGGTAATGGTGATATTTACTTCTGATCAAATGTGACTAAAACATTTTTTAATTAGCATTTCAGATTTAGTTTTACTCATATAGTTTTTAGTACAGCCCTCAACCCGCCACCCTCTTTGTTGATACAACTTTGTGCTTGTATTTAGCATGAAAGGAAATGGCTGGTGGGGCAGACTGTCATTGTTGATGGGAGGGAAAATTGAATTTTCTTCAGGGTCAGCAACATTAAGGATAGTGGGAATTCAGAGATCTTTTCTTGAAGTTGCTGGGTAGGACTAGTTATTGATTGGTCAGCAGCTTGGCGGTGGTCTGTCACAGGCCCATCAGCCCGAGAGAGACAAAGGCACTCTTCACTGTTCAGTACATAATACAAGTAAGAGAGGGGGGGCTAACTTTCAGCATCAGTGTGAATGTGGATAGCTTTGATATTGTAGACCTCTATGTTGTTTACATGTCAATAACAGCATATATAACTCTCTAACACAAATATGTGACATAAATAATAGTATATTATTGCTGTTTATAGAGCAATATATCTATAGTATATTAATGCTATTAAGATAATTCTGTAAAACGTTTGAAATTGCAAATTTTACTGACTTCTGGGAAGCCCAGAATAATGGTAAATGGTTTGAATGAACTACTTGTATGGAACTTAGCAATGTAGTTTTGCTTATTTCACTAGCCATTTAAACAATAAAATCTCTTTAAAGAAATCTCTTGGGTATGAAAGCTGACCTTTAAGGTTCATTGTTGTAATATTATAGATGTAGAAAATCTATTGAGCTCAATCCCCAGGTGATCAACGTGTCACGGGAGTTCAACGAGTTAACTTAAGCAGCTTAGTTACGCACACAGTTAATAAGTTACTATTAAATGAGAGGGCAAATTGCAATCAATTCATTCAGATTTGTGAGATGAATGTGCAAAATGATCCATGAAGCACACTACTCAATGATTATTTATCTTCATGTATCATTTGTTTATTTTTTTTTATTTTGTTTCCATGCTTCTGTGTTTGGAGTAGATAATTAAGCCTCCATTATAGGTTGCCCCAGCATGGTACCTGGTTGATTGCTAGAGTATTATTTGGAAGGCTACAGGCAATGTAATGCTCTGCTGCTCATGAGGGTTAATCCTCTGTAAACAGTGGACCAATGCAAATGAATGAATGAATGAATGAATGAATGAATGAATGAATGAATGAATGAATGAATGAATAAATGAAGCAATGGGAAGCAAATATGTAATGTTGTTTTATCATCACAACCTGATGGTATAAATGGATGCTTACCTCACACTTGTAAATCATTTCTCTCGTGTTTCTCAGTCAGCCTAATTAATTCACTTTACAAAGCAAAATTATTATTAATAGTTGGTTTCAGTGTAACATTTGTCAGTGTAACATGTCAACAGTCTTAATTAAAAGGCTATGGTTTTTGACAATTAGTCTCACTGTTACAGTGTTAAGACCATCTGGTGAAGAGATAACTTGTAAAAAAAAATTAAATGCAGCACCATACATAATAGGATGCATGGGACACAACATCATCTTGAAAATGTTTCACAAAATTCTGATAATGTTAAGGCTTTAAAAACTGGAAAGTTTTAGTCATGTCTTCTAATTAGAACTTTGAAGGAAAGAAAAGAATGATGCAGTGCATGAAAAAAGTGGGAAATAGACATATGATTTACTCATTTTTTCCTTCGGCTTAGTCACTATTTCAGAGGTCGCCACAGTTGAATGAACCGCCAAATATTCCAGTATATGTTTTACGCAGCGGATGGCCTTCCAGCCACAACCCAGTATTGGGAAACACCCATACACACACTACGGACAATTTAGTTTATTCAGTTCACCTATAGCACATGTCTTTGGACTTGTGGGGGAAACCGGAGCACTCAGAGGAAACCCACGCGAACACGGGGAGAACATGCAAACTCCACACAGAAATGCCATCTGGCCCAGCCGGGATTTGAACCAGCAACCTTCTTGCTGTGAGGCGACTGTGCTAACCACAGAGCCACCGTTATTTATTATATGTCTATTTCATATTGTCATACTGATTTTTATACTGTATATTTTGTCCTTACCCCAAACTGCACAGATAATTTTGTGCAGTTATACATTTTCAAAATACTTTAAAAATCAAATCAATGTTATTGCTATAGTTGAGGAGCTATGTGGTCACACACACCGACAGAAAACTGCTTCTTAAATTTATGGACTATCCAAAAAACGTTCTATTGTGTTTTCCATACAAAGGATTTAATATGGGATTTGAAATAGGCATACTAGTGGAAATGGGAACAAACAGCTCTAAAGCACACTCTAGGGGGAGAAAATAAGACTGCAAGTGTTATTTGGTAAAATAATTAGCTAAATATTTGTGTATCGTTGATTTAATTGAATGAACAAAATTGCAAGTGCAGTTTGCAAGCGGAATTCTCTATAGGTTTTAGATATTTGGTTGTTTTAGAAATTGCATGTGCTGCTCTTATCAAGAGAATCTTCAAGATATTATGCCAGGCTGCGCTCCATCTCCTCCTAGGAATGTCTTTCCCCTCACATGATTTAGAGGCTAAAGCAAAAAGGTCCACTGCCTGGCCCCTAGTGGCACTATGCTTATTAGTTGTAAACCATAGTCGCGTGTCAGGGATGGGCCCACCAATCAGGCTGCACACGCAGGGACAGAGTGGAAGGAAGCCTGTTTCTAAAGTGTTAATGTGTGAAAGTGTGAATGGTATCTATTAACAGAGTGACAACAACAGGGCCTAGATGTGAAAGAGGTATTTTTAACTTACTGGTAAAGATCAGTTCCATAACAGGTGGTTGAGTAAAAAAAAAAAAAAGAAAAAAAAAGAAAGAAAAAGGTTGTGTTCAACCTGCAGATGGCCTAATCTAGGCATTTAAATGGACTTTTCTGAGAACATTTACTCTGAAAATGCTAGGTTATTTCAACCATAATTTGGTTAAATTATGGACAAATACAACTACTGGTTTAAAATTGGGATATTCAATTTCTTTCAAAAATGTATCCCATGGGCTGTGTTTGTCAAAAGTCTGCCCAAAGTTTGGTAGAATAATAGTGTTGCATAAAAATAAAAATAGTATAAAAATTTAGAGACTAAAAATATCTTTAAAGTTTGGCTCGATATAAGTGCTTACAAACATAGCAGCCATATTGTTTCAGTGTAACACTTACTATACACGTGCAAGTACGGTATATTAATTACATTAAGGTTTAATTACATTAAAATTGTATTTTTACATATATTTTAGGTGGACATATTGAGTAGATATTTTAATTGTCAGAAATATGGTAGCTACATTTTAGGTTTTATGAATTAAACATTTATGAAAAAAGGGAAATTTGAAACTTATGAACACATATGGAATTTAACTTAAATTAAACTTAAAAGTTAAATTAAATTAAACTTAACTTAAAAGTTATTTTTCCCCCTCATCAATGTACACACAACACCCCAATATTGACAGAAAAACAGATTTATTAAAAAAGAAAAACTGAAATATCACATGGTCCTAAGTATACAGACCCTTTGCTCAGTGTTTAGTAGAAGCCCCCTTTTGATCTAATACAGCCATGAGTCATTTTGGAAAAGATGCAACAAGTTTTTCATGGATCCTCTGCCATTCCTCCTCCAGTTCTGTCAGGTTGGATAGTAAACGGAGGACAGCCATTTGTTGGTCTCTCCAGAGATGCTCAATTAGATTTAATCAAAAAATAAAGAACTGCAAAAAAAAAATCAAGTATTGCAAAACATAAATAAATAAATAAATAAACAAATAAATAAATAAATTAATTAATAAATATTTGCAATAAAATTTTTTTTTTAAATGCTAATTTACTGTCTTCCAGCAGGTGGCGCCTACAAAGGTAAAGTCTAGATGGGATACTGCTGCGGATACGCATCATTCATTCATTCATTCATTCATTTTCTTTTCGGCTTAGTCCCTTTATTAAACTGGAGTCGCCACAGCGGAATGAACCGCCAACTTATCCACACGTTTTACGCAGCGGATGCCCTTCCAGCTGCAACCCATCACTGGGAAACACCCATACACTCTCACCCACACACACACACTGCGGACAATTTAGCTTACCCAATTCACCTATAGCACATGTCTTTGGACTTGTGGGGGAAACCGGAGCACCCGGAGTAAACCCACGCGAACACGGCGAGAACATGCAAACTCCACACAGAAACGCCAACTGACCCAGCCGAGGCTCGAACCAGCGACCTTCTTGCTGTGAGGCAACAGCACTACCCACTGAGCCACCGCGTCCCCCATACGCAGATCAATATAGCATAATTTTTTTGTGGCACTTTATAACAATTATTAATATTTCTACAGTACTGTGACGGTTGGGTTTAGGGGTAGGGTATGGGTAGACGTTAAAAAATACAGTTTATTGGGTAATTTAATAAATAATAGAAATAATACTCAGTACAACTACTGTTTTCATTACTGTGACAGTTGAGTTTAGGGTTGGGGTAGTGGTAGACGTTAATAAAATACAAATAATGGGAAATTTAATAAATAATATAAATAATTCTCATTAACTTCTTGCCGCAACCGTATCTGATCTAGCAAGCAACAACCGCCTGTAGACTAGGAATAACGCTGTTGCCTAGGTTACTACAGTAAACAAAACAGTGATGTCAAATCCAGCAGGATTTTATTGATTTTATAAACTACACAGTACGTCAATAGTCAATAGGGCCTTACATTTTTCTAAATTGATTTATCAACTTTTATAACTTTTTAGACCCCGCGGACACCCTGTTACATTTTTCACGAGTACACACTCACAGATATTTGACTGAATAGAATATGCGTATTTGGCATGCTGTCCGGGGAGAGGACTTTGGGCTCGGAAAGACACCCTAACTTGTTTTCTTCCCCTTATCAGGATAGTGCACAATGTCCGAGCACAGTGTCTAGCCCAGCTCCAGAACGCTCCCCCAAAGATGCAGATTAAATGTATATGTGAACTCCAGAAGGAGCAATCACTGCTATGGGTGATTTGAAATGATGCAATGTATATTTAGGATCAAGCGTGAGCTGTTGCTGCTTGGCAGTGATGCAGTGTATATGTGGTCTCCTGTAGGAGTTGTCACTACTGAGGCAGTAATCTGCAGTGGTGTAATCAGATTTCTATATCTATAATGATTATAACTATATGTGAGCTCCAACGGGAGCGGTCACTGCTGAGGCAGTGATCTAATTGTGCAATGTATATGTGGGTTCCTGAGGGAGCAGTCGCTGCTGCTGTGGCTGTGATCTATGATGATGCCATGTATACGTAGCCTCCAGCAAAAGCTTTCCCTGATGCAGCAGGGATTCAATATAGATATGGGCTTCTACAAGACTGGTGTCACTGCGGTGGCAGTGGTGCATTATCAGGTGTATGTCTCCAGCGAGAGCTGTCACTGCGCTGGCAGTGATGCATTATGAGGTGTGCGTCTCCAGCGGGAGCTGTCACTGTGGTGGCAGTGGTGCATTATGAGGCATGCATCACCAGCAAGAGTGGTCACTGTGGTGGCAATGGTGCATTATGAGGTGTGCGTCTCCAATGAGAGTGGTCACTGCGGTGGCAGTGGTGCATTATGAGGTTTGCGTCTCCAGCGGGAGCTCTCACTGCAGTGGCACTGGTGCATTGTGAGGTGTACGTGTCCAGCGGGAGCGGTCACTGCGGTGGCAGTGGTGCATTATGAGTAATGCATCTCCAGCAGGAGTGGTCACTGCGGTGGCAGTGGTGCATTATGAGGTGTGCGTCTCCAGCGGGAGCTGTCACTGCGGTGGCAGTGGTGCATTATGAGGTGTATGTCTCCAGCGGGAGCTGTTACTGTGGTGGCAGTGGTGTATTATGAAGTGTGCATTTCCAGCGGGAGCGGTCACTGTGGTGGCAGTGGTGCAAAATGAGTTGTGAGTGTCAAGCAAGAGATGTCACTGCAGTGGCAGTTGTGCGATATGGGGTGTGTCTCTACAGCGGGAGCGGTCACTGAAGTTGCAGTGGTGCAATATGTAGTGTGTGTCTCTAGTAGAAGCGGTCGCTGCAGCGATGGGATGTACCCCAAGCGAGAATGTCAGAATGTAGTTAGTGGGGATGATGTATCAGTAGTGTATGTATCAGTGATGTATCATGTAGAAATGAACATGTATAAATGCTCAGTCAGTAATAGAGGCCGGTGTGAGCTCCGGCGGGAGTGGTTATATATATATTATATGTATGTATGTATGTATGTATGTATTTATTTATTTATTAATTTATTTATTTATTTATTATTAATATTTTGTTATTTATTTATATTTAACGTTCAATTTATTACACGTTTCCCTTGCAAAACAGTGATGGTGTCTGTGTATCTGTTAATAACATCTTTAAATGTATCCATGTTAAGCACATAGACATTAAAAAGCCCCTATTATGGGTTTTTGAAAATGAGCTTCCATGTAGTGTGTAGCACAGCTCTAAGTGAATGAAAACATCCAGCTGAGGTTTAAATCTGAAAGTACACAGTGTTTAAAACTATTGATTCTTTAGTGAAATAGTGGACTCTCAGAGTCGAATGAATGAATCGAGTTGGGTTCGGATCTTTTGCTTGAACACGTGTACGTCGATACGGTACACAACCAAATATGTAGTTTCAGATCCGTTAAAATGTGAACGCGCATTTGACTTCTGACACTAGCGGAGTGCTGAGGATCACAGGACTGATCATGACGTGAAGATGACGATCACTGACTGATGGAGATTCGTCTGCGGGGAATAAAGGGTTAAAGTTCATTTTCACAACAACACCACAGTATAGCCAACCTTTTGCTGTGTTTGTTCCTGTCATTTTTCTAATTTTTGATACAATAACCTACGCTGCAACGCGGGATTCGTCGGCCATTTGCTATTAAAGAAAGGAGCAGCAGAGACTGTTATGTATGGGACTTTGTCAGGCTTTGACAGGGACTTTTTCAGTAACTGTTGCAGTTCATATGGACCAGTTTCTTCTTCCTCCGGATCATAACATGTAAGTGTGATTAAAATTGTTGCCTCGTTTTGTGTCGTTTGCAAAACATGTGTTGTTTAATTGTCTGTTATAAGTTGTAATCGCCCCACATGGCTTTTAATCACTTATCTATTATAGATCAGTGCTTGCACTGTATCTCTCAGGTTAAATCTATTCACTAGAAGTTAAAGCTATTCACATATTGTGTCCAAAACCACGTTGAAAACGAGCCGCGTGCTTCTTCCTTTAAATGCGTTTTGTGCTCCTGATCCTCTGCTGTTTGTCGTTGCTATGGCCACCATCAGCTGTTCCTTACACGCTTGGCCCTGTCAGTTTTCAAAATAGTTCAACTTTTGCCACTGTGTGAATTAATACTGTATGTGTGTCGTTGTTATTACTTGGGATTAGGGTTAAGAGTAGAGTAATATGCTGGTGTTTAACTGCATTGCTTTATTGCATTCCTGCATTGGGCTCTCATATTCTCTTTGGCTGCTACTTCATAGCTGTGGTGGGTATTTCTCTGTCTCGCGCTGAACCCAGTCGACCAATCACAACAGACTGGGTCATCGGACCAATCAGCGCAGATTAGCTTGGCGCTAAGGAGGGGTTTGGGAACAAATGAATCGCTGAACGAATCATATGGGAGTCGTTGGGATAATTAGGCAAAAATAAATGCATATTATGGGCTGCAAGGTGGCGCAGTGGGTAGCACATTCGCCTCACAGCAAGAAGGTCACTGGTTCGAGCCTCGGCTGGGTCAGTTGCCGTTTCTCTGTGGAGTTTGCATGTTCTCCCCGTGTTCGCGTGGGTTTCCTCCGGGTGCTCCAGTTTCCCCCACAAGTCCAAAGACATGCAGTATAGGTGAATTGAGTAAGCTAAATTGTCCGTTGTGTATGTGTGTGAATGAAATTGTCCGTAGTGTATGTGTGTGAATATGGATGTTTCCCAGTGATGGGTTGCAGCTGGAAGGGCATCCGCTGCGTAAAACATATGCTGGATAATTTGGCGGTTCAATCCGCTGTGGCGACCCCAGATTAATTAAGGGACTAAGCCGAAAAGAAAATGAATGAATGAATAAATGCATATTATAAGACAATGAAAGTGTTTTTTGACCTTGCATGCATATCAGACTGTTGTTGGAGACCCCCAAAACCAAAATATGACCATTAATAATGCAAAATAGGGGCTCTTTAAAATCTATCTGCTATGGGATATAGCCTATACACAGCATTGTGATTGCGATTCGATTGCTCCTGCTTGCCTTGCCCTGCATTATACAGGTGTTAAGCTGCATTAGTGTTTGTCTCTTATGCCAAAGTACGCTACAAACACTATAGAAAAAAAGATTAACTGAATTCATTAAATTGATGCAACCTTAAAACGGTGCACATGTGATTAATATGTATATACAAGCAGCCTTTACCTGGTTAATTTGCAAGCAGCATGAGGGAAGAAAAGGCTTGTTATTCTTAAATTTGATGTGCCACAAAAGCAGTGGCGTTGTAGCATTGCGGGCAGTACTGAATGCAGATTCCCGCTGTAGTGGAAATACATCATGCGTGGGGGTTGGACAGGGCTGCAGCGGAGACGTTCTTGCGCTGTCATGGCGATTTGTATTAGCGATGATCGCCATGTAGAGCGGTGGGCTGGCGCGCGATTGATCTGGGCCAGTGGCTGCTGAATCCAGGGCGCAGCCTAAGCTTGGTGCAGGCTTTGCTGTGGCCTGATGGAGGCTCGTCCTCGTCATTTGGAGGAGCAGCGGCATTGCGGCAAGGCCGGCAGCCCTGAGTTAAGGCCGCAGACTCTATTGATGTGCTCTGCCGAGTGCTAATGCGCTGGATGTCAGCTTGGAAATGCTGAAGGGGGCCGTGTCGACGTCAGGAAATTTGCTATTTGGACATAGTTACAGCGATTGGATGTGCCAATGCTGAAGTCGAGTGAAAACAGAGGTATGACGTGTTTGACTATTTATACGAGTTGGGTCTTAAGCTGATTGGATAATTGAATGATTGTCAGTAATGAATTAGTCTCGTCAAAACTGATCGTGCTTCTCCCGAAATTTGTTTATTAAACATCACTATGTGTGTATGAGGGACAGATATATTAGAAATGTCATCATCTTTCATTGTCAGATTCATTATTTTTCATTCATGTGTCATTTAAGAAAACTGAATTACCCGCATTTGGCGGGTGCTAATGTCAACCCCTGATTATACTACAATACACCACAGTTTACTGTAATAAAACTAAAGTAGTATTTATTACAGTTTATCAAATCACTATGCTGTAGCATTCATTAACAAAGGGTTGTAACGTTAAATACTATAATGTATAGTGCAATACACTTAGTATAGTTTTTGCTTGTTTTGATAGTATGTGCTTTTTACAGGATGAATAAATTGACCCTAAATTGCCCTAAATTGACTCCATAATTGTCTTGTTGGAAGGTAAACCTTCAGCCCAGTCTGAGGTTCTGAGAACTCTGGGGAAGGTTTTTGTCCAGGCTATCCCTGTACTTGGCCACATTCATCTTTTCCTCTATTGCAACTAGTCGTCCTGTCCCTGCAGCTGAAAAACACCCCCACAGCATGATGCTGCCGCCACGCTTCACTGTTGGGACTGTATTGGACAGGTGACGAGTGCCTGATTTTCTCCACACATACTGCTTAGAGTTAAGGCCAAAATATTCTATTTTGGTCTCATCACACCAGAGAATCTTATTTCTCACCATTTTAGCAAACTCCATGCTGGCTTTCATGTGTCTTGCACTGAGGAGAGGCTTCCGTCACGCCACTCTGTCATAAAGCCCCGACTGATGGAGGGCTGCAGTAATGGTTGACTTTCTACAACTTTCTCCCGTCTCCCGACTGCATCTCTGGAGCTCAGCCACAGTGATCTTTGGGTTCTTCTTTGGGTTCTTTTTCACCAAGGCTCTTCTATATAGCTTCTATAGTTAAGCTCTAGGAAGGGTTCTGGTCATCCCAAACATCTTCTATTTAAGGATTATGGAGACCACTGTGCTCTTTGGAACCTTAAGTGCAGCAATGTTTTTTTTGGAACCTTGGCCAGATCTGTGCCTTGCCACAGTTCTGTTTCTGAGCTCTTAAGGCAGTTCCATTGAACTCATGATTCTCGTTTTCTCTGACATGAATTGTGAGCTGTAAGGTCTTATATAGACAGTTGTGTGACTTTCCTAATCAAGTCCAATCAGTATAATAAAACACAGCTGGACTCAAATGAAGACATAGAACCATCTCTAGGATGATCAGAAGAAATGGACCTGAGTTAAATATGAGTGTCACAGCAAAGGGTCTGAATACTTAGGACCATGTGATATTTCAGTTTTTCTTTTTAAATAAATCTGCAAAAATGTCAATAATTCTGTGTTTTTTCTGTCAATATGGAATGCTGTGTGTACATTAATGAGGAAAACAAATTAATTTTTCTGATTTTAGCAAATGGCTGCAATATAACAAAGAGTGACAAATTTAAGGGGGTCTGAAAACTTTCCGTACCCACTGTAGTTGTTTATTTTATATTGCAAGGAAACATACTGTTAATTGTTTTTTACTGAAACATTGTTTACTTTTCAATTGTAATCTCAGAAGTGTAAAGTTTTGATTCAGTTGAGATGAGGTGAGGTAAGAATCCTTTACAACAAATATTTTTTTATTTATGCAACAACAAAACTTTAACCATATGCTAGGCCACTGGATAACAGACATGTAGGAGAGCTGAGAATGTCCTGCTTACATCTGTAACCCACGTTCCCTGAAGGAGGGAACAGAGATGTGTGTCTAGGAGAGACACTATGGGAGTATGCTAGACGACCAATCACTCTGAATGCCTATGAGTTGGCAGAGCACAGCTCCGCAGGTGCTGGAGATTAATCATTAGTAGAGTATATAATCAGCACGTTCAGACTTTAGCCGCTAAAGAAGCCGAACACTTAGCTATCAACTGGAGACCCAAATGCTGTGGCGGAGGAGACACACGTCTCCATTTCCTCCTTCGAGGAACGGGGATTACGGACATAACCAGGACGTTCCCTTTCAAGTCGGGAACCTTAACGTACATATTATATAACCAGCTTATCATATGTAGCAGGTAGGAAAGACATGGGTCCGCCTGAAAGGGGGAGCGCTCCGTGGTTGAATGACGCATATGGAATTGCCAACGGGGATCATGCATAGCTGGCACCGATCCCCAGCACATGGGTAGACCGAGTGGGCATACCAGACCAGGCACCTGGCTCCTTCACCGGTAGGTCACCTAAGTCTTCTGCGCTCTGCCTAGAAACCATGGGAGGTTTGCAGGAGTTCCAGAGGGTGCCGCGTCCCTGACAAAGGAAGTGCTTCCTCAGGGGAATTTATTGAGGGGCCACTCCTCTTCCTCCCTGACCTTGCACAGGGTCTGTGCGAGCAGGCTCACTGGGGAAAATTGCATATTGTGTAAGCCCGGGGCCAGCTGAGAACCAGTGCATTTGTGCAGAGCAGGGAAAAAGCAACTGGCGACGGACAGACTCGCGAGAAGCAACAAGATAACCTGGGCTTCTCTGAAGCACACCCATGTCAGCTTGACCACGCCGGCGTAGAGTCTCCATTCTACTGGGAGCAAGAGCTGCCATGAGAGTGCGTCAACTGGCACAGTAGAGCTCGCCCGGGATATGAACAGCACGTACCGATTTTCAGCCACATGACTCCAGAGCAGCAGATGGCGAGCCAGCTGAGACATGTGGAAAGAGAGCAAACACTGCCAACAGCTCTGGGCAATTGATATGCCAATAAAACTGAGGTCTGGTTTAAGAACCTGCAGATGCTCGATACACACAGCCCCCCAGCTTGTACTGGAAGCACCTATCAGAGTGACAGCATGACTAGATGCTTGTTCTATGGGAACCCAGGCCCATAGAAGGCAAGGTCCATCCAAGGACTGAAGGTGCCGTGACACAGCGGGGTGATGGTCCCATCTGGGGGCCCAATCATGAAGCCAGTACTGAAGTGGTCTCATATGAAGAATCTGAGTGGCTGCAAACGCCATAAGCCACAGGAACTTCCACATAGTATCCTGCCGAACTGTATCAGACAGGGCAACACCAGCCCGGTGCGCTCTTGGTAATGGAGACAGATGTCCAGCTCCCCCCTGAGATAAGAGAAGCTCTGGCTGTGGGAGAGCTTTCTCTTTACCGGTTGACCTGAACCCCCAACAGGTTTAGGTGCCGGAGCACCAGGTCCTTGTGCATAATCAACTGATTCAAAGACCGCAAAAATAAGCCAAACAAATAGCAAAAATGCAGATGCTCATGAGCCGAAGAGGCACAGTACATCCTCCGGAAACAGGGAGAGCCCAAAGGGGAGAACCATGTACTCCCATGCTCGGGCCCCGAACAAGACATGGGAGTGAGCTTCCTTCAGGTCTATAGCTGCAACCAATCCCACGGATGGATGCACTGGAGGATGCATTTCTGCATGAGCATTTTGACTGGCATCCTGTGCAGATAATGGATCAAAACTCGCAGGCAGGATTGGTTATAACCCACCTCTCTTTTGGTATGATGAAGTACCGGCTGTAAAACCCACTCTCCATCTTGGCTGGAGGGACCGTCTCAATTGCATTCCTTGCCAGGAGGACAGAAATCTCCTTGCGCGAGACAGGGGCGGCGCGACGATGACTGTTGTGAAATACACTCTCATAAACTCAGGAGGCCGATAGCGAACTGAAGCGTATAGCCGAGTCTGACCATCCGAATGAGCCACTACGATGGGCTGGGCAGCGCTAAACAGACGGCCAGAGCCCGAACAAGCAGCATCACTTGAACGATCGCTGACACACCCGCAGTGAGGCAGCTTCAAGATGGGGAGTGCTCACCCCAGGAAGCGGCATGTCCTGAGGAAGAGCTGAAAATAAGAGATTGGCTCTTACCTTTCTCCCAGGATCCCGCAAAGAGGCTAGAGGTGCGAGAGAAAGGAGCCTGTCCTCTGACGCTCTCGAAGCCTGTGGCGAAGCGCACCAAGACGAAGTGCACCAACGAATAACATTTAAGGTAAAGTGCTTCAAAACAAGGTCTGCTATAGGCCTATATGCTTCAGTGCCAAAACACAAACTGCTTTGTTAAATAAAATAATAATATTAATAAAATTAAAATTAAATATTCACAGTTTCAGAGTAGCCTATATTGAACGTTATTCACTGTTAATGACAAAATCATCAACTCGTCAATCAGTTTCAATCAAATTTGTTTAATCAAGTGATTTGAATGAGCCAGGACAGCCTTATACAAACTCTTCACAGCACTGAAAGTATTCCCAGATTACCTCGGAAGAAGAACTCGGTCTGAAGGATGAGAGAACTTAGAAACTTAATGTGCGAGACTGCCTCATGTCTGGCCATGACGCTAGATTTTTAAAATGAGACTCTGCATATTTGTGCCAGTCTGCCAAGGTAAAATTGCTTAAAAAACCTTAATATTTTAGAGAAAGTAGAGAAAGTTTGCATAACCAATGATTGATCTTATCCACCCCTGTATTTAAATATACTAATATACGCTTTAAATATATTCTGATATTGGCTATGTTATTCACAGAGTAAACTGCTGAGCTCCACAGTAAATCTCTTATTAATGTAGCATAAACCATATATATTTTTAAATTGTTGTTTTGAAATTGATTTTTTATTGAAAAAAGCCAGACAGAATTGTAAAAAACATATTTTGACTATTTAATTTTGTAATGACCAAATAAAACACGAAAACAGTGTTAGGAGTTTAGCCATAGGCTTTTTGGCAAAGTGTTTCATTAATATTAGGGATGCTCATTTCGGTTAATTTTCCCAACCGCTGCTCTTTAACCGAATATTCCTCGTTCCCCGGTCAGATTAATATTATTAATAAAATGTCTTTTTTTTTCTAACAATGTTTAATGATAAACGTGTCTATTTTGTGTCTGGCACATTGAATATTGTATTTTAAAATACTGATTTATTTTAACATGCGAACAACAGCATACAGAACATAACAACCGAACATTTTAATGCACCTGCAGTGTTTCCAACAGCATAAAAAAAATAATAAAATAAATAAAAAGAATAAAATAAGTAAAAAGAATAAAATAAATAGATCTGCCCTAGATATTTTTCACTTAAATTACAAATTTTGATTACAAAACGAAAACACTGACTGAATCTTTTTTTAAGAACCGGCATAGGCTGTTTTTTTTTTTTCCAATCATGTTTTTTTTTTCTTCCATTAAATAAAAATAACAGGCTATACCTCAAATCGATTGCTCCACTGAAAATATGCTCAGCTATAATTCTTATATCACAAACCACTGTCAACATTTTTAATAGAAGTCATTATTTTAAAGATTATGTCTTGAGCATCTGATTTTACCTTAGAGTTTTTGTGCTTTCAGTTTCTCCATCACTCGCGGTTCATGGGCGTGCGCTGTGCGTGATAAGACAACAAGACTCATATGTTGACTTTTTTTTAAGTATAGGCTACTGTAGCATATAATAATTTAGTTTTTTACGTATAGTATTGTATTGATTTGCATACATGTTTTATAGATTATATAGTTATAAAATGAAAGCCTGCAGTTTGGTGAGGAGTTATCATTATGCAAAAATCAAGTTGATTTGTATGATTCGTAGATTAGGCTATGAAGGCTATTTTAAAAATGGATATTTCATAAGAACTATTAATAACTGTAATGTTCCAAATGGAAAAAGTTTGGTTTGTTGGTTGTACACGAAATCATCAAAACTATATCTGTTGTGTTTATGAGCAGTGCTGGAGCGTGCTCTGATGGAGAGTTCTCTTTCCACATGTGCAAAGAGATATATGCATTCATTCATTCATTCATTTTCTTTTCGGCTTAGTCCCTTTATTAATCTGGGGTCACCACAGCGGAATGAACCGCCAACTTATCCAACATATGTTTTACACAGTGGATGCCTTTCCAGCTGCAACCCATCACTGGGTCTCATTCACACACATACACTACGGACAATTTAGCTTACCCAATTCGCCTATAGCACATGTATTTGGAATGTGGGGGAAACTGGAGCACCCGGAGGAAACCCACGTGAGCACGGGGAGAACATGCAAACTCCACACAGAAATGCCAACTGACGCAGCCGAGGCTCTAACCAGCGACCTTCTTGCTGTGAGGCGACAGCGCTACCCACTGCACCAACTCCTATATATATATATATATATATATAAAGAGAGAGAGAGAGAGAGAGAGAGAAAGAGAGGCAAAAACTATAGAATAAAGGGACTTTGATATAGGCCTAGGCTATATGTTTTGTTACAAATAGGTCTAGTTTTACAACACCATGATGATACATGAAAATAATCACGTAAGCCTTATGTGGATAATGAATTTTAAAGTCGTTTTTCCATTTTCCTAGCCTGAAGAAAAATTCAGCATAGCTGGTCTTTCTCCACCGAGGACTCCAGGGTAAAGTCCCTGACAGTATCGGCGAATAGGCCTGCCTGGCATATGGGCACGCCAACAAGCAAACTTTGTCGGTGTGGCGCATATCTACCAGGATAAGCCAAGGGTGTGGTTCCTGGACCACTATGTGTCCATCGTCTTCAGTCTGCAGCCATGCATCAGCCTGGGGAAGAACTGCCCTCGTGCAGCCTGGCCAGAAATTGTAGTGGTACCATGGTGCAGGGCAGAAGCGGCATGGCCTGTGGCGGTGTGGGCTCTGACCATGAGAGACACAGATAACTCACAAGCCTTGGATGGGGGTCTCAGCTTACCCCTCCAGATGGCGGCACCCACCACCTGGGAATAGCCTCGTACCCGCTGGCCTCCCCGTCATCGAGGGAGGTGAGGACAAAAGCGCACAAGGATCAGGTGGAGAAAAAATGCCCTGCATACATGGACGGAAGTGGAAGTGGACGGGAAGCTGGGAGGATTTTACTTGTCATATCAGCCCCCGCATCGCACCCCTCTAGTTGGTCCAGTGGCAGGACTGGGGGACAAGCCATCACCAGCCCTACTGTAGAAGCAGCCCGGGAAAGCACAGCCATCATGTCCGACTGCGCGACAAACGCTTGAAGCTTGGATAGGGCGTGCTGTGGAGGAGCGGGGGGTCCACTGGCCCAGAGGAGATAGATAGGCCCTCACTGTAATCCTCAAATTTGCGTGAGTGCTCACCGCTTTTGTGGGAAACAATAGGGGCGGTTTGTGCTTTTGCAAGTGCAAGCCACGATCTCAGCTGCGCAACAGATATGCCCTTGCAGTGAGGGAATGAGCTGTCCGCAAGCACTGCATCGACATGCTGGACCACCAGACATGTGATGCAGTACCTGTGTCCATTCATCTCAGCTCAGCAGATGTTATCTCTTTAGTTTCGTGAGGCTTCTGAAGCAAAAAGTGTGACGCACTCTCCTGCACATGCAGGTTATATACTCTACTAATAATTAATCACCAGCACCTGCAGAGCTTTGCTCTGCCAACTCATAGTCATTCAATGGCCTGTTTTCTTACTCTTCAGAGTGATTGGTCATCTAGCATACTCCCATAGTGTCTCTCCTAGACACAAGTTGAGGTTACCAACCTGAAAATTAGAGGGACCAGATGTAGTTTTAAAAGTCCTCAGTAGAGACATGGAAATCCAAACAGAGATTGTAGGATGAGGGATCTTGGTGCAGCCAGAAGAAAGAGCCACGGTGGAGCTGATACTATGTTAAGTGACTGTTGCTTAGTCCTGTGCTTGAAGGGTTGAGGTGGAACCAAGCAATACAAGAACCAAGGCTATACGGACAAAAGCCATGTCTGGAATGAATGTTCTTAAAAATTAACTTGGGGCCAATGTGATGGGGAGAGCTGCGATCACTGGGTACTCATCAGAATCACAAAGACATTCAGATTTAGAACTAATTGACTGAGGAGCACTAAGACTGCTGGGTACTCCTCCACCTCACTTGCTATGAAGGCCAACTGAATTAGTTGGAAGTCACTCTGTGAATTAATAACTGTACCAACAACACTATTAGAGATCATTCAGGGTAATGAGTTGCAACATTAAGAAAAATGCAGGTATTGTCTTTGAGCGAGCGATTCTTTATTTTAGGTCTGTTATTGTGTCAGTTTGTGGTTCTGTTAAAGAGAGGTAAGGTTAGGATCCCTCTAAAGCAGTTGTTTCCTGCTATTTAGAAAATGTATGAGGGGTCACCAAACTCCCTCTAGAAGAAGGAATGAAACAGATGACAAGCTGGTGATAAACCAAATATCACAAGATTACTTTTACTGTTATACTGATTTAATTGGGTCTGCCAATTTAGTTAATTTTGAGTATTCAATTATAGTGATGAAAAAAAAACTTTTGAACAATACATTTGGTCCATCATTAAGCAAAGTTAAAAACAGTCACATCATGCAGCAATTTTTGTTTGGTGTCAAAATATGAATCTACATTTTCATGGAGACTGTCTGCAGTTTTTATTCAGACCATAGCCTTGTTTATACAATGTTAAAGTGAGATTTAGGCAATATAACAAATAATTAACAAAAAAAAAATTGTAATATGGTCATTTAGGATTTTGAATGTTAAAATACGTCTCCTGAAAAATGGTTGGGAACCTTATTTTTTCTAAAAAAAAAAATAAGTAAGCAAAATCAAGATGAAAAAAAATACTAAACAGACAAAATGTTACAAGGAGTGTGTTACACACACATGCACACGCACGCACACACACACACACACACACACACACACACACACACACACACGCATGCACGCACGCACACACACACAGACAAAATGTCCAGTTGTTACATTTTAATTTTTATGGTGGCATGTTATTATCACATTCTATTTATTCATATATTGCACACATGTGACAGGATGAGAAGCTGGAAATGAGTGAGGGAAGGATGAAGGAGGAGATAAAGAGAGAAAGAGGTTATATGTTGTACGTTGTTGTTAGTGTGTCTCTCTGATCTTTTATTATGAGAGATAAGGGAAGGGCTTTGGTGTGTGCAGTGCTCAGGGGAGCTCCCTTTGGGTGACAGTCTATGATGAGAGACAGCACTACACTGCTTCTCGCCAGGGTGTTTCCGGCTGGCTCCAATTAACCTTGTGCTGATTGCCCCAAGGAGCTTTGCACACTAATTAGAGGTGAGAAATATGTCTCTGATTCAAAATGCCACAGAGACACAGAGGCACTGTTATCCTGACAGACAGGGCAAGGTGTGAGAAAGACCTCCTCTATTGTGAGTGGGAGCATTCAGTCTTCTACCCAGCTGGTGACAGTTAGCAACCCTGACATCTTGATGATCACACTGTCTTTCTCTCTTTCAGCCATATGAATGGGTGCAAGACTAACATTGGAGTTCAAAAAAGAAAAAAGTCACTTTTTTGACTCCTTAAGCATTTTCCTGTATTCTCCGTTTCTTCTTCTTCTTCTTCTTCTTCTTCTTCTTCTTCTTCTTCTTCTTTCTTCTTCTTCCTCTTCTTCTAAAAATACTTCCAGCATGCCTATTCTACCCTCTGGCACATTGGTCACCAAGACAGTAAGTCTTTGTGATGTATCAAGAGCCACGGTATTTAGGGTAATGTCAGCATACTACCAAGAAGGATGAACCACATCCAACAGGAGTAACTGTGGATGCAAGAGGAAGCTGTCTGAAAGTGATGTCCGGGTGCTAACCTGGATTGTGTCCAAAAAAACATAAAACCACAGCTGCCCGACTGCCGAATTAAATGTGCACCTCAACTCTCCTGTTTCCACCAAAACTGTTAGTTGGGATCTCCACTGGGTCACTATTCATGGCCGGGCTGCTATAGCCAAACCTTTGGTCACTCGTGCCAATGCCAAACGTCAGTTTCAATGGTGCGAGCACTGAAAATCTTAAGCTGCGGACAATGTGAAACATGTATTGTTCTCTGATCACCTTCACTGTCTTTCCCTTATCCCTTATTTTTAAACCCGAAAGAAGTGTACCACCCAGACTGTTGCATGCCCAGAGTGAAGCTTGGGTTAGATCAGTGATGGTTTGCTCTGCAATATCATGCCATTCCCTAGGCCAATACTTGAGCTAGATGGGCACGTCACTCCCAAGGACTACCGACCAATTCAGAAGAACCATGTGCACCTAATGTTTCAAACATTGTATCCTGAAGGCGGTGCCGTGTATAAGGATGATAATGCACCAATACACACAGCAAGATTGATGACAGAGTGGTTTGTTGAACATGAATGTGAAGTTATTATTAATAATAACTAAATATTATTGAACCTATTTGGTGTGTCTTGGAGTGCGAGTCAATAAACGTTTTCCTCTACCAGCATCACATAGTGACCTGGCAACTATTCTGAACACCGTATTAATTATTGTGGTGTAAAACCAGGCATTTCAGTTTCATTGTCCAACATCGTTTCAATATATATGTTGAGAAATGCACATAACCAGCTGTAAAAAAGTGTAAGAGTCACAAATGGAGGGCAAAGATATTCTTATGGCTTTCCCATGTCTGCACTTTCCAATGTTTCATCTCAGTCGGAACCATTTGTGAATGAGTGGCCTGTTTCTTTTTGTTTTACATGCTGTTAGCGAAGGCAGCAGCTGATACAAACATGTTGTGGGAATTGTACAGCAAACAGCCATTTGTACCTGCTTTTGACCAGAGGGACTCTTGAAAGGGAAACAAGGGAGGGGTGGAAAGAGAATGACTTGTGCTTAATAGCTTTTGAGTACAGTGGCTGCCGCTCAGTGATGTAGTGTGTCAACTCCCTCCGGATACGGGCACTCCCCTTTCTGCACCTTGGCATGACTTTTCACTTTGATTGTCAGGCAAGACTGTGTGCTTCAGTGACTCCATATCCCAGAAACCCCTGGGACAACAGCAACTGGATATGTGGTAGCTGAGTGCTGTGCAAATGATTATTGAGTGTAATCCGGCGGCTTAGGCCAGTAAACAACAGTTTGTTTAAAATGAAAAAATAAATAAACATTTAGTAACTTTGTACTGTCAGATAGGACTTTGCATTCATGTATACATTTGTCATATTATTAGGGGGGTGGGGGTTAAGAAGAAGGGATATTTTTGTCTATGTGTTTGTTTATGCATTGCAATGCAGTTTATACTTAACATGGCTATAAAAAGAGTAAAACATGCTCTACTAATTGCCCTGGAAAACAGTGTGTAGTTCTTGGTGTGAATGAGCCTTTATTATTGAGTCAAATTTTAAATATGATAGAAAAACTGGATTTGCATGCTGTAGTGTGGACAGTGCTAATGATGTTAATAATGTCTATTATTGCTGGAAGATATTACAGTGTAACAATGTTTGGAAAGAACAACAGAGTGTCCTGTTTCTAAGTCAGTGTCTTCATGAAACCCTAATTCAAGTCCCTATTATATTGATTTGTACCCAGCAGGACTAATGATATTATCCATCCTTCCAGAGCACTGTTTTTGTAAATTACTGGCACATACCAAGATTCATGTTTAATGGATCTGTTTAGCTAAACCCCTGGCCCCTCTACAGTTCACCAACATTAATTCCATTCATTCACAGATGTGTTTGAAGTGATGTGTTGAGTTTATACCGTATGTGTGTGTCAGCAGTAAATAATGCTGCTGGTGACAGTCACAATAGCTGTGTTTGCAGGGTCTGTGAGCTCCAGAGGCCTGAGGACAGGAATAGCTCAAGAGATGCTGCTGAAGCAGACAAGGGAAAGGAAAAGCCACCTCTGAGCTAATGGTCTTGCATCTTCCTGGCAGCATGTCAATAATGGCTCTTATCACATTAGGCAAAGAGTCCATTAGCTTATTCTCTTCGCCTGCGTGCGCCGTGGCTGCGCCAGTTTGTACATAACCTATCTAATGGTTTGTGTGTGTTTGTGTAGGGCAATGGTGAGAGAGGAATTCTTAAGCCACCAAATGTAAAACACTTGGCTTACTTTACAGTAAAATTAGGATCAGAGAGGGGATATAAATTGTTTTGTTTGACTTTCAACCAAAGAAGCATAGATTTTGTCTAAAAAGAAGTTAAATAGAGCACATACATATCTTCTCTCCATGTTTTCCTTTGTTCTCCTTCCAGCCGAACTGATCTTTTGAAGGTTACTATTTGACTTCTTTTTAATAGCAACAATATAATTGCTTTCGAATATGATGTGTTACTCTAAATGATAACCGTAATGTAAAACACCTTCCAGTATTACACTGATACAAGGTACTGTTTGAGAGAATGTCAATATGTCAAGAAGCAAACTGTTAGCATATGTTATTGTTAGGCATTAGCAAGAAATCAATGGATTAATAGAAAGAATATATTATAAAGAATAAAAAAGACACTGTTGCATCAAAGACCCAGAAAGGACATTTCTCACGCACTCCCACTGTTCTCCCTACAGAACTCAATGTCCACCTAACATCTGCTTCCCAGATCAGAAAATCCATTTTGTTCCCTCACAGGAAGAGATCACAGAAATCCTCTTTAATTCATTGGAACCATGCTCTTCCCTCTACACCTTATTGTTGCCTCAGATGAGCCCTAACTTATGTTACAGTAAATTAGCTTGTATCTTACTGCTTGATATATTAAAGGTTAAAATACCAACTCAATCATCTGAACCACACAAGCATGCAAGTCACAAATTTATTTTCAATTAAATGAAGTGAATTCTTGTGACAACACTTCAGTTACTGATTGTAATTATTATTAATATTGTTGTTAGTATTAGTATTGATATTATTTATTTATTAATTAATTTATTTATTTATTTAATGATACTGCCACAGTTTTTTTTTCTCTGATCCACCCATTTACTTTTCTTATAAATTTTAAACAGTCAAAATCATCATGATTATGGCATATTATTGTGGATATATTTTTAGCATGTGTTCTGTGTGGAGACAGGACAATTCAAGCAAGGCAATGCAATTAGAGTAGACCTGTTCCAAATTATAGAACATTTGAATGTTCACAGAAGGCCATGTGTGAGAGTGTATTAGGCAATACCTTATTTGGGCACTGATGTTTTCTTCAGCTTTGTCAAATGTCCCCGAAGGTCACAAGCAGACATTTATGGCGTTTGTTTAGCCACAAGGTTTGAATGTGCTTGTTTTCCATATTGATTTCCCACATACTGATACCATATATGTTAAATATTATAATACAGTAATACAGTTAGTTAAAAACTATTGATTGTCAAATGTATATATATGTATATACAATTTAAGCACTAATAATTATTAAACACTATTTGACCAATGAGTGTTCCACGAGACTCTTGTGAGTGCTTCCTCTGATGTCATGGCTCCAGGCACTGGGCTTTGACTGAGCCTTTTCCCCTTTTTTGCCACTTCCCTACTCAATTATTCATTGCTTAAAATAAAAAAGGTCAGAAAGTAGAATTCTGAGCAATTCATGGGTTCAAGACCTTCTAAGATCACAGGGAAACCTCTGCTTAACCTCCCTTGAAGTAGTGAACACAGGGGATGGAAGTTTTTTTGTTTTGTTTTTTTTTTTCTGTTCTGGGATATAATCGCTACCCCTGGATCAATAGTAAATTCCTGTTGTGTCCACTGGGAGTCACTGGATCAATGTGGTTCCCAGACCAATTGTCTTTGTTGAATTAGATGCTTTAGAAATGTCATTTCTTTATTAGGTAGCAATGCTAGAAATGTTATATTGAAATATTATCAAATGATAAAAATACTGGTGCAGTATAAGTTTTGTACTAGTATTAACGAAAGTATATTATGCTACACATGGGCCACAATCTTCACTTACCCATTCTTATTCTGTGTACACTCTAGTATATTTCTTAGAGCTTAATGATCCCATGACTATGATTAGCGATGATTGGTAAAAAGACTGCTTTCAGTGGCTTCATCTTCAGCCTTTAACACAAGACAAGGAGATGTTAATATAATAACCACATAATTTTTTTTTATTTCAATGTTGACAACATTGACATGGTGAATATTTGGCCATCGTTGTTTGTCTTTGAAGACAATTTACAAACCTAGAGCCTCCAGCATCATTATTGGGTTTCAGTAAGTGACGCCAGCAGCAGTGAGATAAATACAGCCATCACACCAGTTGACACATTTGCTGCATTTGCCTACTGCACCATGGATAGATGAGACCTGTGACTTAATGCTATAATTATTAACTAATTGTCTTTAACCTCGCAAACAGTGTTCAGCCACATTATGTAAAGGAGTCAGGGATGTGTAATGACAGCGTAATCCATCACAGTGTTGGGGGAGGGGGGGGGGGGGGGGGGGTGGTTCTAATGAGATTTCATTTGAGTATGGCAAATCTGCAGAATGCATAGATAGAAGCCACATTAAGCTAATTGGGAGATGAGTGCCTTGGTGTAAAAGTGCTGCTAATGGCAGGTTTGTTGCCTGACTAATGCAGGGGAGTTGGCTAAGGACCTGAGGCTGATTTGTGGGCAGACATAGTAATATTTTATTGTATCAGTCAATCTAAATGTAGCCTCCACTTCACCTCTTTTAGTTTTGATCCAGTGTAGCATTGCTTGTATGAAGACATTAATACTCAAAAAGATCTAAATATGGGAAGAGCTATCAAAATAATAAAATTGCCCTAAATGTAACTGAAAGCTTTTGTCTCCAAAACAAACATTTTCACTCTTTATCATTATCACTTTCAATCAAACAATCATTATAACTTTTTTTTTGGAGTGTGGCCTTGGGTTTAACTGACTTGGATTCAGATGTCTTTGGAAATGTTCATGGGTGCATTTGCATAGCCCCCTTACAATGGCCCTCCAAAGAGTACAGCCTGTGACCTGTATCATGACAGCTAGCTGGCCTCAGTGTTTCCATCCAACCACATTTGGTAAACATTACAGTTCAATGTCTTCTCTTGCTGTATGCTGTAATTGAATAATGACAAAAAATGAGATAAACTCATAAGTGAAAGTTGGCCATGTCAGATTTGTTTGAAATAGCAAAGGGTTGAATAGTGGCAGCAAGCCAAATAGCCAAAGGTCATTCTTGCTGAACTTGCAAATGCAAATAGCACTGTTTGAAAATAGCTGTATTCTGGCTGCGGTTAGACTGTTCTGATCATTTATTGTGAGATACGCAGGTTAGTAAAGCACACTCACCACTGTAGGTTTACACCTTAAAGCTTAATAATTTAACACAGAAATATGTAAACCACTACAGTGGTTTACACAATGTGTAAAAGAAAATAAACTGAAAGAATATAATGAAAGAATTGCTCAATCATGCCACAGTATTTTTATGTGATTTGATAGTAACGTTAGTACTGTTAAAAAAATTCACTTTGTAATTTGTCCCTTCTTCTACATCAAATTGAAGTACATGAGTTCAAACCACTATGCCATATAAAATAATATTGTTGAGGCTGAAATTTAAAGTCTTACCTCCAGGCTAAACTCACACTCAAACACGAAATGAAAGTGTAAAATGTTTTTAATGTATATTTAACAACAAATACCCCAGTGACTATTGATGTGCTGTCTCTGAAGAATTTATCTTGCTTAAATTTCTGAGGCCATGCTGTTGTGAAACCATTCTGTATTCCCACCTCTCGTTCTCTTTTACCATCTTCTCTTTTCTTCACTTTCTCTCATTCTCCAACTCTCCCACTCTCTTTAAACATTTATTCTCTGTCTGCGCCTTAAAGGCCCTTTGTGCTTTGTGCTGTTGATTTTTACAGCTCTTAAAATCCAGAGTAACCATTTATCATTCATAGAACCTAGCAGGTCAGGGCAGACAAAGCCTTGCCTTGTGTCATCTCTAATTGTCATCAGAACAACCATTGCTCCCTTGATGTTGCCTTGTTCTGTGTCAGAGCAAGGATTGTTACGGGCAAATACCGTTCATAAATTCACATAACCAAGAAATACCAAATGCCATTGAACATACACTGAAAGCTTATGAATGGTATGAGTGGTTATGTCTACTAGTCTCAAACCCAGATTAGTGACATGAAAATATATTTTCAGTGTTTAAATAAGGTTTAGGAAGCCTATTCGAACAGGGTTTAGGAAGCTATTAGGAGTTATATACTATAAGAGGAATTTTTCAGAGTCAAATAAATGCTGCTATCAGAGAAAGGGAACAGAACACATATAGGTCACATATTTATGTATCAAAGTTACAAGCCTAATAACAATGCTAAAAGATGCTGCCAATATTCCATTCCCAGAATCTCTTGCCATGTCTCAGTGTCTGGCAGTGGGCAAGTGTGCAGAGTTTAAACTGTTTTATTTTTCAGTGGTTAATAATACCATAACTTACAATCCTGGCTGAAGAACAAGTTCTTTTGAAAGTTGGGCTTATTTTTCCTCCTGGAGCAATACCGCTCTATTATGGAAACTTTCCATATCCAATGGTTCCAGCTCATACACATACATACATGCATTGATGTATACATAAATGACAATACAATACAATAAGCAAACAAACTCGTCTAGTTTAGGATATGTTGCGATTTACTTTTCTTACTTGAATGTCTGAGGACAAACAGGATATGAAAGCTACTGAACACAGTTTTAGTTCACACCATATTCTTGATAAAATATGCCTTCATTAATATTTAAATAAAACTCCAAACTCCAATTAACATAAAGTTCAGTTAATACTGATCTGCATCCTGCCTGATAAATGTAATGCAAGTTTGCTGTCACTTTCAAGGCTTCTTCAAATACATGGTTGAATAAACATTAGCTATTTTTTTTGGTCCAAAATTGTATAACCACTATGAAAATAGTTTTAATTTGACTTATTTTTTGTGAATTTGTGAACCGTCCTTTTTAAATATTTTAAAGCTGTATTTCACACAATATTGAAATCAGATCAAACGATAACATTATTATAGAGGTTATTATTATTATTATTATTGTAGTTGTTGTTGTTATCTAAACATTCTATTAATCTTTGCATGGCTTGCCTTAGTGTGGAGACATAAAGACTACATTTGTACAGTTCTTTAGAAAGAATTAGCGAAGCAGAGTGAAAACGAAATACTTCCATTTTGCAACCATAATATCAATCTCTGTTCATGTGCTCATTTTTGTGATATATCCTTATCTGCCCATCATTATTCACAAATTATATGCAGAAAAAAGAAATAAGCATTTGTTTTTTTTTTCTTTTCTTTTCTCATATGGCCTCTAGGATGCTGCAGGCAAGGTTCTGGACAGATGGACTATAATGTCTCGGGAAGAGGAGATCATCACTCTGCAACAGTTTCTGCGCTTTGGCGAAACAAAGTCTATTGTGGAATTGATGGCCATCCAGGAAAAGGAAGGTCAGGCAGTCACAGTGCTCTCATCAAAGACTGATTCTGGCATTAGAACTTTTATTGAAAGCAACAATCGCACACGTAGTCCTGGCCTTTTATCACACCTAGAAAACAACAGCCCTTCTAGCATTCACCATTTTGAGAACATCCCAAACAGTTTGGCTTTCTTGCTGCCCTTCCAGTACATCAACCCGATGTCAGCCCCAATGCTAGGGCTTCCACCAAATGGACTTACCATTGAGCAATCAGGTCTGAGAATGCGGGAGCCAAATCTGCCAAATCAGAATGACCCAGTGGAGGCCAGTGAATCCGAAGTTTCACTCTCACCATTTCATAGTGGTCAGAGCCCCAGTCGAGGAGTAATGGGGACCTTACCCAATGCCATCGAACCTAAGACAGAACCCAACAGAGCTTCTCCTGTCTCACCAACACCATCTACACTGCAGTCCCAGCAACCACAGACACCAACACAGCAAACACAGGGGCAACAGCAGTCAAGTTCTCTGAACAACCACCAGATCCATCACCATTTTGAAAAGAATGAACAGTCAAAAACTATAACACACTCTTCTTTCTCTTCCAAAATGCATCGCATGCGTCGAATGGGTGCGACATCACGTAAGGGTCGTGTCTGCTGCAACTCCTGTGGCAAGACTTTCTATGATAAGGGTACTTTAAAGATCCACTACAATGCTGTACATTTGAAGATTAAGCATCGTTGTACTATTGAAGGCTGCAATATGGTCTTCAGCTCTTTGCGTAGTCGTAACCGACATAGTGCTAATCCCAATCCTCGCCTACACATGCCTATGCTGAGGAACAACCGAGACAAGGACCTCATTCGCTCCAGCTCTGGCACAGCCACTCCTGTCATATCAAGTACCAAAAGTGGCTTCAATCTAACTAGCCCAGGGCGGCCACCATTAAGCTTTGCCACCCCTCCTCTTGACCCTATGATACAGTCACCGCTGCAGAGCCCACTAGTGTTCCCTTCTTTAAAGTCTGTGCAGCCAGTGCAACCTGTGCCACCCTTTTATCGCACACTACTCTCTCCTGCTGACCTAGTTAGCCCCCCAGTCTCTCTGCCTACCAGTCCAATTTTGCCTACAACGGCCAACAGCACATCTCTTACAGACCAGCAACAGATGTTAGCTGTTAGCTCCCTCAGCATGCATGTATCTGAAACATCACCCTTCTCTCATCGCTTACTCACAAATCACAGTACCCAAGATTCCATTATTCTTGATCCTATGCCTAAAAAGAAGCCTCGCAAGTCTAGCATGCCAGTAAAGATAGAGAAAGAGGTGATAGATGTTGCAGATGATTATGATGACAAAGATGATGATGATGATGATGGAGATAGTTGTCACCATCTACACCATCAACCATCCAGCATCCATAATGTCAATGGCAACTGCAACAACAACAATAATGGTAGCAGCAGCAGCAGTCATCATTGTGGTGGTAGTGGACATGAGTCTCCATCACACGATGAAATGAGTCCCAGTCAAGCACTTAGAGGCATGCTCCATCCTGACCAAGAAGAGTGCATGGGCAGTCATGGTGGTAGAGGCCATGGTGACCTACGCTGTATTGACAGCTTTACCTCTGAGGACCAAGATCATGAGCGTGACTTTGAAAATGAGTCAGAGACATCTGAATCCAAAATGCTGTACCGCGATGAGCTGATGGACACTGACATACATCAGACTGCTCTGAGGAAAAATCTGGATAAGGAACACCAGGGGGCAGAAGATGACCAACATCTCAGAAAAGATTTGGATGAACACAGCCATTCCCCACACTCCCAACACCAGCCTGTTATGAAAATCAAAGAAGAGATCAGTGATCCTACTTATGACATGTTCTGCATGGGTCAGTACAGCCTTTACAATGGAGGTATGGCAGCTGCCGCTGCAGCTGCTGCCAGCATGGCTGCCTTACATGAAAGTTTCATCTCCTCTATGAGCTATGGAACAAGTCCACCAAAGTTCCCTTCCCAGTCACCCGAGGGTGATCTCTGCTCTAGTCCTGATCCCAAAATCTGCTACGTCTGCAAAAAGAGCTTTAAAAGTTCCTACAGTGTCAAACTCCACTACAGGAATGTTCACCTAAAAGAGATGCATGTGTGTACTGTCTCTGGATGCAATGCTGCTTTCCCCTCCCGGCGGAGCAGAGATAGGTGAGGCAAATCACTTTTATTTTCACTTCATATTAAACTAATGTAAACTGATGAAAATATACATAATAAGCAGTTTTTAAACAGATATAGTTACAGATAATAAAACAAAATCCGTATATACTATACTATAGACCATTTTGAGGGATGTAAACAAAAACAATGGTCCCAACGTGTTTCCTGTTATAGATTTTTAATTTCTATAGCTTCCGAGAATCCAAAAAAAAACACATATTGATAAATAATGTTATTATAGCTTTTTTAACATTAAGTTATGATTGAATTGCCTCTTGTTACAGTTATGAAATAGTTCAATAACAAGCAGGAAATGTTCATGGGCCAATGACATCACCACATTGAAATGGTCTATACTATACTATATTGTACTATACTATACTATACTATACTATACTATACTATACTATACTATACTATGCTATAATATACTATACTGTTTTGTGTATTCGTTCTAGTATGACATTTCTAAGTATGTTTCATAAAGTTTGATACAATCTTTAAGACCTTTCTGAAAAACTTGTTTAAACTTCATTATTTATTGCAAATTTAAGTGGGAAAAATGTTCAGAAAAGATTTTAACAAATTATGTTTTAACAGGAAGAACATGTGTTGATTGTACATTTCTACAGACACTTATTTAATGCAAAAATTAGCTGTTTATCTATACTTGCTCACATGTCACACACAGGTAGACATGCATACATTAGCAGAGGTTCAACCTTGTCAAACCGCTGCATTCATTAGCGCATCAGGAGGTGCAGGTTTCTTCGACTGCTAGTTAACACATTTACCATAAACAGCACTAGAATTCATTTATGCCAGAGGGCAAGCAATAAACAGCTCTTCCATCAAGTGTAGACTCTTCAAAGCTAATTGTTTTGGCTCTACAAATAAAATGTATTCTGTGATTCTGTAAAAGCATTAGTGATTTATAAGTCACAATTAATATGGTTTAGTATAAATATAAAACAGTTTGGTTTCATTTAGTGGCCCACTTACTCACTCAAACAGGAAAATTAAGAACCAGCAGGAAAATACAGGAAAATAAAAAGGCATACATATCTATATTTCATCAATTAATCTCAAGTCCAAAATTTACTGATGTACAGTGAGACAAAAGCATATATATTTGCATTTACAGATGAGCAGTGGATGTCAGAAAGACCTTTTCAGGCACAGTAAAAGACTCTAAAAAAAAGAAAAAAGAAACCTTATCTGTCTCATTCACTTAAGAGGGCAGACATAAGTGCTTGTCTCTTCTCACCCACTTTCTTCACAAGACACAGACTAATTTAGATAACAAATTATTAAAAGCATGTTCATGTGTACATGAATGGACTGTTTTCTGTGAAAGCTGTTTGTTTTAGAGTTAGGGTTCAGGTTTGAGGATGGAATGTGTGTGTGCATCATTTGTGTGTGCAATGTGTGTGTGCATCATTAGTCCATTTTACCGAATATTACAAACAAAGACCAGTCTATTTGAGTTACTGTGAAGCATTGTCAGCTTTGTTTGCTAATTAGTACGGTGTAAACATAATTGGTGACTATGAGAGAGACAAGCGTAGAAAGCTAAGAAGTTAGATGTTTGTGAGCCCCTGCTGTGTGTTGTTGTACTGTAATGACTCCCTCTATCTTTAAGGAAAGAACAATATGTTTCTTTTCAGTGTAATGCATTCCTTTTGCTGAAGGCAAAAGTTGTGGAGGTCTTCCTCACGAAAGTTGTGAAATACAGCAGTACTGTATTTCAAATCAGGATGCACACTAATTGAGTATTTGGGGTAGCATATGCACATATCTTCTGATATTTTCACCTGCTAGTCCAACCCAGCCTCTATGGTACCTCATCACTCCTGGCCCCTTCATCTCCACCACTTTTAGACTTCACCCCTTCACCCCAGCTTCCAGGCTTTGCTTCTGCACTGACTTTGTCTGTTTCTTTGACCTTTGACAGAGTCTTACTCAACAGTTTATACATTGTAGAATATTCATTTGCTGTGAACATATTTTATATGGTATACAAAAATAATTTCATTGAGAGATTATACAGTAGGGTTGAAAAAAATGTAATTTCCTGTTTATCCAATTATATTTATGATTTTTTTAATGAATATGTATTCTATATATATATATATATATATATTCCTTTATTCATTTTCCTTCAGCTTAGTCCCTTTATTCATCAGGGGTCACCACAGTGGAATGAACCGCCAACTTATCCATCATATGTTTTAAACAGCGGATGCCCTTCAAGCTGCAACCCAGTACTGGGAAAGACCCATACACTCTCACATTCACACACATACACTACAGCCAATTTAGTTTATTCAATTCACCTATACTGCATGTCTTTGGACTGTGGAGGAAACCCATGCGAACACGGGGAGAACATGCAAACTCCACACAGAAATGCCAACTGACCCAGCCAGGACTCGAACCAGCGACCTTCTTGCTGTGAGGCGACAGTGCTAACCACTGAGCCATAATGCTTAATATCAATAATTTACAACTACACAACATTTTACAGCAATTTAATGAAGAAAAAGTCAGTGTGTTAACTGGGAAAGTATTTCAAAAGAATGAAAATGAATATCAGTCTGAAAATATATGGCTTTAAAATCCAGGTAATAAATGCTAACGTGTCATCTAAATTCAGTGTTAATAAACTTCTCTACACTGACTTTTAAATAAGCTCTTGGCATCCCTGAGTAGGAAGCCAAATTGATACATTGGATTCTGTTCAGCTATATCAAACAAATACACATCTCCCATTAAAATGAATAAAGAGGATTCATTTAAGCAAAAAAAAGTGTGACAATAAAAGTGAGAAAGTGTCAGGAATGTGGCAGAATATTATTACTGATAAAAGTGCAAACAATTTTGCATGACGTTTTATTATTATTATTATCATCATCATCATCATCATCATAAAAATGTTCATTCATTCATTCATTCATTCATTCAACACAGGCTCATTGGGAATATGAGAAAGTGCAAATACATGCCTTGGCATACGTTTGCTTGCCTTTTCTTTAAGATGAACACTATGGAGGGTATGACAGCAACAACTTTTGTTCCTTTTTACACTGCAGTTTGAAACATTTACAGGGACAGGTTATCAGTGGATAAAAGATTGTTTTTGTGCAGTTATTTGCGCAACACCAAATAATTATCACAAAAACAACTTTAAGGCGTCTGTCACTCATAATGAAACGCATTTGCCTCACCCGCTTATCACCATGTGGACGGCTTTTCTGGATCAGTCAGTTTGCTTGGTAGCTTGCCTCATACGGTGTTGTAATTGGGACATGGAGAGAACCAGGTTTGAGTCCTGTAAAGGGCAGTTCCAGAAAACAAGTTTAAAACAAACAAGCGATGTGAAATTCTGGTGAAATTATGTAGCCGCAATGCGATTTTCTCTCCTTCTTTGCTTTTGAAAACACTATTGGTTGGGTTTAGGGAAGGGAATGTGTAGGTCAGTCAATCGTGAGGTGATATATTATACACGACAAGTCAGCCAGCTTCTAGTGCACAAGAAGAATGTGTAAATGGCACGTATGAGATAACGTAGCCCAGTAATGTTTTTGAGATTCACAGAAATATACACAGTGGCCTCTAGTTGATTTGCAAGAAGGACTTGTAAATGGTACATATGAGAAAATCTAGCCCAGTCACATAATTGAGTTTCTCCAAAATGTACCCAGCGGCCCCTAGGGAATTTGTCAACACAAGCTGCAAGCAGACGTCACCAGAGTAATGTATTTTGCAGTTTGCAAAAACGTAGCCCTGGGCATGTATTTCCAATAAGCCTGGGTTGCATTCATTCATTCATTTGTTTGTTTCCTTCCTTGTCTGTTGCTGATGACCCTTGAGTGTCTGCCTAGCTTCAGATTCCCATGGTGCTGTAATATTCATTCTACATTCTCACACAAGCCAACTGTGGTTAGGGAGAGTGAAGGTTAATTATATCTTCGCATTCCTCTTCTCTCTTCCTGTGGTGTTGATATGATGTCAGGCTTAGAGGATTCAGCACTTCAAACTATGACTAAACTTTGTCTTGTTTGTTGAATATTCTCAGCTTCTTGGGTTATGGTGGCCTGTACATAGAGCAAGTGATCTGATCTTAACCTGCCCACAACACATTAGACGAAAAGATAAAGACAAAACAAAGCACCTTATCATCGAATGGTTTCCTTTCCCTTTGCAATTGAGTATCACAACTCATTTCGCAAATGTGCACACTTGGCAGGAACCAAAAGGGCCATCAAATCCTAAAGATGATTAACATTCTAGGGACAAGACACATTAAGAGTCACACCTCTCTCTCCTCTGCAGAAAAAGAAAAAAAAAATTCTCAGGAGAGGTTGCCTCAAGCTGTGGGTAAATTGGTTTGGCCGCCACATTAGAGGTCAAAAGGGAGGGAAAGCAAGCTGAGGAGGCGTGTGGAGGAGGGGACTGAGGTGCAGGACTTAGTTGTGGCCTGAAATGGGATTGCAGGGGAGAAGGAAATGAGGCAGAAAGGCTTACCCTAATAAATGAAAGAGCATACTGTCTGCTATTGCAGTGTTACAGCTTCAGCCTTGTGCTTCTTAATCAAAATAAACCAACATTATAACACCTGACAAATCATTAGCAATTTCTGTCACAACTAATATGATTTAGTATAAAGATAGATCAGTTTGGTTTCATTTAGGGGCTCTAAAACTGTAAATATTTATTTATTGCAGGCATCCACTGAATCTTTTACTTTTTAACCCCTTTCCAGACCTAATCAAGTGTTTTATTTCAGGAAAAATATAAAAAAATATATATATATATATATATATATATATATATATATTCATAAATTTTCCTTTGGCTTAGTCCCTTTATTCATCAGGGGTCGCCACAGCGAAATGCACCGCCAACTTACGCAGCATGTTTTACACATCGGATACCCTTCCAGCTGCAACCCAGTACTGGGAAACATCTATACACACTCATACACTACGGCCAGTTTAGTTTATTAAATTCACCTATACCGCATGACTTTGGACTGTGGGGGAAACCGGAGCATCCGAAGGAAACCCACACGTACACAAGGAGAACATGCAAACTCTACAAAGAAATGTCAACTGATCCATATATGTATACTTAAGTTGACCAGTTTCTCTCTTTGGCCGATAGAGATTGTGGAAATGTGTCAAGTCAAATGTTTTCCTGAAGAAGAGTTTAATTATAAATGCTACCTGACTAACAACAATACACAAATCACTGTTTGTTTGTGTATTTAGCTTCTCAGATATTCCTAGATGTATTTATTTTTATTTATTTTTTCGCCTTTTTGTTTGAGACAGCAGTGGCTGGAGTTTACTTATTTGAAAAGCAAAAATGACATAGCAGTAATGGTGCTGTGTTCTTACTATACTATACTGCAATCAATACTCTGTCTACAGTTAAAGTTATAAACAGAGGTAAAGACAAGAAGTCACTCCATAATTAAAGTGCCTCGTGGGCTGTCCAATGCAGAATTTCAGTTTGACTGAAACATTTGCCAACACATCACAGAAATATGTGCTTATCAAACCTAGTCAAAGAGATATAGCACAGAATAGTCAACAATCATGTCATATTGTTGAAGCAATACAGCATTTGTGTGTGTTTGTGGTTTATCTATGATGGATTGTGATTAAGGGTTGGGTTTGAGGATAAACCATAGGTTAAACAGTTTATACAGTATAAAACTTATGCCTGTGTGCATGTGCGTTTGAGTGTATATAGAAGCCAAAAAGTTAAGGCAGTCTAGAGCTTATGAGCAGTGTGAGGGTGCAATTTCCAGGTATGGTTACATTTTGCAAAAGGAGGCACTGACTTAAGCATCATCAACTGAACAACAACAACAACAACAATACAGTCACAATAAGAAAAGTGTTAAACTGGTTATTTCCATAATGCTATTTTTCTCTCTCTCTTTTTTGAAGATATCAATAATTTTCTATCAAAGCATATTTTTTTCCCTAAAATATTATTCTAAAAATAGTTTGAAAAAAAAAAAAAAAAACAAGGTCAGCTATGTTTACACATATTTATTCTCACATGCTTATTAGCAGACCACGATAGGTTAGACAGCATGCTGCTCTCATGAATGTTGATGATGCTTTGTGGTCCACTCCTATATATCTTATATCAACAGAAAGGGTCCCTCTATTGAATTTATTTTTACTTCTTGCAGGAGAATGTCGGATAGGGAACTAAATAATTAAAGAAAAGGGACCCTTTTTGACTGCATCAACCATGGCACTGCTGGTAAGCTCTACAATACCTTGTACAATCTATTTATCAGTGACGTTTAGGTGATTATTTAAGTTGCTTTTAATCACTTTTGCATGACCAAGAATTCCTGGTCTCATTTTTATTTTATATATATATATATATATATATATATATAAGAAATGTAGTATGCAGCAGCTGTATGACACTAACAGAAGCTCAACTATATTTTTTGTTTTATTTTGGAATTGTATATTCTCTTTTGCTTTATATGACACTATTTATTCAGTTGTTAGCTGAGCATCATGAGGATTGACATACTGTATGGTTTCATAACTGAAGGAGTTCTTAAGCATTTGTGTAGAGGCAGATGAAGTTGTAATTAATCAAGGTTTAGATGAATTGGTAATCTTTCATATGCATTGTGTAATCTGTTTTGGATTTGTGGTGAGAGAAAGCTCATATTTATTAACAAAGTCTAAATGAACAATGTGCTTATGGGTCTCGCTCAAGCTAGCTTCAGGAGTGAGTCAATGTGCTAATGCTGTCCAAGTTTAAGATAATATGATATTGAGTTTCTCTCGATTATTGCATTACCATGGCTCAAATCAATTGATAAACTCCCATTCAATGTGGTGGAGTATTTAATTGAGTCAGAGTCAATTGCATTTGTGCATGCCTGCAGACATGCTGACAGGAGTAAACACTTTAGCAGGATACTGTCTAAGCTGTGCTAGAGTTATTGAAATCTACAGTATGCTGTGTCAGAAAGTGGTGTGGACAGGAAATGTGCAGGAAATGTGATATATTGGTGCTATACAAATGCGACTGGAGATCTTGTAATAACAACACTTTATTGCAAGATATTAGCACAATCGGTGTCACATGTAATATTCAAATGTAGAATAAGAAAACAGAATGTGTTACTGTGATATGAGTGTGAAAACATGTTTATTTTATAATGTGCTGTTGTTGTTTTTGGTGTGTATGTTTGCAGATATTTAAATGTTATGAGTTAAAATTCAGTTAAAATAAATGAATACAGGAGCCATTTCCTCTTTTTTCTTGCAGACACAGCTCCAACATCAATCTGCATCGCAAACTACTGACCAAAGAGCTGGATGACATTGTCTTGGACCCCCAGCTTACAACCTTGCCTAAACAGCTGCGTGCTGAGTTCCTGTCAAAGATCTATGCCGATCACCACACAGGACTGGAGGGTGTGGGGAGTTTTGACAGTGGACCACCACAAAGCAGAGGACATGAGGGAATGAGATCCCAAGTTGCTAGAGAATATTCACACAGCAACGGCTATTGCCATGGCCCCAATGATGACTATGTGGTTCTGGACCTGAGCACTGCCTCTAGTGTACAGTCAAGTGGCAGTGTGCAATCCTCACATGAGTCTGACGAGGGCAGTGATGAGGGAATTCTGCTGGATGACCTAGAGGATGCTAGTGACACTGAGGACTGCACCCCAAAAACTGGGGCTCAGAGACTGTCAATGGAGGGGAAGAATAGGGAGGATGCCGGGAAGGAAGTAAGAGAAGGAGACATAGAGGAAAGGATTCTGCACTACGACCCCTCTGTTTCACCATCCATCTTGGCATCCAGTGGAGGTAATGGCACAGGAGGCATCCTTTGCACCATCTGCCACAAACTGTACAGTAACAAAGGGACCCTCCGGGTGCACTACAAGACTGTCCACCTTCGTGAAATGCACAAATGCAAAATACCTGGCTGTAACATGATGTTTTCTTCTGTAAGGAGTAGAAACAGGCATAGCCAGAACCCAAACCTACACAAAAAGACCCCTTATACCACAATGATTGATTAGAACATTAATTCCTATTTAGCCTATTTCCTCAAGCACCATATCTACATAACAACCCTCTCAATTCACCAGATGTCAATTCACCCCCACCCCCAAATATCTTTTCAAATATACATTTTTTTCAGTATTGTGCCATTTTGACATTTTTGCTTTTGGAAGCAAGTGCAGTCATAACATCATAGTTCCCTCAGTTCCCAACACAAACCTCGCCTCAATCTCTTATTTGTGAGCCTTGCCTGCAGAAATGTTGATGAGGAAAAAAACAAACAACAACAACAACAACAAAAAAAACATTTGTATTTGTGTAATGACAGCTTTTAAAAGAATCCCATACAAAAGCATGACTGACTTAAATATGTAAATACTAATGTTGTGAGGGGCTTTTTGGTGTGAAACAATTGTATTGATGGTTGATATTTTGTTCTTTTTTTTGTTTGTTTGTTTTTATTTGGTCTGAGACTTTCACTTCAAAAGGAAAGGAAGGCAAGACAAAGTAGCATCTGCTTAGCTTGATTCATTTATATTGGCTTAAAATGTTTTATCTTAAAAAAAATACATGTGACTTGTGACTTGTTTTATCTTCATGTTAGATATACAGATGGAGCTGGCATGCTTTTAGCTCTAACAAAGTACTTTTTTTCTCATGATCATATCTTTATTTAAAAAAAGAAAAAAGAAAAAGAAGAAGAAAAAAAAACAATTTTGCACTTTGCAACTATACTAGTGGGACTATTATTTCAAGGATACCGCTTTACAATGATCGTTGTCCAATGTGAAAATTACATTTTTAAGGATACAGTGCCAAGTGGTATTAACTGTACCTTTGACAGAAATGTGCCAGATCTTTATATGAGAGTATCTCATTTGACATGATTAAACACTATATTCATCCCATTTAGTAAGTGTTTCAGGTATATTCATTTGAATGCAGGAAATAAGTATTACTGACTCTGATCATATTAATTGAAAAATAAACATTTAATGAGTATAAGTGTATGGTTAAAGGCTGAATTAGCCCAGAGGTTAGGTAGATAATCTTTCTACTGCATGTAGTTATACTTTAAAGAGGTAGTTTGTGTCCTGTAATTTATTTTGTGTCTATAAATTTGATCAGTTTTATTATATAAAAATGCCATTGATATTACAGAGTGCCACACAAGAGAGGCTATAGAAACTGTGACCAAAAGCAGAGGCACTGTTGCAGAACCTATGAAAAAAAATGACACATTAAGGGTAAAGCACTATTTCCACTAACACTTACCTCCCAGACATTTGTTTAATGTTGAGTTTTTTTATCATTATTTTGATTCTGGCGAGCATTGTCTGATGGCCACACAACAACAGTACAAAGACGACAGGACTTGATCCACTTAGTGATATTAGAAGTATGATAGTTAGATCCATTACTGTTTCTTTCTGAAAAAAAAGAGCTGATGGAAGGTATGAACATTAAGAGATAGCTGTAAGAGGGAACCGCAGTGTGAATCATTAAAAATGGACTGCTAGACAGAACCTGGAGGTATTTCCACCACTGATCTGTGTAACAACTCAGTTGTCAATTCATTCAATTCAATGAGTATTGCTGATATTACTGCATCGTTGAGAGGTCAAAATCTCTCCTACTGTTTTCTCTATTCTTTCCCTTCTCTTTCCTTTATTTTCTCCTGCTCTGCCACCACCCAGCCTTCTATCAAAAAGTGATAACCCCAGAAGAGAGACAATGGCTGTTAGTGTATGCTTAACTAAACTTTACGGGATGGCACAAACACAGAAAACTGTTATAACTGTTTGTTAATTCATCGTGAGGAAAGTACAGTCACAACACTGTTTTACTTCACTGCCCTCTGTAAGCATTATGAAAAAGTACCACTTCAGAGGCATTACACTGCCTCAAAATAATGGCCAAACTTTGTAGATCTTGAAACAATTGCGGGTCAGTAACATTACAGAAGCATAAGGACCACACTACTAAAGCACTTTTAAGACTTACAAAGGCTTGTGCATTATTAAAATGCAAATACTAATGATAGATAGATAGATAGATAGATAGATGGATGGATGGATGGATGGATGGATGGATGGATGGATGGATGGATGGATGGATGGATGGATGGATGGATGGATGGATGGATGGATGGATGGATGGATGGATGGATGGATAGATAGATAGATAGATAGATAGATAGATAGATAGATAGATAGATAGATAGATAGATAGATAGATAGATAGATAGATAGATTACTTACACATTGTGCCTCTCTTTGCATTACAATTGTCTGATTGTTAAAGTATTTATACACCTAAAAATCTGCATTCAATCAACAAGTAATATGTAATGGCTGTGACAATGAAATTAATTTAGCTGGAGAAATATATGAAAGAAGGGGGAAGAATAGAAAAAAAAAATGTTTCTGCACATTATACTATACTGCCTTGATGTTCTGTTGGAAAGCTGGCCAATTGCAACTCATGCACTATACCCTCCAGTTAACATTTAGTTCCCCCACACCACTCTGAAAAATGACCAGCACATTCCCCTCTTGAAAATCCACTTGGGCAGTCATTACTGTCCTGCATTGTCCCCACAGAGTTAAGCTTTTACCATGAAGCCATTGGCTAAAAAGAGTCTGAGTGAGCCTTAAATATTTCATTGCAGCTCTGAGGACAGGGCCATCACCGACCATTAATGCAGTATGTAATATCTTGTAAAGGCGATCAGTATGTTTGTCAGTATTGTGTTAGCAATGTTTAATTGGAGGCATGAACTACAAAAGTATGATGAAATGGATTTGAACCTGCTGAAAAGACACTGAACATATGTCAAACAAAACTAGCCATTATAAAGTCAAATACAGAGGAGCAAATTGATAAACCTGATTCAGCAATAGTAAAGGAGAGGAAAAAACATTTCGTTAATAATCTATAGTAGTACAATATATTGTGTTGTGCAACCACAAACAATAATGAATACACCTGGAATAGTGTTAAACCTTTATTTTGTTTCAATGTGATGTTTGATGTAGTTATTTGTCTTTTTGATTGTCCTTATTGCCCACTGAAGAAAAGGGCATCCACATCAGAGGAAGCTCACATTTTGAGTTTCAAAGGGTGATACTGATAGCTTAACAGTGCTACTTTTTTTATGGTAAAATGTTTATGTTTCTTCCCATAAGACAGTATGATGTCCCCCTTAAATGATTTTTTTTTTAATCTTCTGTATCATAAACTCTCTCTTTCTCTATATATCTTTTTTTTTTGGCATAAAATGCATATGGTTTTGGGCGTGTAAATTGAATTTTTGTACAAATCAGAATTCTTGTACAATTTTATATTAAAGATTTATGAGTCACTGGCACGTTGAAGTACTTTATTCTTTTGTAAAAGACAATTATATGTGATATATCACTAGTGTGATATTGAGCGTGATGTTGCATTTATACAACATTTTGACGACACAAATGCAAATGTGTAAATAAATCTGAAACAACAATGGGATGTCTTAAAAAAAGAAGAAAAAAAAAACTTGTGTGTGAAATTCTTTTCGTTACAAACTCAAATTTAATAGATGAACCCAAGCCTATGTTACTAATTTGAAAATGCCACTTTAAGAGGAAAGGAATGCTGAGTTACTTCACTGAAGTTCAATGCTTGTTGTATTATGTAGCATAAATATAATGACAGAGAGATCGACTGAGTGAATCTGATTACCCGCATCTGATGCAGATCTTTGTTATTTTATCCATTTAAAGGTAATGAAAATGGTGGTCGTTGCATTTGTTGGCAATGTCCTAAAATGTTTTGTTGAAAGTAAAAATAGCATTATTTTACATCTAATTTACATCTAATTTTCAGCCTTGATTTATTTCCTTTCAATATTAAGGTCATACTCATAAGTGACAGGACGTGTAAACAATATGACTAATGGTTGTTTAATAAGCAAGTGTTTATGTTTAGAGTTGGTGCATTCATTTGATAAATATCCTCATTTTTATTATGTAAATATAATGTTTTGTAATGCGGCAATAATATTGTGTTGCTAATATCTGTGGGTAGCGATGTCGCCTCACGGCAAGAAGGTCGCTGGTTCGAGCCTTGGCTGGGTCAGTTGGCATTTCTGTGTGGAGTTTAATAAGTGAAAAATAAGTGAAGTGTAGTGTGGCCAAGTATGGTGTCCCATACTTGGAATTTGTGCTCTGCATTTAACCCATCCAAGTGCACACACACAGTTAGTGAACACACACATACCGTGAACACACACCCGGAGCAGTGGGCAGCCATGCTGCGGCGCCCGGGGAGCAGTTGGGGGGAACGGTGCCTTGCTCAAGGGACTCACCTCAGTCGTGGTATTGAGGGTGGTGGAGAGTGCTGGTCATTCCCTCCCCCCACCCCCAATTCCCGCTGGTACCGAGTATCGAACCAGCAACCTTCGGATCACGAGTCCAACACTCTAACCACCAGGCCACGACTGCCCCCGTTTGCATGTTCTCCCCATGTTCGCGTGGGTTTCCTCCGGGTGCTCTGGTTTCCCCCACAAATTCAAAGACATGTGCTATAGGTGAATTGGGTAAGTTAAATTGTCCGTAGTGTATGTGTGTGAATGGGAGTTTATGGGTGTTTCCCAGTCATGGGTTGCAGCTGGAAGGGCATCCGCTGCATAAAACGTGCTGGATAAGTTGGCGGTTCAGTCCGCTGTGGCGACCCCAGATTAATAAAGGGATTAAGCCGGAAAGAGAATGAATGAATGAATAATATCTGCCACAATTTCCATAAAGTAAATAGCATCTAACTGCACATAATGCAAAGCAAACGCTGCTGTTAGAACATATATGAAAGATTGGTACATGTATGTAATTTATTGATATGAAGACCTCAGGTCAGTTATAACAAAGATACATGTGTTAGTATCTGGGAGGTTGGTTACAAAATCAGCCACTAGGTGTGACCATGGCCAGTTGGAGAGGAACTGACTTGCCAGATGATAAAGGACTTTTTGACATGGCACACTCCTAGTGCTCTTAACATGCTACTGCAAATTTTTGGTGATAGGGTATTATTGCCTACCTTGCCTAGAGATGAGTGTGCATTCACTCACTATCCTTTGACTTAGTCCCCGATTTATCAGGGGTTGCCACATCAGAATGAACCACCAATTACTATGACATGTTTTATGCCCTTCCATCCAAAACCCAGTGCTGGGAAACCCATATCTCTCATTCACACACACATTCATTCACTATAGCCAATTAAGTTTACCCACTGTGGGGGAAACTGGAGCACCCCAAGGAAACCCACATAAACATGGAGTGAACATGCGAACTCCACACAGATATGTCTCTTGGCCTAACCGGGACTCGAATCAGCGACCTTCTTGCTGTGATGCCACATTGATAACTACTGAGCCACCGTGCTGCCCTAGGATGGATGTGTCGAGTATGTGAAATTGAAGGAAATTTAGGAGGTCTTTAATGTTAGAAGATGTTAGCCAGTTCTTCATAGATTCCACCTTCCCCTCATTTATTTGTATATCCAACTGATATTTAAACCCAGGAACTAAACTGAAGATAGGTAGAGCAGGCATTTCTTAGCTTTCAGGAACAACTGGTATTCTTGGAGGCTATTTAGGACCTCGACAACATGGCAATGATACTCAGCCATATTCTGGGAGTTAATGAGGATGTTGTCAATGTTCACCAGGATTAATCGATGCAGGAATTCCTGATACACCCCATGCATGAAGTCCTGAACACGGAGAGGGCAATGATCAGTCCATAAGGCCTCATAAGATATTTGTAACGCTGGTGGTTGTGATGTAACAGGTCTTCCCTTCACCTATTCAAATCAGTTTGTAGGTGCAGCAGAGAACTTTGTGAATGTTGTGGTACCAAGATGATGTTCCATGGCTGCAGGAATGAGTGGACGAGGATACCAGAATTGTATACCTGATTGTGCTGGTGAATGAGCAAGTGGATGTGAGGGAATAATTAAGGGAATTGATGATCCTGGTGTGTTTGGCTCATATTGTCAGATTTGCAGTTCAGTTATACTGTCTTGAAATGCAGGTTCGGCAAAGGATTAACAATTATTGAAACAGTTGTAGAACTGAACTGTCATGAACTGAATTATGTGGTAAATGTGGTTGCAGGATTCTTGCATTGCAGGTTTTGGAAGTTCTGGATGGTGAATGAAGACTCTGGTGATCATTAAAGAAAATTGGAGAGAGTACACTGTAAAAAAAATGTAGGGTTCCACACAATTCATTCATGTTGTCCCAACACAAATGGATTAAGCTAACTTGTTAACTTTTAACAAATTTAAATGGATTGAACATAAAACAATTAGGGCAGCACGGTGGCTCAGTGGTTAGCACTGCAAGAAGGTCGCTGGTTCGAGTCCCAGCTGGGCCAATTGGCATTTCTGTGTGGAGTTTGCATGTTCTCCCCGTGTTCGCGTGGGTTTCCTCGGGGTGCTCCGGTTTCCCCCACAGTCCAAAGACCTGTGGTATAATTTAATTGGTTGTAGTGTATGAGTGCATGTGTGAATGCAAGAGTGTGTGGGTGTTTCCCAGTACTGGGTTGTGGCTGGAAGGGCATCCGCTGAATAAAACATATGCTGGAATAGTTGGTGGTTCATTCCGCTGTGGTGACCTTTGTAATAGAGACTAAGCTGAAGTAAAATGAATGAATGAGTTTGAACAAGCAGCAAAACAATTTTTTGGAGTGTACACTCTTCAATTTAGTAAGTAGCATAATTGTTTCTTTCATGACAGGGAACATAGGAGGATGAAGGAGACACACTAGGAAGAAACACAGAGAAGGCCACACTGGAGATGCTGAAGTACACTCAACAAAAATATAATAGCAACACTTCTGAAAAATTAGTCAGTATCTGGTGTGACAACCGTTTGCCTCATGCAGTACAACACATCTCCTTCACATAGAGTTGATTGGATTGTTGATTGTGGCATGGAATGTTAGTTCACTTCTCTTCAATGGCTTTGCAAAGTTGCTGAATATTGGAGAGAACTGGAATGCGATGTCATACGTCGACCCAGAGCATCCAAAACATGGCAGTAAAGCTCAACTTTACTTGACATACTGAATAGGTGACATGTCCAGTGATTATGCTGGATTTGCAAGAAGTGGGATCATGCTGCAACATCAGTAGATGTTTGTGGATAAATAGCACAAAAATGGGCCTCAGGATCTTGCTGTGGTATGTCTGTCCATCAAAAACGTCATCAATAACATGCAGCTGTGTTTGTTCCCCATACCATAACCCCGCCTCTATCATGGGCCACTCAATTCACAATGCTGACATCAGCAAACTGCTTACCCACAGAACACAACACAACACAACACAACACATGCTGTCTGCCATCTGCCATGTACAGTGAAAACCAGATGAAATCCATGAAGAAAACCCCTTCCAAGGCAAGGCAAGGCAAGGCAAGGCAAGTTTATTTATATAGCACATTTCATACACAGTGGCAATTCAAGGTGCTTTACATAAACAGGAATAAAAAAGACAAGTATAAGAAAATAAAAAACAAATAATAAAAGTGATTAAAAACAGATTAAAATGTGTTAAAACAGATTATAAAAGAATGAAAAAGAAAAGAAAGACATTATAGTAAGATCTGTTGGACGTAGCACAGTGTTCATTCAGTAAAGGCACAGCTAAACAGATGTGTTTTAAATCTTGATTTGAATGTGCCTAATGTTGGAGCACATCTGATCATTTCTGGAAGCTGATTCCAGCAGCGGGGGGCATAGTAGCGGATTCACCCTGCTTTGACTGAATTCTTTTTATATGATCCTAATGATCTGAGTGATCTGTTAGGTTTATTCAGTGAGCATATCAGTAATGTATTGAGGTCCTAGGCCATTTAGTGACTTATAGACAAGTAGTAATACTTTAAAATCTATTCTGAATGTAAATGGGAGCCAGTGTAAAGACCTGAGGAAAGGGGTGATGTGCTCTGATTTTCTGGTTCTGGTCAGAATCCTGGCAGCAGCGTTCTGGATGAGCTGCAACTGTCTGACTGTCTTTTTATGGAGGCCAGTGAGAAGCCCATTAGAGTAATCCACCCTGCTGGTGATAAAAGCATGAACAAGTTTCTCTAAGTCCTCACTGGAAACAAAGCATTTAATTCTTGTAATGTTTTTGAGATGATAGTATGCTGATTAAGTTACTGCTTTGACATGACTACTGAAACTCAGATCTGACTGCAGAATCACACCAAGATTCTTGACCTTATTTTTTGTTGTTTGACCCCTAGAGCCAAGGTACACATTCACCTTGAGAACCTCATCTCTGTTCCCAAATGCAATGACTTCAGTTTTCTCTTTGTTAAACTGAAGAAAGTTTTGGCACATCCAACTGTTAATTTCATCAATGCATTGGTAGAGGGTGTCAATGGGGCTGTAGTCATTAGGCAATAAGGCTTTGTAGATCTGAGTGTCATCAGCATAGCTGTGGTAGGAGATTTGGTTGTTTCTCATTATCTGGCTGAGTGGGAGCATATAAAGGTTGAACAGGAGAGGTGCCAAAATTGAACCTTGTGGGACTCTGCATTTCATGGGTGTCCACATCGACCTATGATCACCTATACTGACATAGTAACCTCTCCCTTCAAGGTAGGATCTGAACCATTTGAGGACCGTCCCAGACAGCCCCACCCAGTTTTCCAGCCTATCAAGAAGTATGCTGTGATCAACAGTGTCAAATGCAACAGTGAGATCAAGCAATACCAGCACCGTTAGTTTGCCTGAATCTGTATAAGGCGAATATCATTGATTATCTTTATAAACTATGTGTCTGTACTATGATGTGCTCTGAAACCAGATTGAAAATTGTCTAAACATCCCTTGGAGTTTAAGAATGTGTTAACCTGGTTAAAAACAACTTTTTCAATGGTTTTGCCAATGACAGGGAGATTTGAAATTGGCCTGTAATTGCTCAATAAGGTGTTATGCAGGTTGCTCTTTTTCAAGAGGGGTTTAAAAACTGCAGTTTTAAGTGAGTTTGGGAAAGTCCCTGAGAGAAGTGAGGTATTTCCAAAGTGCCAGACACCATCAAATGTGAGCATCTGCCCACTGTTATGATGACAAACTGCAGTCAGGTAGAGACCTCGATGAAGATGCCAAGCAGGCATTTTTCAGCAGATGTCCAGGTGGCTGATCTATCATGGAGGTGAAGGTATCATATGTGGAGGTCCTGGGCTGGTGTGGTTACTTGTGGTCTGTGGTCAGGCCAGTTGTATGTACTGCCAAATTCTCTAAAACAGCTTTTGGCAGAGTAATAAATATTCAAATAAATATAAATATTCCATAAATATACAATGACTGGTGCACTTATACAGTATGTTCAGATGTTCAATGGTAAAGGTGCACATTGTGATTCGGGCATGGTGCCTGACATCTCTAATTACAATTATTTATATAAAATATAATAATTAATAGGGCGTCACGGTGGTGCAGTGGGTAGCACGATCACCTCACAGCAAGAAGGTCGCTGGTTCGAGCCTCGGCTGGGTCAGTTGGCATTTCTGTGTGGAGTTTGCATGTTCTCCCCGTGTTGGCGTGGGTTTCCTCCGGGTGCTCCGGTTTCCCCCACAGTCCAAAGACACGCGCTATAGGTGGATTGGGTAAGCTAAATTGTCCGTAGTGTATGTGTGTGAATGAATGAGAGTGTATGGGTGTTTCCCAGTCATGGGTTGCATCTGGAAGGCCATCCGCTGCATAAAATATATGCTGGATAAGTTGGCGGTTCATTCCACTTTGGCGACCACAGATTAATAAAGGGAGAAAGCTGAGAAGAAAATGAATGAATGAATTAATAATAGTTAATAAATATTTAGTAATATTTAATTAACATCAAAAGCCATTACAAAAGTTCTTAAGCAATTCAGCAAAAAATACAAAAGCAGGGCTATAGCATTAAAATACTATTAAAAAATCCCAAACTATGTGCTTCAATTAAATCGAACCAAATTGTTTCTCATATTTAACTAACATGAAGACATCTCAGCCAGCAGTAGGCTGTCATTACAGGAGAACTAGACGAGGTTTTTACCAGGTTACATAAACCCTCAACAGCTGCTGACACCCTGGAGCTTATATCTCTGGGGACAAAGTCCACACACACACACACACGCACACACACACACATGTTTGTTTTTATGAAAAGTGGTAACATTACATAGGTTTCCATTGATTTTATACAGCACAAACTGTATTTTGTATTGCCCTAACCCCACCCTACCCCTAAACCCAACCATCACAGGAAACAGTGTACAGCTTTACTCTCTGAAATAAACTTATTCTGTGGGATTTATAAGCTTTTTGAGAAATGAAGACATCAGCTGTGTCCTCATATTTCACCTCCTTTTTGTAATACCTGTGTCATACCTATGTCATTATACAGATTTGTGTCCTGACATGTCACAAAAACACGTACACACACACACACACACATGCACACGCACACACACACACGCACGCACGCACACACACACACGTCACACATACAGTTCTATCTCCTTTTCCCTAAACCCACTCCTCACATGACACAGTCTGCATTGTTACGTGTTCATAATACTTCATTCTAAACCATTACCTCATGGGGACTAAACAAATGTCCCCACAAGGTCAAACATTTCTGGTATTTTGTGAGAACTTGGATGTGATTGCAATTTTAGACATAACATACTATTTATCAGAAATACATTATATCAAGGACAATGTAATATTAAATGTTACCAGATAATGAAAAAAAAAAAATATATATATATATATATATATATATTGGATCACTATTTAGATTAACTTTGAATAATACAGAAAATAGGAACATAATACTTGTTGTGATGGACATGGAGAGAGTACGCTGACATTGAGTCTAGTCCCATTTGCTCTTTGTCACTCGTTGCATTCTCATTCAATGTCTGTCAATACATGGTTGAATAATAGACCTGAGGCTATTGATTATCCAAGAGTTGTTAAAGATTTTTCTCCACCGTTCCACCCACTGCCACAAGGATGACAGGTCTACACAAGGGACATAGAGCTGCTGGCATCCAGCAGACCTGCAACATAACTTACTGTGTTCCCAATGAGACAGCATCGATTGAGCACAACCAATACATCAAGCCAAAGCCTGACTCTTTCACTATAGAACATAGTCTGTTGTGAACAGTCAGCAAGGAGGTCAAGGTTTGTCTAACAAGTGATTCAATAGAGCCTTAATAATTATGCCTATGTCAGACTGCTGCAGTGACTGTGAAGCATGACAGTCTAGCAGTATATGATCAGCTCTTTATAAATATTTGACCTTTACACTTTCTTTTTGGACCCTGTTCATCCACCCTTCAGCAATACACACAAACTGGACATGAATGAGGACTGAGTTTATTTGAAACCTGCAGACAGAACAGTAGCAGAGAGATGGAAAAAAACAAGTTATAGTTCCACATCCACAGCCGTTCTCCTTAACTCTGCTGCATTTAACATGAAAGCATTAAACATTATGATATAAAAACAAAACAGAGAAAAATAAAACCAATATTATTCTCCATGGCAATTAAAGTTCCCTTTAACAATTCAATGTTCTGTCTATTAGCCATTTTTTTTTATATTGACACCCATTGGTTGAATTAGGTATTGCACTCCAAAATCAAAACTTTTTCACTCAGCCCCTCCACGACTCCACACAAACGCAGGTTGCCAGATTGACCAACATGCTGTCAACACCAACATAAGCGAGCATGCATGACAACCATGCTTAACCCCAAAACACGGTACCCAAAAACACGGCGGCCCAACTCAGCCTAAACAGGCTAAATTGAATTGTGCAGGGTCGGGAGAGAAGGTATCTTCTGAATGTGAAGAGAAGCATAGTTGCTTATGGGGCCGTTCACATATCGCATCTTTTGCGCTCGCACACATATTGCGCGCACTCGCATTTCCCAGGCGCACACAGTTTAAAACCGCGAGTCACGTGACAAGAACTGACCGATCAGCTTCATACTTTGGAATATACACATTTAGGTAGACTAATTACCTCAGACGAACACAGAACACCCAAACACTGCAGTGCTTTTTCATACTATGGATGTCAATGGTTACAGGTATCCAGTTTTCTTCTAAATGTCTTCTTTTGTGTAAAAAAAAAGACAAACAGGATTGGAAAAAGTGAATGATGAGAGAATTTTAAGTCTTTAAGTATTTTTAATATATGTCAAGCTGCTGTAATTAACCCATTGTAATTTTTTTAGTGAAAAAAAAAAAGAAAAAAAAAAAAGACATTTTATTTTTTATAAGTTTATTTTGTATTTTTATAGGTATATTTTATATGTTTTAAAAGTAACTTGAGTAATTGTAGTAATTGTAATCAGATTTCAATTTTCCAGTAGTAATCAGTAATTAGTAATCTATTACTTTTTTAAAGTAACTTACCCAACACTGCTTATTAATTTCTGTTTTGGAAATGGTTTCTATTTCTTGCGACTGAAAAACAGCATAAACTACTGGCAATGATCACATCAGGTTCTTGCGTTCTTTATTCTGTGTTAAATGCTAATGTTACCAATGTGAGTTTGAATACCATTTTACGTGACATTTATTGCTATACTGAAATTACTACCATATTGCATGCTCTAATGTTAAAGAGGTATATTATGTATTATTAGATTCTAAACCTTATCATTTTGTTGGAGTGCAGTGCACTATTCTGTGCTTTTGAATGGCTGTATTTAAAACTTTGTTGTGCGGACAGCTTGTCACTGGAAACTCCCATTGCGTGTTGTTAAGACACAGTGTTAAAATTTATGCTGCTCAGCTAATGTTTATGTTTGCAGTATTTATATTATTTGCTCATTAAAAACCACCTTATGTGGATTTTTATAACTCTGATTTTGCATCTAATTTCAGAGGCTGCTGCTATCCCGCAGAGGTCATGTTTTTTGATGCAGCCTTCATGATTAAAATAAAATACATTGTGTTTTCCACCAAGGCAACCCGGGGTGCTGAAATATAATTGGGTAAACTGGCAGTGGGCAGGTTATAGAGACCAAAACAAAGACAGACATTCTGACACGGAATGCACATTTTCAAGAGAATAACTGACTTTGGCATTGTTTTTCAGATAAATAAGTATATTCACTCAGCATGTTTCTTAAATGTCTGCACACATATTTTGGTATTTTTATGCTTAAGAAGAGTCTTACATACAGCACGTTTAAATGAATGAAGCAGCAATTAATACATAATACTTACAGTACAGATACAGATGGCTACTGAGAATGCATGATTCTTCGCGTAGCATGCTGCAAAGACTGTCTTTTCAGTAAAAAAACAACACACTTTTGTGCTTCACAAAATGTCCACCAGGTGGCGCAAGGAACAACCTCTTATTGTCGGGCCAGTGTGAACAAACGTCCCCCCCACCCCCCCATTCCACCCTCAGAGTGACAACTTCTTTAGAGAAAAATCTACATTAAAATAATAGTTTTTTAGTTTTGTTTAAATTATTTTGTTTTACATGCACACACATAGGCAGAGCCGGCCCTCCCTATAAGCGAACTACAATAAATACTTTTATTTATTTAATACATTTTTATTTATTTAATATTTAATACTTTTATTTATTTAATACTTTTATTAATTGTTCTAGAAAAAAAGATCATCTCACCTTTTTTTTTTGTTTTTAATCGATCATAGCTATATATTTTTTTCTTTTGTGGCATCGTGTTAGCTCCATATCCGCAGTGAAGGCCTATTTCTCTATTTTGAAATGCTATCAATATTTCATTTAGGCTATATTTTGAGCATACAAAAAAAGCATTACAGTTTCAAGTGATATCATACTGCTGTCTATCAGTGATTAAAATGACAGCATATTCCACATAATGACAAAATCTGTGATCCTGAGCAACTTCAATATCTAAATATAGGTCTATCATTCAGTACAAATACTGTCAAATAGCCTCTAAATATTTTTTGGACGTGCATACTGAAACACGATTTTATGTCTTTCTCGTTGAGCTAGACATTTCTCTGTAGATATCTTGTTTAACTAATAGGCTATTATAATTTATGTTTTAAATGTTGCTTATAGTGTACACATTTCATACACATTTATAAGTCTACTATTATGTTTAGGTGATTTCTGTTTTGTGTTTGTGTGGATAAAGATAATTTTTTGAAACAAAGTATGAAACGTCACTGTTGATGAGAATCGTTTTATTTTAAAACGCTGTGTTAAAGCGAAAATGGATTTGTTTAAATGCAGCATTTTAAATGCAACTAAAGATTTAACTTTTAATATAACTAACTTTTTATATAAATCATTTACATGAATCATTCAGGAGTCCCTACACTAGTGTGACAGAGGCATTTGGTTTCTACAGTCGTGGCCAAAAGTTTTGAGAATGACATAAATATTGGAAATTGGAAAAATTGCTGCTTACGTTTTTGTAATAGCAATTTGCATATTCTCCAGAATGTTATGAAAAGTGATCAGATGAATTGCATAGTCCTTCTTTGCCATGAAAATTAACTTAATCCTGAAAAAAACTTTCCACTGCATTTCATTGCTGTCATTAAAGGACCTGCTGAGATCATTTCAGTAATCGTCTTGTTAACTCAGGTGAGAATGTTGACGAGCACAAGGCTGGAGATCATTATGTCAGGCTGATTGGGTTAGAATGGCAGACTTGACATGTTGAAAGGAGGGTGATGCTTGAAATCATTGTTCTTCCATTGTTAACCATGGTGACCTGCAAAGAAACGCGTGCAGCCATCATTGCGTTGCATAAAAATGGCTTCACAGGCAAGGATATTGTGGCTACTAAGATTGCACCTAAATCAACAATTTATAGAATCATCAAGAACTTCAAGGAGAGAGGTTCAATTCTTGTTAAGTAGGCTTCAGGGCGTCTAAGAAAGTCCAGCAAGCGCCAGGATTGTCTCCTAAAGAGGATTCAGCTGCGGGATCGGAGTGCCACCAGTGCAGAGCTTGCTCAGGAATGGCAGCAGGCAGGTGTGAGCGCATCTGCACGCACAGTGAGGGGAAGACTTTTGGAAGATGGCCTGGTGTCAAGAAGGGCAGCAAAGAAGCCACTTCTCTAAAAAAAAAACATCAGGGACAGATTGATCTTCTGCTAAAAGGATGGCGAATGGACTGCTGAGGACTGGGGCAAAGTCATATTCTCCAATGAAGCCCCTTTCCGATTGTTTGGGGCATCTGGAAAAAGGCTTGTCCGGAGAAGAAAAGGTGAGCGCTACCATCAGTCCTGTGTCAAGCCAACAGTAAAGCATCCTGAGACCATTCATGTGTGGGGTTGCTTCTCATCCAAGGGAGTGGGCTCACTCACAATTTTGCCCAAAAACACAGCCATGAATAAAGAATGGTACCAAAACACCCTCCAACAGCAACTTCTTCCAACAATCCAACAACAGTTTGGTGAAGAACAATGCATTTTCCAGCACGATGGAGCACCGTGCCATAAGGCAAAAGTGATATCTAACTTTGGCTCTGGGACCAAAACATTGAAATTTTGGGTCCATGGCCTGGAAACTCCCCAGATCTTAATCCCCATTGAGAACGTGTGGTCAATCCTCAAGAGGTGGGTGGACAAACAAAAACCCACTAATTCTGACAAACTTCAAGGAGTGATTATGAAAGAATGGGTTGCTATCAGTCAGGATTTGGCCCAGAAGTTGATTGAGAGCATGCCCAGTCGAATTGCAGAGATCCTGAAAAAGAAGGGCCAACACTGCAAAAACTGACTCTTTGCATAAATGTCATGTAATTGTCGATAAAAGCCTTTGAAACGTATGAAGTGCTTGTAATTATATTTCAGTACATCACAGAAACAACTGAAACAAAGATCTAAAAGCAGTTTAGCAGCAAACTTTGTGAAAACTAATATTTGTGTCATTCTCAAAACTTTTGGCCACGACTGTAGTTTTAAAAGCTGAAATCGCAAGGCAGGAGACAGAATTCAGTCCACCACCCCTGCTAGCCTAGGCCTACAAAAAACCCCCGATTCATTTAAATGTAGAACTCAACACCACTATGCCTGCTGCTTAAAAACATAAAAATTACCCAAATATGTTTTAACAATTTTTTTAGCTAAATTAATTTATTTGTATTATTTTAATTATAAATTAAAGTTAACAAAATTGCCGCAAAGTGTCGTATGTGCTCATTAGCATCGAGTATGATTGTACAAATATTTTAGCTATAGTGAAATAGAGGTCTGCATTCCTGCAGTCAAACAATAGACATGCAATTCCTTCACCCTGCTCTGCACCAACCTCCTCTGACTGAGAGCGCGCAGCCACACCCACAGGTAGCCTGTACTCAGCACTGTATACACACACTATACAACAGTAGTTGATTTTTAGATTTCATTTATATTAACTTTAAAACTCTAATGCTGTGTTCACACCAGTAAATAGACGCGTGAACATTTTGAATTTACTCGCTTCATTCGCGTGTCAAATCCGCTCCATTCGCGCATGAAAATCACTTCACCGTAGACGCGGATTCGCGTCATGGGCGCGGCTTCTGTCTGCCCGGTGACTCTAGCTTCGTTGCTAAATGTCTAACATGGATTTTATTGAGAGAATAGCTGTGTTTATGTGCTTTAGGAAGACTGAAAAACAGAGCCGATTCGTTTGGAGCCGTGCCTGAGTCCACTAGATCCATTCTAAGGTACACCTAGCTCTGTGAGTTCATAAACTCCTCCAGAAACTATACCTGGAGGATGGAAGCTTTCAGCGGTGCTTCCGACTGAGCCGAGCCCAGTTTGATGAACTGTTGTCCGGTGTCGGCAAGAGGATTTCCCCTCGGGACACCAACAACAGGTGCTACGTCATAATCACGCCCCTACAAAACAAAGCTCATGATTGGTTAATGCGGCGCGAATGTCCGCTGAAGTTCAGATTTTCGAACTCGAGCGATTCGCGCATCAAACGCGCAAAACGCTCAATCCGCGCAGCGCCATTCGCGCGTAGCGCGCCCCAGGGTGTCTATTCGCGTCTTTGCATTGACTTAACATGTAAATCACTCGCGCTTGACGCTTCTTCCGCGTCTGGTGTGAACGCACCATAATGCTGTGTTCACACCAGATGCGGAACGCGCGAATAAATCACGCTATTCGCGCATAAATAGACGCGTGAACATTTTAGTTTACTCGCTTCATTCGCGCTCAAAATCTGCTTCATTTGCGAGTCAAATCCGCTCCATTCGCGCATGAAAATCACTTCACCGTAGACGTGGATTCGCATCATGGGCGGTGCTTCTGTCTGCTCTGTGACTCTAGCTTCGTTGCTAAATGGCTAACATGGATTTTATTGAGAGAATAGGGGTGTTTATGTGCTTTAGGAAGACTGAAAAACAGCGTCAATTCGTTTGGAGCCGTGCCTGAGTCCACTAGATCCATTCTGAGGTGCACCTAGCTCTGTGAGTTCATAAACTCCTCCAGAAACTATACCTGGATGATGGAAGCTTTCAGCGGTGCTTCCGACTGAGCCGAGCCTAGTTTGATGAACTGTTGTCCGGTGTCGGCAAGAGGATTTCCCCTCGGGACACCAACAACAGGCGCTACGTCATAATCACACCCCTACAAAACAAAGCTCATGATTGGTCAACGCGGCGCGAATGTCCGCTAAAGTTCAGATTTTCCAACTCGAGCGATTCGCGCGTCAAACGCGCAAAACGCTCAATCCGCGCCGCGCCATTCGTGCGTATGGCGCCGCAGGGTGTCTATTATGTATTGACTTAACATGTAAATCACTCGCGCTTGACGCTTCTTCCGCGTCTGTTGTGAACGCACCATAAGCCTCTTCATTCAGTCAGGAGACACACCCTACAACCTTTGCACAACAAATTAATGTTTGAATTTCCGAATTAAAATAATATATTTTAAAAGCATCTTTCTTTTAAATTATAGCCTATTTAACAATAAATAAAATATAGACAGGTTTTTTCTTTTCATACTTGTGATGAATTGTTTTAGGATATAGCTAGTTTTGACAAATTAGCTATAATTTTTCACTGCCCTCAGATAGGCCTAGCAGAATACACTGTGGCCGATTGCGGCTAGATTTGCGCTTTCCGGAGACAAAGCACTTGGGTCTGAGCCAGTAGCTGTGTTTCACCACGCGCACAATCAACTGCAGCCGCACCGGAATTGCACCTTGAGTAAACAGCATTCTATGCTGGAGCCGGCCCGATTCATTTATATTTACCAGCCATGTTAAATAGAATTAGTATTTAAATTATTTATGAGATATGCTTTGTTTACAACAGCCATTGCAAATTTTTTTTTTACCTGTAATATTAATTTGGTTAACAGCAACTACGTCATTACCCAACGGACTTATACCATGAGTATAATTTCTACCATGAAACGCGTAGGCTGATAGGTCACCTAATCTGCTCCTCTGTCATTAATTACATGACGCAGGAGATTAGCTGTCACTTTAGATTCCAATGAGCTTCCTCTACAACATTTTAAATGCTCCTTGTCATCCTACGCTGTTAGGCTGCAGCGTGTTTTCGGAGACCCTCCTCAACCCCAGCTCCACCTGTGTTTAGATCTGCTAAGGGATGCACAGTATAGCGGTACTGGAAAAATACCGGTACTTATTATATTTCAGATGGTTCGATATCATAATTTTGCTTAATTCGATATTTGACACATTGCAATTCCGAAGTTTGCAGGTAAACTTTACAACAGAATGACTTGATGTGTCATCAAACAGACGGAAATCCATCAATGTGCCCAAACTAGAAAATAAGGACAATACTAGAAGTGAAATTGGCAGTGTATTACATATAAACCAGACAATGAAGGTGAATAAACTGACCCTATGCACCTGTATGCAATCGTTGCTGAAAATAGTGTTACAGTTACCTCAGGAGGCACATCAAATCATGTCAAGCATTTGTCACTAGCTGATCTTTTCTGCACATTTAGAGATTGACAGGTGAGTGCATTATTGAGGCAAGATTAATAATCTGTATTAATTTTAGTTTCAGTAATGTAACAATGGTTTGCCAACAGTTAATATGAAGCAGCCGAGAAAGAGAAATTGAAATCTTTTTTTCGTCGACTATCTGAATCTGAAATTTACAAAAATTAAAAGAAAGTGTGAGAGAAAATGGTACAGTATGTTGAGATTTCATGCACTGATCACTATTTGTGTTGATCAGTACTGATTGAATTTTTATTAAATCTAAATTTATGAAAAATTTAAAATGCACTCACCTGTCAATCTCTAAATTCATGTAAAAATTTAGGATGATTCAATTCAATGCAATTCATCTTCATTTCTATAGCGCTTTTACAATGTAAATTGTGTCAAAGTTGCTTAACATAGAAGTTCTAGTAAATTAAAATTGAAACAGTGTCAGTCCAGTTTTCATAGTTGAAGTTCAGTTTAGTTCAGTTCAGTGTGGTTTAATTTTCACTGCTGAAAGTCTAAACACTGAAGAGCAAATCCATCGATGCGCAGCTCCACAAGTCCCACACCAAGCAAGCGAGTGTGCAACAGGATGGGCAGGTGATTTTGAATCCTGACTGTCAGAACACATGCCTAACATCAAGCAAGGTTTTCAATCCACTTATCTTTTGAGGCTGGTTATTTGTCACCTGTGGTATTGATTTATGTTGTTATTATTATTAGCAGTATTTATTATATGCATATTTATATTTGTTTTACTAAAAACAAGTTTAGATTTGTCCATCTGTTGGGTTTTGGAGATGTATGCATCACCATATGGGACATAAGAATAGGACATGTGTTTGGATATAACTCTTGACCACACTTCGTTATTATTGTTCATTGTTTGCTGGAAATTAGAACTGAATTTAGAAATAAGTTTTGAAACAAATCTTTGCGCTTAACAAATGAAATTAAATATTCAATTCAATTCAATTCATGTTTATTTATATAGCGCTTTTCACAATAGATTGTGTCAAAGCAGCTTAACATAGTTCTAGTAGAGTCCAGATTTCAGAGTTGAAGTTCAGTGTAGTTTAGTTCAGTGTGGTTTAAATTTCACTGCACAAGTCTGATCCAAGCAAGCCAGCGGTGACAGTGGCGAGAGAAAAAAAAAAAAAAACTTCACCAATTGACGAAGTGAAGGAAAGAAAACAAAACAAAAAAAACCTAGAGAGTAACCAGGCTCTGTTGGGCACGACCATTATTCTTCTGGCCAAACTTCCCGTGTGGAGCTGCAGTCTAGGTGCTGGAGGCTGGAGAAGCTGGACGTCCATCGTGGAGAAGCTGGGAGGTCAAATATGTAGGCTAATGGATGTCTTCAGTGGAGTGAGTACAACACAATTTCCTTATCCATGAAAGTAAAGGAGTAAAGTAAAAAGTAAAAGTAAAGAGAAAGAGAAAGTAAAGAGGCCGAATGGAGGAGGCTCATTCTTTATCCTCATGCTGCAGATAGTCTGTTTAACTGTTTTCTCGCTAGTGAAGCATTCAGTTTTTCCACTTACAAAGTCTGCCATGTAAATAGCGAATGCGCTATAGCGCGATGCAACTGACTCTTAAAGGGAATGGGAGATGAGACTCTGATTGGTTTAATGCACGTAATGATCAAAACACACTCATAACTCATTAAGAGAATAAGCACAACCCTGTTAGACCATGTGCCAGGGCGCAAAGCATATTTTTCCCTTTGCTAAAATAGCAAAAGTGGATTTGGACACACCCTTAATGCTTTTGCACCATGCGCTTTAGACTTTGTGCCTAGATCGTTAAAATAGAGCCCTTAGTATCGCTACCAAAGTATTACATTCTGGTATCGTACTGAATCCCAAATTATGGAATCAAGCCATCCCTAGATCTGCTATGGGGGTTACATATATATTATGTTTGCAGCAGCAGCGTGTTATATTCTCAGGCGGCATATGTGTATATATACTGGCAGTAGCAGGTCTCAGTACTTGCTCTGCCACAATAATCAAAGAGGCAGCAACAGCATAGCAGTTCTATGCCGCCAAGACTAAACACATCAACATGCCATATACATATTCATTACCATGCTAAATCCCGAAAGTGGACATGACAGAATTGTTGTAAATGATAAAACAGGATAAAGAATAAGAAAGGCATTTATTTTTTAGAACTGCAATAATCAATAAACATTTCACATCATTTGTAAACAGATTGGATTACTTCAAAAGTGTGCAAGCATCTAAGACTAAAGAGACTAAAGAAAAACTAATTATATAAATATAACAAATATAAAGAAACTTAAAAAAATATTTAAAAATCTTGAATATAACATAAAGTGCTAAGTGAAAATATAAATGTAAACAATGCAATGTTAAAAACAAACTGTAAATATATAATACAAGTGTGTAAAAAAAGATGCAAAAAAAACTTTAGAAGAACTGGATATAAAACAACTCAAATATAAAATACAATTGCACAATTTGTAAAGGAATAAAAAAAAAACATTTGAACAAAGCTAAATTAAAAATATGTGGATGAAAGTATGAGGAAAATCATAATAAAAATCAAATAATCTTGAATAAAAAAAAATAAACATATCCAAAATAAACAAATTACAATATTTACAAAATGTAATTGCACAAATATGAAGAAACACCTGTTATAAGTTGTAGCAAACTTATAAAGTTATCCAAAAGTGCGTTAACATAGGTTTGAGCAAATAAATACAATCTTATAAAATAAGATATTATAAAATAAAGTAAAATAAAATTAGAAATTTTATTATTACATATACAAATACACAGCTTTAAAAAGAAGAGTAAAAGTGGGGTTTATGAACCAAATGGAGGTTTTGCCAGTAGTTCTTCTACCCGTCAGGAGCAAGCTGCAACCACCTGGGGCATGTTTCAGTAAGGAGGTTCAACCAACTCGGTGTTTAAACTTGAACTCTGAGTTGACTTACCGAGAGATTAAAATAGTTTTCGGTTTCAGAACAGCTGATCTGAGTTTGGACAATCAACTTTGAGTAGACTGATTAGTTAAGCGCGCACACTGCGACTGTAAAAAGGCATTATCAATGGAGTGCAGATATTATGAGTCACCATGGCAACATCTGAAAAAAAGAGATCAGCATTTTTTTTCTCCAGCTGAACTTTTTACATACATCAAATATGACCATATATATTTTTTTAAAAAGCAACACCACTGCTAAACAGAGACAGTGTGGGAAAACATAGCTGCTCAAGTTAATGCGTACGTTTACATTAAAAATATTTAAAGTATTAAAATATTTAACTATAATAAAAAATAAGTAATGTAATGTGTGACATTTATTGACTTTTCACTTGAAAAAGTGGGGAATTGGTCGTAGTTTTGAAGTTATTTTAGATGTAATTGCATTAAATTACATAAAATAGGCTACTGCATAGTTTCTACAACAAATCTGACAAAACAAGAATGCATATCAGAATCAGAATCAGAAAGAGCTTTATTGCCAGGTATGTTCACACATACGAGGAATTTGTTTTCGTGACAGAGCTTCTACAGTGCAACACAATTACAGAGACAGGACAAAAAACAGATAATAAATATATTTAAAAAATAAAAGTAATAGTGAATGCAAATATACAAATTGACAAGTGTATGTACAGGTATGTTACTATATACAACGTTATATGGCAGCTGTTATGTGCAAATTACCTTCAATGCATAATTGGAAATGTTTAATGTAAGGTTCCCACTTTTACACATGTTGATCAGTTTAAGAAAAAAATTCTAAAATTGAGTTTTTAATAGATTTAAAAGTGCACTTGTGTGTCTGCCTTTTTTATTGATCAAGTGGTAGAGGTTGATATGACATTTAGAATGTAAGCAGTACTAAAAAGTTTTTTAGAATGAGTAATAATCCCATTAATCTAGTTACAGTACATGTCCCTGTCGAAGGACAGTGAATTTAAGCTAATTATTTATTTAAAAAGGACAAGCCATTCTCGTAACTTTATCTTTGTGCGACTGAAATGTAGGCAATAGCTATGTTTCCATCCAAAACTGCAAATTAAATTTATGCACAAAACAAGAATAAGATATGCGAATAAAGCAGCGTTTCTATCCAACGAGTCAAAGAGAACAAAATCGTCACTTCAGAATTAACTGGCACCAAATATCAACAGTAAAGACGGAATTTGCTGTGGTAGGAGAAGCTGCGTGAATCTTTTCTTTATATAATAAATGACTTTTACCTTAGCAGACGATGCCGACATGCGATGAATGTCTGGTGGCATTTGAAGCCATGAGACGCAGAGCACAGATGCTCTTGACAATTCTGAAGGTCATTAATAATATAATAACACTAATACTGAAATGGTTCAGGCATTTTAGAATGACCATTCTAAATACCGCTTCGTCTTTAAAAAAGGGGAGGAGACTGACAGAAACTCAAAGTTTAGGCAATAAAACCTGCTCATGACCAGGTTAGGTTCACAGAGTAAGTTACCTCTCTTTCAGAAACAGGCTTGACTTACCCTGCTTTCTTGAGTTTGACAAACCTGCCATTTTGAAACGGAAAACCCAGAGTTTCTCTCATTTCAGGGTTAACATACTCATACTCTCTAAGTTTTCACTTAACCTCCTTTCTGAAACGAGGCCCTGGTGATATATTTTTTTATTGGTAGAGTCCTTGGTGTGTGCATTTGTCCTCACGGCATCTGTAAGATTATAAGTAATTTAAAAGTTATTTTTGATCAAAAATTATTAATACATTCATTCATTAATTTTCCTTCAGCTTAGTCCCTTATTTATCAGGGGTCGCCACAGCGTAATGAACCACCAACTATGCCTTTCTAGCCGCAACCCAGTAATAGGAAATATCCATACACACTCTCGCATTCACACACGCACTCATACACTACGGCCAATTTAGTTTATTCAATTCACTTATAGCGCATGTCTTTGGACTTCAGGGGAAAACAGAGCACCCGGAGGAAACCCACGTGAGCACGGGAGAACATGCAAACTCCACACAGAAATGCCAAATGGCCCAGCCAGGACTCGAATTAGCGACCTTCTTGCTGTGAGGTGACCCACTGAGCCACCGTGCAGCCCGTTATTAATACATACTTTATTTAATAAAGTACAAATGCTGATAAAAATCAAAGGAAAATCAACTTACTGATAACAACAATCCTAAGGGTTAATGATCGAAACGCAACTCTTTGGTTTGCACCAGTTTATCCTTGTAGCCAAGGAGTTTGCCAAAACCTGTTAAAGAATTTGCCAGACAGCTTCTTTTGTGGAAAAAAAAAACTAAAAACGGATCAATCCAAAATAGTCAACCTTTGAAAAAGTATATGGCAATAAAGGCAAATTAACAATAAAGGAACAATTAACTAAACAAAAATATGATTAAATACATTATCAAAAATTGTGTTAAAAAAACTATAAAAGGTACACCAGATTCAGCTTACCAATGTCTTAATTTTTTCCGGCTCATGTTTTATGTGATGCTCAAATATTTCCAGATCTCTCTTCAGCAAATGTTCAGATCAGTCTACAAGTAAAGAAGATTTATAAAGTTTTACTGCAAGTTTGTAGATTTCATTAGTTAGATAGCCAACACCTGGTTAAACTTCAAGTCTGTGCATCAATCTTAACCTAATAGCTGATAAAGCTATTGCTGGTTAATTGACATTAATGCAGGAATACAATTATATTCACCACCAGATTACTGGAATGAGCATAAACAGCAGCAACATTAAAAACAGTCATTCTAAAATACAATTTAAAATGTGCATCAAATAAACATTAAAGTTGCAGAATATTCTCAAAAACTTTTATGCAGACAAAAAACTGCATTCTTCATCCAGAAAATGTTATTGTTTTAAATTGTATCAATAACATATGACAGAGTTGTAACCCAAGACACACAAATGTATAGTTAGGTGTTTATCAATGGACCAGTAAGCTCAGAAGTTTAGATTTCTCCAAAGAGAGAGATGATGCGACAACAGCGAAGGACTCGGACACAGAGATAAAGTAAGAATAATAAAAGATTCTATTGTAACAAATAGCCACAGAAATCTAAAATAAAACAAAATAAAACAATTTCTAGGTTTTTTCATATTTATATAATGACTTCAATCTAGTTTACACTCACTAATAGCACCTTTCTTTTCTCTACAGGATTTTATGGCAGTACCACTGGTAAGGTAAATTAATATTATATTATCCTGATGTTGGTCTATTGTTAATAGCTATATTGTTGTTACTATTAATAAACATTTATGAGTGCTAGCTAATAATGTAATATAAAAACAGATTTATCATTCATCATGTGATCAAATTTTCCCTTCTTTAACTAATTTGCTTTTTCAAACTTCAAAAATTGTAAAGAATAAACACTCAAATGAAAACAATGTTCAATAAAAATTAAAATATATATACATTCACTCAAAATATTTCAAAATGCACCAAAGGTCCAGTGTTGGTGATGAACATTCAAAATTATTCTTTTGCAAAACATCTAGATTGTAAATTTAGTTCCAGGAATCCAGGATGCTGAACTTGTGAGTGTTATCTGGAATTACACTCCTACCCTGATGCTGAATAAATTTCACTTTGTATAATCTTTCAGACAGAAATGTCCAAAGGATCCACCTAATGGGAGACTCACCAGTCCAACTCAACCGTTAGACATGCACAGGTGGAAGTTGAGACTGTCCAAATTCAGGAAAAGGGGTTCCCACTTCAGTCGATTTGCATCCAGAGCGGATCACATTCAGCAA